>CM046801.1:31414575-31492075 GCA_025617405.1 Perca schrenkii | reverse complement strand
CTCAGACTGAAAACAAACAGACACACAAACACGGTTTCATGAATCAAGAGCAAGGGGAATGATTGTAAAGATTTACTAAGAATAGGTTTAGGGTATTTCTTCTCTAACTGGGAGGTTTTGGGACTGATTGGTAGTATTGCTGTGGACGAAGAGATACACTAGTAAGAGCCAATGAGGTTTAACCATGTATCAGCTCATTTAAATAGCTCACGTTACTGTATTGTGTCAAAAGTTAACTTCATTTAATATTGTATGTGGTGTTTTCTTTTGCGGGGTGCAAATGTTCCAGCAGAACAAGTTCCTTCCTGAGACTATTTAACAGAGCCACCGTCGCTGCGTCTGGAGCTTAGCGCTGCCACGAAACTATTGGGATTGGTTTAAAGAAATGCAAAACAACACAGAGAGAGGACTGTATGTCTTACACTAACAGCCAGCCACCAGGGGGCGATCAGAGTAGAAGAGTGATAAACAACAAGAGATCAGACGGGCAAAAGGAAAATGAAATATCTGGAGCAGAAGAGGTTAAACAGTTCAACACAGTCTCTCTTTCTTTCTGAAGATGTCCAGATGGATGTAAATCTCATGTCTGTGTGTTCAGTGTAGAGTGTGGTTAGCTTAGCTTAGCATAAAGACTGGAAGCGGGGGGAAATGGTTAGCCTGACCCTGTGTGACTCTCCAGCAGAAGGAAACACCTGCGGAGCGCGATGGCGTCTCGGGACCTCAGAGGCTTTGTGTTATGTCGATGCTGTAATGTGGATAAAGTTTCACCGGCTCTCGGCCAATCAGATGAGGTAATGTGTAAAACACTCTGGACCCAGATGTGAGAGTAAGTGTGTGTGTGTGTGTGTGTGTGTGTTTCTGTGTCTGCCTCTGTGTGTGTGTGTGTCTGTCTTTGTGTCTGCCTGTGTGTGTGTGTCTTTGTGTCTGCCTTTGTGTGTGTCTGTGTGTGTCTGTGGGTGTCTGTGTGTGTCTAGTGTATGTATGTGTGTGTATATGTGTGTGTCTGTGTGTGTGTGTGTGCGTGTGTTATTGTCACAGCTCTGCAGGGTGATACCCCACATGATGGATTACACTGACCAGAGGAATCTCAAAAAAGACGGATTTAAGGCGGACTGTTTGCATTAGCTGCAGCTGTGTTTACATTCATACTTTGGCTGAAAAAAAAAAAAAAGACAACAGAACATAATCTACAATTAGGGTTTTCCCTGATTATAGATTATCAGCCATTGTAAGGTTTAGGCGCAGCACCTAAACCAAATGAATGTAACTAAACAACTTTTCTCAGATCTTCTGATTGTAGTTGCACTTCTTTAGCTTTTAGTTTTGTTTTGGAGTGTAGTGACGTCTGAAGTGAAATCTAAAGTAGATAAAGCCCTAGGACTTCTAAAAAAACTGCACCCGTGATTCATCTTATATCTCAATCAGTTGTAATCTTTACATGTTTATATCCATTTTTAACACGTTCACACTACATTGCTAAATCCCTACTTAAGATACTAATATCCTAGTACAGAGAGTTACTGCAGGAGGGGCCACCAAATTATTGTACATTTTTAAGTTAAGTTTTTTCAGAACAGAAAAAATATAACGTGAGGCAGGTGCGTCGGACGGGGACAAGTAAGTCAAAAGTTGGCAAAGAACGTTTGGTCAGTGAGTGAAATCCAGTTCATAACTTTGGGCTGGATGCATCAAATCCCTTTTCAAGAGGGGAATCTGCACCCAGTTAAAACTAACTAAAGTTGTCAAATAAATGCAGTGGACTATTCTGAAATGTACTTTACTAACTGGCTTTGTCTGTTTGCATTAAATTAAAGTGTCGGCTTAAATGTGACAACCAAACCAAACTTAAATCCGTTTTTTCGGGATATTTTGATGTCTTTAAGGTCTTTATGTTGAATAAAGACTTAATCGGATGTTTTGTGAAAATATCGGGAGTTAAATCCCACTAAACTGTCTGAAAGTCTTCCCCACCTCACCTACATCCATCCTAATCCTGCTCTGAAAACAACAGAGTCTGGCCACAGGATTAATAAAAATAAAAAAAAAAACCTTCCTAAAGTGTTCATTTCATCAGTGAAAACATCCCATCACATCTGTCCCGCTCAGACACAAACAGGGTCACTCATCGCCCCCCTCCTGCCCCCACCCCATCGTCCTACAAAATCCTCCTCATCGTCACCGTCTGAAATCCAAACAAATCCAATCACACCCAGCGACGTCTTTCCTGCTACTAGTACAAACACAACAACTGTAACCCTATTACTTCAAAAAAAAAAGTATCTATCTATCTATCTATCTATCTATCTATCTATCTATCTATCTATCTATCTATCTATCTATCTATCTAAGCATTTTGTGATAAAAAAAAGGGGTGAACCTCCCACGAATTGCAACAGAAAATCTGCCAAATGTTTATTAAGCCTTCTCATAAAAGTCTCCTCTATAACCCTGCATTGTCTTCCCGTGACCATGAAGTTGCGGGTCAAAATTGAAAATGAACTTCTTTTGGCCCCCCCCCCGGACCAATAAAGGATTTTTAAGGCAGATACTGATACAAATATTTGAGGATTTAAAAATCCGATATATCGGCCGATATATATAAAAAAAAAATTCCGTAATTTAAGATATGAAACTTAAAGTCCTTATGAACAAAAAGACAATAACAACAAAAAATCTCTGAGTGTAGCCAACAGGGGACGCTGTAGAGCGCCCTCTGGTGGACAAACTACGCAATGCCAACACTCAGAACATGGTTGAAGGGGGTTTCGTCCATTTTTATTTTATTTTTTTAATATTCAATTATCAGAATCATTTGTCATTATAAATGATTCTGATGAATGAATATTTAAAAAAAAAAATCTGCCATTATAAATGCCGATACCGATAGTTAATATAATATTGGCCGATAATATCGGCCCGCCGATAGAACGGTCGTGCGCTAAAGCTTTTGCCGCTTTTTTGAAATGTTTTGTCACTTTTTTCCAACCATTTTTTCAATTCATGGTCAATAAACCTAAATTATATGACATTAAACCTAATTTATGAGTTATAAAAAAGCAGAAACTAAACTAATTTGACTAATAGTTAATGAGAGGATGCTGAGTGGATCATAGACTGGTTCATGTCAACATTTGGTCAGGATGCTGTTTTAAAACCAATTTAAAAAATGGTTTTTAAACTGAATAAAACACCCAAAATTCAGCGAACATGATCATTTAATTTAGCCGTGAAAACGTTGCATGGGTCCCATACAACGTACATCCATGCATCCAGTTTATTTTGGGGCAATTTGGTTGAAAGAAACCCATATTTCTGATATAAAAAAACTTAAAAAAACGGGTCACATTTGACCCCGAGGACAACACAAGGGATAACATATCGATAATCCCAAGAGATCCAAGTGGTGGAAAGTCTTGAAAAATGCTCAAATTTCCGGGCTGCCATCTGACACATTTGCACTAGGGTTGGGTACCGTTCACTTTTTTTCCGGTACCGGTACCTGGAATTCGGTTCCGGTACCCAACAGTACCTTTCTCGGTACTTTCCCTCTTTCCCAGTCCCCTAAAAAAGAATTTAAAACCTTTTTATCCTGTTTACTTAGAACATTTTACACACAACACAAAATACAACACCTCCCTCTGGGCTCCCAAACCCGTCCCTACAAACTATATAATAACTATTCATTTCTTACACTGCACTGTATCTTATGCTATTTTAGCCCGCTTTTATTTTCTAGCTCTTTTTAAACTTCAAAAACAACACAGTAGAAAGAAGGAAGGCAACACTAGGGGGGGACAAAAGTGAAAAAAAATTCAAATAAGGGACAAACTTGGAAAAAAAAAGACAACAATTTGTAGAAAAAAAGACAGTATAAAAAAGTAAGGAAGAAAGGCAAGAATAGGTCAAAACAAATGAGAAAACCTTAAAAAAAAGGTGACAAACTTCAAAAATAGCGACTAATTTGGACAAAAAAAAGACAGTAGAAGTAACTACAGCCTTGTAACGGTCACGTACCCCCTGCAGTCCTCCAAAGTACCCCTAGGGAGACACGTACCCCCATCTGAGAAACACTGCTCTGTAGTACCGATGTAATTCGGTCGGTACCCAAAAAAGTACCTAGTTGGGTACCGGACCCCAGTTTGCGCTCACCACTTCGTAGTGTCCGTACTGCGCTGCCAGGTGCAGAGGGATGTGTCCGTCCAGAGAAACACCGTTCACCGACGCTCCGGAGCGGAGCAGCACCAGGACCGACTCGGCTTTCCCCTGCCAGGCAGCGTAGTGCAGCGGACGCATTCCTGCAACACGTCAACAAACACACACACACACACACACACACACACACACACACACACCTTTGAGTTCACGGAGTCACTACAAATACTCATGCATTATAACAATATCTGAGGGCTGCTTGTTGTTGGTACTATTTACAGCAGAAGATCTCTGGGAATCTCTTCTATATCTGAGATGTGTGTGTGTGTGTGTGTGTGTCTAACCGTTGCTGTCCTTGACGTCCACGGTGGCCTGAGCCTCCAGCAGTGCAGACAGCAGCTCTGCGGTCCCTGTGAGCGCAGCGTGGTGCAGCGCCGAAAACCTGACACAACAAAGGTCAGAGGTCACAGATGTGATATATCATAAACAATCTGACACAAGACAGGACAGAGGTCACAGATGTTATATATCATAAACAATCTGACACAAAACAGAGGTCACAGATATTATATATCATAAACAATCTGACACAACACAGGTCAAAGGTCACAGATGTTATATATCATAAACAATCTGACACAAAACAGAGGTCACAGATATTATATATCATATACTATCTGACACAACACAGGTCAGAGGTCACAGATATTATATATCATAAACAAGCTTCCTCTAATTTGACCCATTTTCAAAAAGTTTCTATATCAGAAATTTTGGGTTCCCTTCAAGCAAATTGTCAAAAACATAACGTGGATGGTTCCCTACAAAGCTCTTCACATGGAAAATAAATGATCAGTTGACTACTTTCACTGAATTTGGGGGTTTTATTTCAAAGAACTATAAAAAAAGTCAGAAAAAACAAAAAAAAGAGTAAAAAAAACGCTGAAAAAAATCGACGAAGACATCATAAAAAGTGATAAAGAACGTTGGGAAAACTGACAAAAACTTTGAAAAAAGTTACAAAAGAACAGCACACACACTAACATAACACAACTTCTGGTGTGTTTTTTTTTCAACACAATTTAATTATAACAGCAAAACCTCTTTAGCCATGCCCCTGTAATTGGTCATTTTTGGGACCCCGGAGGAGTGTGAAGAAAGACCTTGTCAGTTCCCCATGTTTCCTGGCCAGACGCTGAGCTGATTCAGAGAGGACGTTTCCAGAGCCCTCCCTCCCTTTCACAACAGATCACAGATCAGTCATGTTTGTCTTGAAACTTGAGTAAATGAAGTACACAATGACAGGAAACACTGACAAGTTCCCTCATGTACGACAGCCTTTTCTATCATATTTCGCAGACTAAGTTCTGTTATATTTTGTATGTACGCGTATGATTTATATGAACTAAGCCAGGGTGGGCTGTGGGCCTTTTATTGTATCTTTTCTCTGTTTAACATGTCCATCTTCATGTAACTGTGTCTGTGTCTGTGTGTGTGTGTGTGTTAGGGTGTGTGTGTGAGGGTGTGTGCACATGAACAGTCAGGTGTAGGTGTGTGTGTGTGTGTGTGTGTGTGTGTGTGTGTGTGTGTGTACGTGTTTGTGTGTGTGTGTGTGTGTGCCTGTGTGTGTGTGTCTGTGTGTGTGTACATGTGTGTGGGTGGGTGTGTGTGTGTGTGTGTGTGTGTGTGTGTGAGTGAGTCAGGTCTTTGTCTCCGTGTGAGTCAGACGTGGACCTGCAGCTACAGGACAACACCTGGGAACAGACACACCCTAAACCTCACCATCATTTAAAGTGGGTTTACTGTTAACTCTTTCAGCCCCAGAAACTGTCCAGTTATCAGCCTCTCAAACTCTCTCATCAGCTTCATATATATATATATATATATATATATATATATATAAAACCGTGACCCTAAAACCGTGATACGAACCGAACCGTGGGTTTTGTGAACCGTACCACCCTACTATCTATCTATCTATCTATCTATCTATCTATCTATCTATCTATCTATCTATCTATAGACAGGGCTACCATCCTGCTGTTTGTACTCCATTCATTATGCACAAATAAATAAATATATATATATATATATATATGGATTTATTTAAGGGATGTCTCCACCCAGAGTATGATATCGGAGCCGATTTGGGCTGATCAGGGATCGGGAGTCACACTCAATCATTTCCATCATTGTCAGCTGAACGTAAACTTGCAAGTAGTCTATATCCACGACGTTTCATCATCGGGATTGGTCCGGTGGCGCAGCCGGATGTCCCTCATTTAGGCAGGATGTCCGTCCCCTTCCTCTGTCTTTGTGTTGGTGTTCTAACCTCTGGTGGATTTGTGAGGACTATGGTTTAACTGCTCCTCAGATCTCTGCAGGGTAAATCCAGACAGCTAGCTAGACTATCTGTCCAATCGGAGTTTTCTGTTGCACCAGAATATACATGTTCCACCAAAGCCAGTTCCTTCCTGAGACTATTTTGCAGAGGCACCGTTGCTCCGTCCGGAGCTTAGCGCCGCCCAAGACGATTGTGACTGGTTTAAAGAAATGCCAATGAACCAGAGCACGTTCTTCTCCCTTCCAGGAATGCTGTGTGGACTAGCTAGACCCTCCTTGGCAGCGCTGTGTGTGTGTGTGTGTGTGTGTGTGTGTGTGTGTGTGTGTGTGTGTGTGTGTGAACAGAGTCAGGTTATTGTTTCTGTGTGAGTCACTTCGCCCATCAGTGGCTCATGTAGAAAGGCGTACAGTATATTAGTTTTGTTAAAAGTCACTAGATATGACAACATTATTTATATTTTTGTATATACAGAATATGAATATTGTGTGAGAATGTGCGAGTGAGTTACCGTGTGTGTGTGGCTGGCTGTGTGTGGTGTATTTGATTGTATTCTGCATGACTCCTCTGCAAATATGAGCTACCGTTATGAGAGCTGCGGCGGTTCTTGTGCGAAATTGAATCCTCCGAGAGTCCTCCCATCCCCCCCCACCCACATGTGAAGTTCAGACAGGAGAGGAAACAAAGCTACAGGCTACATGTGTGTACATAAAGCAGGCAGAGACATTAGGGGAGAGAGAGGGATGAAAAAAGGCAGAGATGGAGGGCTGTTCTTTCTCTGTGTTGCGTAACGCGAGCGCTGGTATTCACGGGGCACAGTAGAGACAGCGCTGCGGGCCACTCCGACGATAATGGATGGATTACTGAGAGTGGAGAGAGAGAGAGCGACAGGAAGAGGAGGAGAAGAAGAACTCAGGAGGGTTTCAAGGGAGCTGGGAGGAAGTCTCCATGTTGTGGCGGAGTCCGGTGATTAGTCTGAAAAGGAGAGCAGAGTCCCTGAAGGCTGCTGATAAAGAGACGCTCCATTATTAACACAAAAACAGAGAGAGAAGAAGTATTCAGATCCTATACTGCAGTAAAAGTACTAATGCATCCATGTATAAATACTCTATTACAAGTCAAAGTCCGGCATTCAAAAGTAAAAGTGTGTATGTTGCCGTAAAATGCTCCCTGTCTGTGTTTTTCTATTTGATTTGAAAGAGTTACAGAGTTTAAATAGTCACGCCACTGTTTTGATACATGAAGCTCAGTTGCCTGTCTAACTGAGAGATTGCATTGTGGGAAATGTAGGATCCAGTGTTTTTGATGTGTCCATGTTGTGGAGACATACATCAAATTGCTTGTTGAGTTAAAAAAAACAATGTAAGGAAATCATTTCCAACTTTCTTTTATTCAACAAATTGAACATTGAATTGAATATAAAAGGAAGCACTAAAAAAGAATGACGGTTACATTTTAAAATGCTGTTTTCTTTGCGTATTGTGTACTTTTAGTGGTATTGGTATGGACTACTTGATTTTTGATATCGTGCCATCCCAAAGGGGTGTCATGCCCCCAGATCCTGCGAGGTCCGGGCTTGGCCACGAACATCTAGCTCCGCCTCTTTAGTGTGTTTTATCCAGTAAGGGGGACGGGACCCTCGCTGGCTCCTGTTTGCGGATGCAGGTAGACAATCCCTCCTCTGTCCGGCTCATCTTACCGTCCTCAGACCTGTTAACAGCTCCGGCTCTTCCCTCTGCCTCACCCCCCTCCTCTCTCTGGGAGAACCAGGCCCTCTGTGACCTCACCTCTCATCACGGCCGCCACTCAACATCGGGGGGGGTCTGTGACCCTCACCTCCGCGCTCCCCAGAGCTTTCAGACTTTTGTTGCTGGTTGTTTGAAAACAAGTCTCTAAATTGATATTAAAAGGCATTCCGCAAAGATCAAGTTTAGGTCCTCTGCTTTTTTCGCCAGTATATTGCGATTTTCTTTTCCTTTCTTTAACAAAAACATAAAATTAAATAATACACTAGAGACAATATATCATGAGACATTTCTAAAAACTGATTGTTTTCTAAGAAGAATGCGTATCACATCATCTATCGGACATGGAGGCAGTTCACGGAAACGTCCATGCCCGGATGTTCACTCCCTCCCAATCTCACTTCAGTGCAAATGAGTTATGACTTGAGGTCTGAACAGACTGAAGTGTTTTAACAGTGTGTTGCTGTTCACAGCTCAGAGTTTGGCTCGTTTGTTTGATAGCAGGGCCGGAGTGGGACTCATTTTCAGCCCTGGATTTTCATGCCCACTTTACTTCACGACTGACTATATTAAAAAAATGTAATCAAAACCTTAGTATATAAAGTCTGCAATAGCGCCCTGTTCTCTACATCCTTGTAATTCAGTGTATTTTTGTAAAATATCCCTATTTCCAAGTGTTGCTTCACAATGTAGACTTATTAGAAAAGTTAACATCACAACCCAATGATGTTGAACAATATCAGAATCTATTTCTGTGCAACTAAGTAATCACAGATTAAATAAAGAACATTGTATTGCACTTTCTAATGACACCATAATCTATTTTTTCCTTTGAATATTTCATATATTCTCTTCTCTTTCAGTCGTGGGCTTTGTATATTTACTATCATAATTTCGAGGATAAAGGCATAATGGGTCATAAGTAATTATTAGATTATATTGTAACTAATCTGATCATGTTTGCTTGTTAACACACTGTGATACAACAGCTTACAGTAGATGTGCCATCCACACTGACAGCAGCTATCCCTAATGCACACTACTGGCTCTGCTTCTGACACTAAATCACATTTTATAAATTGTCATAATTCTTAGCACAAATCTCTCCTTTTACAAAGCTTTCTGATCAAGTCAAGTCAGTGTCATTATGGTAGTGCCGAATCATCTGACATCAGTAATTACTCCAGGGCATTTTTCATATAGAGCAGGTCTACACCACACTCTTATTAATTCTTATAATATTCAGTCAATGATCAACCCTTCCTGCCCAAACTGGAGTTCTGGTCTCATATAGCTGCTGCTTGGTAACCTTACTGGCTCTTCATTGTCACTGTTAGCAGCAAACTGGACTAGTAGCTGCTGCTGCGGAGCTACAAGAACAAGTTTGATTCATAAACATAGACGCTGGTTTGCAGTCACTTCTCCTAACTAACTTAGCTTACCCATCTCATCGTCTTCATTTGGTGTTTCACTAACAACAGAAAAAGTTCATCTGGCTACTTTCTAGAGCTCTCCATTTTAAATTGTCGCCTTTTCAGTGCCGTTTTGCGCTTTCTATTTTCTATTCTATTAAAACGGCTCCTTTTTGCTCGTGGTGGCATCCTCCAACAAGCACCAGTGACTTGTGTACTTGTGTGCAGCCGTCGGAGGACTCCGAACATAAATAGGTCATCATTAACCAGGCTGCACTCTGCGAGTGGGCTGCATGAATGTAGAGAACGGTGGGCTGCAAGAAAAAATAAATAATGTAAATACAAAGAGAGGGCTGCAATGAGTGCAGGCAGCATAGGGACAGCATCCATAATATTCAACTATGATTTCAACCCAGTGCCATACCTGAACACCGGCCCTCACAACAACCAAAGAACCAGACTAGCCAATCCGGGCCCGTTTGATAGTGTTACTGAGAACATTTACAAGCTGTGCTTTATGAGTGCTGGTCGGGCATGTTGGCACACGGAGAACATTTTACAGTTGAAAGATCAACACAGGGTGGAGCACGTATTCAGATCCTTTACTGCAGACATACCACCCTGTGGAACTACTCCGTGTAGTTACAGTTGTGTGTCTGTATATTTTAACAGAAATTGTCCATAGAACGTGATTCACATTTATATTTCTGAAAAGAGTTTCTGTCGCAGCAGCCGGACGGTTGTATCTCCTCCTTCCTTTAGACGTGTGACAGCGGCCGGCAGCTCAGGGGTTCTCCCCCCGAAAAACAAAAGAGCACCATCGCAGACTCATTCCAGCTCTGCTCTCCATAGAAACACAAGCAAACAACCAGCCAACGGACTCAAAAACTAATTTGTCTCACAGGGGACGCAGAAAAGAAAGCGGTTTGTTTCCCACACACACACACACATGCAAACAGACAGACACACACAAACACACACACACACACACACACACACACAAAATATGCTGGCTCTATACACGCTAAAAATCCTGATTATTTACATGGAGTCTTGTGGGTTTGGTGATGGGGATTTCAGGGTTGTTTCATGTTAAACTAAAAGGATCTTCCTCTTTAACTAAAAGGTCTATCTCTGTAGGGATCCATCCCATAATGTTGTCAGACACTTAGAATAATAATCTGAGTCTGTCAGCGGCATCAACACAATTTTTAGTGGACTCTAACTGCTGCTGAACATCAGTCCTGTAGGGTTACATTACAGCTTGGTTCTGGTTTAATACTGGACCAGTTTCAGAGACTGTTGTTCACATCAGACACTCCGACAGCAATGCATAGGAAAATAGGGTCCAGTTTTGAAAAACAAAACAAAAACAAAGTTACCCTTTAATATCGTAATTTTACCAAACACCTCCTATCTCTCCACAGAATAGAACTTTCCCTCCAACACCAGGCTGATACACCTGGAGAGGAGGGGCCGCCGACTCCCACAGTGTAATTAATCCCTCAGAAACTTGGCGAAATGTAAAACTGTGTGAGCCAGGATGAAAAGTATGTCAGCCATTGTTCAGCCGAGGCGAGCTGGATGCCTTTCTGTTTCATTAAACACCAGCTCCGGTTCTGCTCTTCGTGTTCTTCTGTTCCGAGTGTCACCATTTCGTTTGTCCGCTCAGAGTGCTGCTCTCTGTGTGTCAACATGATGTCAGACAAGACGCCATTAAAGTTTAACCAGCAGATGAATGAATTAACCAAGAGATAAGACTGCAGACCAAGCTGCGCACGTTTACGGCATTAATCTCTTTTAAACCACCGGTCAAATGGGACCCGTTTTCAAAGTTTCCAAATAAGAAATATGAGTTTTTTTCCCCAACTCCTTACCCAACTGTCCCCTTCTTCTTTACCTAAACCCAACTGTCCCCTTCTTCTTTACCTAAACCCAACTGTCCCCTTCTTCTTTACCTAAACCCAACTGTCCCCTTCTTCTTTTCCTAAACCCAACTGTCCCCTTCTTCTTTACCTAAACCCAACTGTCCCCTTCTTCTTTTCCTAAACCCAACTGTCCCCTTCTTCTTTTCCTAAACGCAACTGTCCCGTTCTTCTTTTCCTAAACCCAAATGTCCCCTTCTTCTTTACCTAAACCCAACTGTCCCCTTCTTCTTTTCCTAAACCCAACTGTCCCCTTCTTCTTTTCCTAAACCCAACTGTCCCCTTCTTCTTTACCTAAACCCAACTGTCCCCTTTTTCTTTAACTAAACCCAACTGTCCCGTTCTTCTTTTCCTAAACCCAACTGTCCCCTTCTTCTTTTCCTAAACCCAACTGTCCCGTTCTTCTTTACCTAAACCCAACTGTCCCCTTCTTCTTTACCTAAACCCAACTGTCCCCTTCTTCTTTACCTAAAACCAACTGTCCCGTTCTTCTTTAACTAAAACCAACTGTCCCGTCTTCTTTTCCTAAACCCAACTGTCCCCTTCTTCTTTTCCTAAACCCAACTGTCCCGTTCTTCTTTTCCTAAACCCAACTGTCCCATTCTTCTTTTCCTAAAACCAACTGTCCCGTTCTTCTTTTCCTAAACCCAACTGTCCCGTTCTTCTTTTCCTAAAACCAACTTTCTCGTTCTTGTCCCGCGTGTCACATCACCCCCACTATCTTTTCCAGGACCTAACTGCGTCAAAAGTGCCACCAATAGTCCCGACCCAGCGCATTTAGATAAAACGCGTTTAGATCTGACGTCAACAACAAACGCCAAAGGCCAAGCGCCCGTGCGTTAGGCGACTGGAGTGAGAATGTGATGAATCTGCGGTGTGGTCTACGTAATCAGAGGTATACGCAGTATACCCACTAAGAAAAGTCCAGGATTTGCATATACCCACAAAAAAATGTGCAATGATACGTAACAACATGGTTTTGTGACAGAACTTTCACTTCAGCTATGTGTTTCCGCAAATCCGGGTCGAGTAATGTGACCGCAAACTGAACAAATGCTGCAGAAGATGCACAGAGACTAACGTAGTAGACCCACTACAATAAACTAGACTACACCACTGGGTCTGATGGATTCCTTCCCCTCAACACGGCTCTGTGAACTCTCTCCTGCCTCGTCTCTCAACTGTCGCCGCTGCATTAAGTCATCTGTCCGGCCCTCTGCTCCCTGACCTTTGACCCCGCTGGGCGACCCTCTGACCCTCTCAGGGGCTGAACAAAAGAGAGGGGGACAGTCGACGGCGCCCCAGGACTCATGTGTCTCTGCCACTGGTGTTTTATGGCGCTCTCGGACTCTCTGGGAGCTTTTGTTATGACGACAGTGTTGACTTTAAGGCTGCCAGCAGACAGGACACACTTTCTGCTTCTGAAATATAAAAACAGGCAACAGACAACTTTGATTGTATTTTGTTCAGGAAACGTTCCTTTACTAGGGCTGAAACGGTTCCTTGATTATCTTGAATAACTCCACTACTATCGATGCAAATTTGGTTACCTTGAAGCTTTGTTTTATTATGTAACTAACGTTGTACCGAGGGCTTTAAATTGACACCCGCCAACCTGCCAAATGCGGGTAAAAATTTAACTTTGGCGGGTATCACTATAAAGTTATTAGACAATTTGTCAGGTGAAGAATGAAGCAAACAACTTTGCGTCCGTTTTGAATCAGCTGGCTGCAGAAACGTTGCCAGATTGGTCTGTTTTCCGCCAAGAAATTTGGGCGGTTTTGCGTTTGGCTTAGAAAATTTAACTTTTATCTGGCAGCACTTCTTACATTTCTTACACTAATCCTACATTTCCCGTGAACAAGATGTTGTGGGTGTGGGTGAAAAAAGAACTTTGGCGGGTAACATAAAGTTATTAGACAGTTTGGCCAATAAGCACTGTAAATATCAGATATTTTACACGTTCCCCAGAGGCGAGGTAACCCTAACCCTAACCCCACGCTAGCTGCAACGAACAATGCGTCGAGCATAAACGTCTCTGTGCCAACAACAATTATTACATAACTGTCTAATCTAGGGCTGCAACGATTCCTCAAATAACTCGAATAATTCGATTACAAAAAATGCTCGAAGCAAATTCTTTGCCTCGAAGCTTCGTAAAATCAATGTAATTAAGGTTTGTACGGCTCACTGTGTTTCCGCACGGAGGATTATTACTAGCGCACATGAGGTTTGCGCTTCTGCGGACACAACACAAGCACAGACAGTATATAAACACAAGACGGCCCCGATTACAAATGAAAGAAGACGAAAATAGCGAGGGTCTAAGAGGAGAGACAGGCGAAAGAAAATCACAGAAAGTTTGGGATCATTTTAAGCTGCAAACATGCTGCTACATCACCTCTGTAACAAACCTCCAGAGTACGCATCCATTCCACGGAGTCAACCCGACACAAGGTAGCTAACGCTGCTGCTCTCGTCCACCGCGCTGTTTACACAACTAGCCTACAGCATGCTACTCTGCTAATAGCGATGTTTTACACAACTAGCCTACAGCATGCTACTCTGCTAATAGCGATGTTTTACACAACTAGCCTACAGCATGCTACTCTGCTAACAGCCATGTTTTACCAACAAGCTAAAACGAAAGCTGTCGGTTTGTAGTCTAACTGTTTATTAGTTTGCTTTTAAATGTTTGGAAACTTAGCCGCTGCCGGAGACACAGCGGCTCCTCCCTCCAGCATGGCCACTTAATATGCACGTGAATGACGTCACCATGCATTCTTTATTCTTTCTCCTCACCATAGATATATCTATGCTCCTCACTGTGTATCAGGCTTCTGAAAATATGTCCCCCAGAACAGTGTAGTTGAGTAGCCCTGCTGTAAACCCTCTGGTCAGTGAACAGCTCTTTTGCATATCCAATGCAAAGAGCCAGAGGCAAGAAGGGGAATGGGGTGAAAAATATTAACATTTGGGCCACCAAAAATGTACTATTGTAATGTTTTTGTTTTTTTAAGGGTCTTGGAATTTGGCAATCATTTTTTTTTGCTTTTTCTAAAAAAGGAAACCTGTCTTTTGTATATATACACAAGCTACAGGTTTCCTTTTTTTTAGTAAACGGCAATAATAAATATTTACTATTGCTGCTTACTTTGTATTTCTTACTAAGTGTTTCTTATCCGATTACTCGATTAATCGATGGAATAATCGGTAGAATATTCGATTACTAAAATAATCGATAGCTGCAGCCCTAGTCTAATCACAATATTTGTACATAATCTCGGTTTCTGTGTTTAAACGCAATCAAACCGCAAATCAAAAGTGGGCTTGCCGACAAAAAGGTACAAACATTAACCAGGAAAACAGAGAATTCAACTTGAATGTATGTTGCTTTAAAGTTATAAGTAAGTTGACGAACCGTTTTAGTTATTGCCAATCGTTCCGGACCCCTGACAGAGAACATTTTTTTTAGATGCGGACCTTTGAGTGATACGTCTGAAAACCTCTGCTATACACAAGTTCATAGCAACAAAAATGACAAAGTGAGGATACAGTTAGAAAGAGGCGTGGTTTACTTCATAGGCTGTGTACCTGTGTTACTACATTATCTGGGACACACGACAGTGATTGTACAACAAAAGATGTATCCTGGAATTCACTCAAAACTGATATTGTTTGAAACAAAGTAAGACTGAGAGAGGCAATTATATTGTCAATCGTGATTATTTCTGAGACAACTAATTGCGCAGCAACACTGGGAATTGTTCCAGCTCCAGAGATACGAGTGGAAACATGCAGCTGGTGTGTGTTTAAAGACGAGACAGCTCGGAGATGTTTGAGAGGAAGCAGCAGGAGGGAAATAAAACACTCAGAACAAAGAGAAATATTGATGAGGAGGGAGTCAACTTTCTCCGTCTGTTTTCTCCTTCCAGGCTAATGAGCTCCGAGGGGGGGGGAGGGGATGATGCAACCTGTCAGCATTCGGCAGAATGAAGTTCTGACAGCAGACACAACTAAACTCTGAATGTGCTGAGTCATGTGCTGACTTCAGCCCGCGTAGTTTCCACTGTTACTGCAGAGTGGACACACTTTTATAGAGGCAGAGGGAGCGGAGTAACGGCCGGCAGAGGGAGCGGAGTAACGGCTGGGCGCGCACGGCACAAACGGGTCCAGAAACAAACACAAATAAAGACTTAGGAATACATCGCCATGCGGGAAGTTTATCAGAGCTTCTGCAGGTTTCACCAAGTCAAATGTAAGACTTTTTTAATACCATTATGAATGAATTAAAAACGTAATAAAAAAAATAAACGTATGGCAGAAACACACACACACACACACACTATGCCATTTTGCACACATATATAGACATTTGTATCCTGTGTAAATTATTTTTATAAGCTATTGAATGTTAACTGTCTGTACTTGCATGTTGTATGCTGAGGCCACGTCTCAGACGATTTTCTGTCCTGACAGACAAAGTTTTCTGAATCTGAAAGTGTGTTTTTTTATAGCGTTGATTTCACATCACTCACCCGTCTGAGTCCTGGTAGTTGACATTCAGTCTCTTGGTGGAGCCCAGCAACTCTGGAAAACACAAAACACACTTTATTAGTATGTGATTTGTATCAACGGAAGCATATTTCCAGGATAAGTATCAGTTAATCTAGCAGCAGGTCCTGAGTGGATTGATTCCAACGGGAGAAGTGAACGTGAACACAGATTAGGAGCGATTCTTTCTCCCTGTACTTCACCAAAGTAAATATTGGAGCCATTCTTCAACAAGCCACGTATCTCCAGAACATTCTGACACTGAAATGTTATCTTTCAGACACATCAGGAGAAAATAAACTTAGTTTGAGACCCATTTCTGTCTGGTTCTGGCACCAAATATGGATATTTTCATGAATAAAACAGATTTCCCTGCTGAGTCATGGGTCTTCGAGGTGGCGCTCAACACATGAGTGGAACCTTGAAACGGAGCTGTAGCGGTAATCGGTCTATCCCTAGTCCTGGGAAAAGGTCCAATCGGCCACATTAAAGGGTAACTGTTTTTTTCAACCTGGACCCTATTTTCCTATGTTTTTGTGACTGATGGGAATGACAATCTTTGACATTGGTCCAGTATTAAGCGAGAAACAAGCTACAATGTAATTTAACGGGGCAATTGTCCTTGTATTTACCTTCACAAAAGTGACACACTCAGATTAATATTCTAAATGTCTGACAACATTATGGAAAGGATCCCTACAGAGATAGACCTTTAAAAACCTCTTTAAGACCGTTCTGTTCAACCAGAAACAGCTCTTAAGTCGCTGGCACTAAACCCACCAGACTCCATTTAAAAAAACAACACTTTTAGTGTGTATAGAGCCAACATATTCTCACATGTACATCTGTAAACTTTGTTTATTTCAACCAGAACTAGAGTTGTGATGGTTGGAAAGTGGAATGACGATCCAAAAACGGATTATCATAGTTTTATGTTGTTTCTGTCAACTTTGAATGAAGTGTATTTTACGATGCTTAAATGACTGATTATTTACATAGAGTCTGGAGGGTTAAGCGAACGCAATTTGGCGGATGTTTTTATGTTTAAATAAAAAAATCTTACTCTTTATCAGAAAGGTTGACCTCCTTAGAAATCCTTTCCATAATGTTGTCAGACACTTAGAATATTAATCTGAGTCTGCCAGTGGCAAAACGAGCACTTTTAGTGAAGGTAAATACCAGATTTAGATTACAAACATGATTTAAGTTGTTGTCTTGAGAGAAACCATGGTGACTTAAGGTGCTGCAGTGTTTACTATCAGAGGGTCTCAGGGGGTCAAAGGTCAGCGTGCAGGGGAGGATGGGACCCTGGATCCCCCCCACCGCCATCAGCAACATCTCAGCCCCCCTCCTCCCCCCCCAAACATCAGGGCTTTGAAGTCTTAAAGATCTCGGGGAAACTCAGCAGGCGTTCCCTCCGGGGGTCTCGGCGCTGCTTTGATTATGACCTGGATTTTATAATTAATGGGAATGAATCTAAACTCAGACACACACTGAACGCAACACGGAAACTGTCTCTTCTCATAACAAGCTGCACTGGAAGTACGCCATTGCAGATGTTTGTTTACGTATTTCTTCACAATCTTAGAAGCTCATTTTCTGCATTTTCCTTGATAATCAACACACACACACACACACACACACACACACACACACACACACACACACACACACACACAGGTCCAACTACGAAGACTAAGTGAAGGTTTTCTGTCTTTGTCCAAACTGTTAGAAAACTAGAAACAACACTGGCTCCAGATTTTAGACTTTGGTCTCAAACGTGTCCTCAGAGTCTCGGGCCCGCCGGCCTCCAACAAGATATAGTTGACAGTAGTCTTCATCTTCATCATCTGCTGCACATTTGTTCAAAGTTATTTTTAATGCTGTTTTATGGAGCAAGGAGGTTTCAGCCAGTGTGTGTGTGTGTGTGTGTGTGTGTGTTTTTTGTGTGTGTGTGTGTGTGTGTGTGTATGTATGTGTGTGTGTCTTTGCATGTCTGTGTGTGTGCATGCGTGCGGTGTGTGTTGTCTGTGTGCGTGTGTGTGTCTTTGTGTGTTTGTGTGTGCGTCTTTGTGTGTTTGTGTGTCTGTGTGTGTGTGTGTGTCTTTGTGTGTTTGTGTGTGCGTCTTTGTGTGTTTGTGTGTCTGTGTGTGTGTGTGTGTGTGTCTGTGAGTGTCTGTGTGTGTGTGTCTGTGTGTGTCTGTGTGTGTGTGTTCTCTCCATACATCCTTTACATGTTTCATCAGTTCATGGTCTTCTTCCCGAGGCTATTTAGCAGAGCCACCGTGGCTCCGTCCGGCGCATAGCGCCGCCCCAAAACGACTGTGATTGGTTTAAAGAAATGGCAATAAACCAGAGAACATTTATCTCCCATCCTGGAATGCTGTGTGGACTAGCCAGACCCTCCGCAGCAGCGCTGTGGAGGAAGGACTGGCAATGCGAGACTAGTGTGTGTGTGTAAGGGTTGACTCCAGACTCTAGGCTCCATCTACACGCAGCACCAGTACTGTTGAACCCTGTTAAAGCCTAACGTAGCAGTCAGCAGTGGGGATGTACTCTGACCAACTGATAAGACACACTGCGTCATCGCCCTCATTCAGTCAGCAGATAAAGACCGACGTGTCCCACTCCTGCTTCCTCGGGGGGGGGGCTTGTTTCCCTCCGAGATCTCCTTCAAACAGAATGCTGCAAACGGCTGCATCAAACAAATACACTTTCTCTCTCAGAGTTTCACCAGATTATAAACTGAGACTATTTAGTAGACAGACAGAGACACACACACACACACACACACACACACACACACACACACACACACACACACACACACACACACACACACACACACACACACACACACACACACACACACACACACACACACACACACACACACACACACACACACACACACACACACTCCGGAGAGTAAGTTCCTCAGTGCTGTGTTGTGAATGTTTGAGTTTTGTGAGTTTTACAGAAAGTTTGAAGCTCTTCAAAAACAGCAGAAATATGACAGAATATTCTGTGTATGATATTAAACTATGTTCAGTGTTACCTGTGGGAGGGACTCATACGGTCTCATAAAGATTTAGGTTTTTAAAGCTTTCTAACTTTATTTCCCAGCTGTCTTCTCTCTCTCTATCTCTCTCTCTCTCTCTCTCCTCTGTCCACTCCATGGCCCAGAGACCAGAGACGGTGAAGGCTGGGAGCTGTTTGCATTCCTGCCGAGGTTCAGGTCGAGTGGCGGAGGAATGAAAGCGGGTCTTATCGGCCTCCGGCGTGCGAGCGTGACGTCGGCGTTATCGTTCTGGATGATAAGACAGAGCAGCACGGAGGCTCATCGCTTGGGTCATGACAGGAAGAAGAAGAAACGTCAAACACAGCTCCAAAGACATTCAGTCTGCTGTCACGTAGGACACAAAGAGGCAACGCGTCCGAAGAGCTGTCAAAAAAACGTCGGAAAAATTATCGCCAAAACACCCAAGCCAAGGACAGGAAAAGAAGTCGAAAAAACACCAAAAAACTTAAAGAAAAAAAACTAGCAACAAAAAAATGACAACAAAAGACGACAATAAAAACGTCAAAACCTTTAAAAAGAAACGGGAAAAGATGTCGTAAAAAAGTGAAGTCTTGAAAAGACTAAAATGTGACACGGTGTAAAGACAATCTGTCTCAGAGTTTTTAGTCTGAGACTAGAAGACTTGCAACTTATATAATAATAATAATAATAATAATAATAATAATAATAATAATAATAATAATAATAATAATAATAATAATAATAAGGATAAGATAATATCAAACACTAATCCAATCCATCCCATGTTGGGATCTTTTCTCTGCACAGAAGCTCAGAAAGTGATAGGTTGATAAGTCTGTTTGTTTTGTTTTGGGAGGGTGTGTGTGTGTGTGTGTGTGTGTGGGGGGGGGGTAGGGTTGTGTGTCTGACCCCCCCCCCTTTCTATGGAACAATAGTGTTGGGACAGGAAGTGGAGAAGGGGCCCTGAAGTCCTGGCTTTGTTTCTGAGAGCGGCTCCTCCGTCAACAGAACACACCCTCACACACTTCCTGTTCCTCTGGTAGAGAGTCACGGCCGGGTTACAGCCCAACACACACACACACACAAACACACACACACACAAACGGACACACACACGGACACACACACACACACACGGACACACACACAGTCCAGCTTTTATCCAGTAAAAGTTGAACTCTCTGTGACTGCAGTGTGCTGTGTGTGTTTGTCCTGAAAGAATATATATACATATATACATATATATATATATATATATATATATTTTTTGTGCCGAGCGGCGGCCGCTGCTCGGCCCACATGCCGCACGCCACAATGAGAGGAGAGAAGCAGGCGTATGGCCCCCGTTGTTTCCTTCGCTGGGGAAGGCAGAGACAAGTGTGAGGCGTGTCCTGCAGACGTGGAATCACACAGCTGATACCCACAGCCTAATTTTATCCGCTGGATTTCTGCAACAGATTCCCTTTCAGGCCGAGACTAACTCCTGCAAAACCTCCGACTTCTTTTTCTTCCTCTTCCTTCTCTCGCTGCATTCTTTGTGGCGGCGTTTTCACCAGACGTTCAACTTTCTGCTGACATTTAGAAGAAAAAAAAGAGAGAGAGAGAGAGAGAGAGAGAGAGAGAGAGAGAGAGAGAGAGAGATAGATAGAGACTCTGCAGAATGCTGGAGCTGAAATCAGCGCTGGAGGAAGTATTCAGGCCCTTTACTGCAGTAAAAGTACTAATACCACACTGTAAAAACAAGTTAAAGTCCTGCACTGAAAATGGTACTTGAGTAAAAGTTTGTTAGTGTCATCAGGAAAATGTAGTTAAAGTACGTATTAAAAGTGGAGGAAAAAGTCCAATATTTCTCTCTGAAATGTAGCGCAGTAGAAGTAGAAAGTGAAATGAAGAGAATCGACTCAAGTAAAGTACAAGTACCCCAACATCTGGTACTGAAGTACAGTATTAGAGTACACGTACTTTGTTACATTCCGCCGCTGGCTGATATTTGTGTTTTTACATTTAGGACTTTGAATAAATAGTCCATTGAGATACAGATAGATAGCTTGACTCACTGACCAATCAGAAGAGACACCATCTGATTGTGACGCAGCTCTGCAGTCGGTTAGTACCGTGACACACACACACACACAGAAAAAAAACACACACAGAGAGAAAAAAACAGAGAAAAAAAAACACACACAAAGACACACACACACACAAAAAAAACACACATTATTTCATTGTGCATCCATTTCCCTGTAAATCATCCATAGTGGCTCGCCCACCCAAAACACTGTGTGTCCCCTGATGTCGGCGGTGTGTGTGTGTGTGTGTGTGTGTGTGTGTGTGTGTGTGTGTGTGTGTGTGTGTGTGTGTGTGTGTGTGTGTGTGTGTGTGTGTGTGTGTGCGCGTGCGTGTGCGTGCGTGTGGTGTGTGTGCGTGTGTGTTCAGGTTGCTGTTTGCAGGTCAATAGAGTCTAATGAGGAAGCAGAGATGTATTTGTCCAGCTGGGAGCTCCATTCCCACTGTGCTGTTAGAGCACTGGGAAGCCTGCAGGCCCGTACTGACTGGGAGACAGCAGAGGGACTTTAATGGGAAACTAATGGACGAGTTGACAGCGTGGTGGCGACCCGGAAATACTCACACAGCAGCAGCGGCTTGTTAATGAGAGACGTGTTGTCCCAGAGGACAGAAAGTTCAGACTGGGAGACAGAAAAGCTGCTGAAGAAATCAAGGGATCACACATCTTCAGGGTTCAATAATGAGGGTCTACACACACACACACACACACACACACACACACAGACACACACACAAAATGAGGGTTGCCCGATGGCCTTTTGTACACTAAACTATCAATAAGGCGTGAATAGAGATGAATCAGTTAACAAAGCAACATCACAGCTCATTTTAAACCTGGTTAAGAAATGGTGATGTATGACAAGATGTTCCTAGTTATCAGGATAACTTTAACTCTCTCACACACACACACACACACACACACACATGCGCACACACACACACACGTACGGACGCACGCACGCATAAGCACACACACACAAAGACACAGACAAGCACGCATGTACGAACGCACACACAAGCACACACACGCAAGCATGTACGGACGAGCACACGCACGCATGTACGCACGCACAAGCACACACACGCATAAGCACACACACAAGCGCATGTACGGACGCACGCATAAGCACAAACACACACACACACGTACGGACGGACGGATGGACGCACACACACACACAGAAACACACACACACACACACACACACACACACGTACGGACACACATGCACACAGAGAAACACACAGACACACAGACGCAGAAACAAACATACACACAGTAGGGCTGCAACTAACCATTTTATTGATAATCGATTAATCGGTCGATTATTTCCTCAATTAATCAATGAATTGGATAAAAAAAAAAGACGAAAAAAAATTATATTTCCATAATTTTAGTCAAAAAACTAAAGGTTATTTCAAACACAAGACAAATAACAGAACTCAATGTATGCTATGAACGTGCAAAAATATGCTCATTTTTCAGTAGTGTATTTCTTACCACGCTTAAACAGACCTGAGCTGTTAAAATAATAATACATTATAAGTAATAAAAAAGAAAACACTTTGTTTTACGTCTGACAAGCTTTGTTAGGACTATGGAGGTAGAGTTCTTTCAGAAACACACACTCACACTTTCTTTCTACAGGAACAGGGCTGCAACTGACGATTATTTTCATAGTCGATTCATCCGTTGATTTCTTTTTCTGGATTAATCGGTTAGTTGTCTGGTCTCTAAAATGTCTTTAAATGGTGAGAAATGTGGATCAGCGTTTCCCAAAAAGTCATATTCACATTTAACAAGCTGGAATCAAAGATTTGGTTTTTACTTTGGTCTTAACAAAATGACTCAAACCGACTCATCGATTATCAAAATAGTTGGCGACTAATTCAAAAGTTGATGACTAATTGATTAATCGTTGCAGCTCAAATCCACACTAACGATAATTAGACGATATCCTTTAAAAAAGTGTTTTTAGAAGTCCGAGTGACTTAATCACTGATGATAATAATGGACACAATGTGGAATGAAAACAGTTCTTATTTATTTCCTTTAAAATGTAAGTATTCAAGTAAAACCAATTCAAAGACATACTAATACTAATTGAACTGGTGTCGGAACACTGAACTGAGTACACATTCAGTTGTACACCTCTGCTGTAATGGAAATTGTGCGGCATACTGTACAAGCAAGATGAAATCATAACAATAAACACAGGGCTCTGTTCTGTGACATATTGCACACAACCATGTCCTTATTGGAAGCAGTCCTGGAGCGTCTAGTGTGGTCTTCCCTCTAGGAGCACAATCTACATGCTGGAAACAGCTGGGGAGTCCAGACTTTAAGGACGCCTTGTTAAAGTACCCTGCAACGATATGACAAATATATATATATATATATATATATATATATATATATATATATATATATATATATATATATATATATAAATCTATATATATATATATATATATATATATATATATCTATTTATCTATATCTCTGTCTATCTATCTATCTATCTATCTATCTATCTATCTATCTATCTATCTATCTATTAGGGGTGGTACGGTTCATGAAAAAACACCCGAACCGCTCGGTTCGCTAGTCTCGGTTCGCTAGTCTCGGTTCGCTAGTCTCGGTTCGCTAGTCTCGGTTCGCTAGTCTCGGTTCGGAGCATGTGTGTACCGCACGGTTCGTCAGTACACTGTTAATGGTCACTAACCTCTTACTGCCGTAGTGGCCACTTTCGACACCTATGTTAAAACACTTACTGGAAATGACGAGCGGGATGGGCGTGACAAACGCAACCCATGGCAGCTGATTGGACGATTGCGTCACATGGGTCTGGCTGGTCCCTAATATCAAAAGAGACTGTCATGGCGGCTCGTTCAGAATACGATCTCATATTGTACTAAAATAGTTCACCGAAACGTGTTTCTGAAAACATTTAAGCGAGAAATAGGCCATGCAGTTGCTGAATCTGTCTTCATTTCAGATCGACAAAGGTCAGTTTAAAAGATTTTCGTCAGATTTGGAGAGACACCGAGCCGAGTGGGGTGCCGCCCGCATAGACAGTATATAAGGGCCGCCCGCTGCAGGTCACGTCACGTCACCTGCAGAAATGTCAGGTGG
The DNA here is from genome assembly GCA_025617405.1 of Perca schrenkii. Classification (NCBI taxonomy): domain Eukaryota; kingdom Metazoa; phylum Chordata; class Actinopteri; order Perciformes; family Percidae; genus Perca; species Perca schrenkii. The sequence goes on along the minus strand of CM046801.1, from coordinate 31,467,700 downwards.
GAGAGAGGCTGCCCAGAGCTGGAGGATGCGCCAGCGTCGTTTATAGTCTGGTGTGTCGGAACATTTTGGATTTCACGTTACCTATGATGAAATAAAACAATATAGAACTGCCACTGTGTGCACGTTTTGTGCAACATGAATTCAATATGCTAATTTTAGCTATATGCTGAAGTATATTCTGGAGTGATAAAGAAAAAATAAGAACCGTACTGAACCGAAAACCGTGACCCTAAAACCGTGATACGAACCGAACCGTGGGTTTTGTGAACCGTACCACCCCTACTATCTATCTATCTATCTATCTATCTATCTATCTATCTATCTATCTATCTATCTATCTATAGACAGGGCTACCATCCTGCTGTTTGTACTCCATTCATTATGCACAAATAAATAAATAAATATATATATATATATATATATATATATATATATATATATATATATATATATATATATATATATATATAACACCTGTAAGATTTCTCGTTAATGCAATTATCTAATCAACCAATCACATTGCAGCTACTTCAATGCATTTAGGGGTGTGGTCCAGGTCAATCTCCTGAACTCCAAACTGAATGTCAGAATGGGAGAGAAAGATGATATAAGCATATCTGAGCGTGGCATGGATGTTGGTGCCAGACGGGCTGGTCTGACTATTTCACAATCTGCTCAGTTACTGGGATTTTCACGCACAACCATTTCTAGGGTTTACAAAGAATGGTTTGAAAAAGGAAAAACATCCAGGATGCTGCAGTCCTGGGGGGCCAAAATGCCTTGTTGATGTTAGAGATCAGAGGAGAATGGGCCGAGTGATTCCAGCTGATAGAAGATCAACTTTGACTCAAATAACCACTCGTTACAACCGAGGTCTGCAGCAAAGCATTTGTGAAGCCACAACACGCACAACCTTGAGGCAGATGGGCTACACCACCGGTGTAGAAGACCCCACCGGGTACCACTCATCTCCACTAAAAATAGGAAAATGAGGCGACAATTTGCACGAGCGCACCAAAATTGGACAGTTGCAGACTGTAAAAATGTTGCCTGGTCTGATGACTCTCGATTTCTGTTGAGACATTCAGATGGTAGAGACAGAATTTGGTGTAAAGAGGATGAGAACATGGATCCATCATGCCTTGTTACCACTGGGCAGTTTGGTGGTGGTGGGGGTGTAATGGTGGGGGATCCCTTTTGCCTTCAGAACTGCCTTAATTCTTTGTGGCATTGATTCAACCAAGTGTTGGAAGCATTCTTTAGAAATGTTGACCCATAATGATGGGATAGGGTCAAACACGGTATTAGTATGGTGTTCCTAATAATCCTTTAGGTGAGTGTATATCGCCCACCCCTAACATGCACTAGCACACACGGACGCACACGCGCACACACACATGCACGCACACACACACACACACACACACACACACACACACACACACAGACACACACATAGACCCACAGACAAAGATGTGCCTGGTTTTCGTTATTAAAGGGTAACTGTGTTTTTTTCAACCTGGTAACATTGTTGGGCAATTAGCAGGGCCGGATTGGGACTCATTTTCAGCCCTGGATTTTCATGCCTTAGACCGGCCCACTTTACTTCACGAATGACTATATTAAAAAAATGTAATCAAAACCTTAGTATATAAGTCTGCAATAGCGCCCTGTTCTCTACATCCTTGTAATTTGGTGTATTTTGTAAAATATCACTATTTCCAAGTGTTGCTTCACAATGTAGATTTATTAGATCTTAGATCTTATCTTAACAACAACCCAATGATGTGGAACAATATCAGAATCTGTTTCTGTGCAAATAAGTAATCACAGATTAAATAAAGAACAAGATACATTGTATTGCACTTTCTAATGACATCTATTTTTTCCTTTGAATATTTCATACAACTTTCATAATGGGTCACAAGTAATATTTGGGCATAAAAAGTGATTATATTGTAGCTAATCTGATCATGTTTGCTTGTTCACACACTGTGATACAACAGCTTACAGTAGATGTGCCATCCACACTGACAGCAGCTATCCCTAATGCACACTACTGGCTCTGCTTCTGACACTAAATCACATTTTATAAATTGTCATAATTCTCAGCACAAATCTCTCCTTTTTACAAAGCTTTCTGATCAAGTCAATTCAGTGTCATTATGGTAGTGCCGAATCATCTGGCATCATTAATTATCCCAGGGCATTTTTCATATAGAGCAGGCTAACACCACACTCTTATTAATTATTATAATGTTCAGTCAATGATCAACCCTTCCTGCCCAAACTGGAGTTCTGGGCTCATATAGCTGCTGCTTGGTAACCTTACTGGCTCTTCATTGTCACTGTTAGCAACAAACTGGACTAGTAGGACTAGTAGCTGCTGCTGCGGAGCTACAAGAACAAGTTTGATTCATAAACATAGACGCTGGTTTGCAGTCACTTCTCCTAACTAACTTAGCTTACCCGTCTCAAGGTCTTCATTTGGCGTTTTGCTAAAAATAGAAAAAGTTCATCTGGCCGCGTCACTTTCTAGAGCTCTCCTTTTTTAAATTGACGCCTTTTCAGTGCCGTTTTGCGCTTTCTACTACCCGTTTAAAACAGCTTCTTTCTGCTCGCGGTCGCATCCTCCAACAAGCACCAGTGACTTGTGTACGCTGACGTATTTTTTTTTTTAGCAAGGTGCTGCCGTCGGAGGACTCCGAACATTAACCAGGCTGCACTCTGCGAGTGGGCTGCATGAATGAAGAGAACGGTGGGCTGCAAGAAAAAATAAATACTGTAAATACAAAAGTGGGCTGTGAGTGCAGGCAGCATAGGGACAGCATCCATAATATTCAACTATGATTTCAACCCAGTGCCGTACCTGAACACCGGCCCTCACAACCAAACAACCAGACCGGCCCACCGGGAATTCTCCCGGTGCTCCCGATTAGCCAATCCGGGCCTGGCAATTAAGCACCTTCGATTTACGTCCACTAAAAGTGCTGGTTTTGCCGCTATGTGTCTGACGACATTATGGAAAGGATCCCTACAGAGATAGACCTCTTTGTGCAAGAGTAAGATCCCTTTTTTTTTAAACATAAAAATTGCATTTGCTAAAGCGACCAGACTCCATGTAAATAATCTGTACTTTTATCATCGTAAAACACACTTCATTCAAAGTGGACAGAAACTAAATAAAACTATCAGAAGCTGTTTGTGGGTTGTCTTGTCAGTGTTCCAACAATCACCACTCTGGTTTGGTTGAAATAAAGCCTTAATTCACCCATTTACATGTGGAGATATGCTGGCTCTATACACGCTAAAAGTCCTGATTATTTACATGGAGTCTGGTGGGTTTAGCGATAGGAATCTCAGAGCTGTTTCTGATTAAACTAAAAGGATCTTACTCTAACAAAAACGATCTACGTCTGTAGGGATCCTTTCCATAATGTTGTCAGACACTTAGAATAATAATCTGATTCTCATCAGTCACTCACACACAACAACAAAAAAAAAATGGGGTCCAGGTTGAAAAAAAACCTCAGAAGTTACCCTTTAAAAAGGAGACTTTAGTTACGTTTTTGTGTTGCTTTCAGACACGTACGTGTGTGTGTGTGTGTGTGTGTGTGTGTGTGTGTGTGTGTGTGAGTGTGTGTTTGTATGTGTGTGTGTGTGCAGTGAATGCGTCACCTTATCTCCGTTTCGTTTAAGTGGAGGCTTGGTGCGCCACGCCCCAAACAAACAGGCTGTCGGCCCAGAACGACGCAGGGCTGCCTTTGAGGAGAGGTCCATTATGAGCAGCAGAGGAACAGGGTGTGGAGCTGAACTCACCCCCCCCACTGAACAATACGTGGAGAACCAAACCCTGCAGCCCCCCCCAGACTCTGCACAGGGAAACCATCCTCCATCAGGCCCTTCATTCTGAGGGAGATTAAGAAATATACAAAGCAGTGATGGCAGGGTGTTTCCCGCCATCATAAGGTGCCAAATAAATGGAACAACAAGACTGATCTCCGATCAGATGATTGGAAGGGGGACTTGTTTAGCTTTAAGTTTGGTCTTCATCCCTCGTCTTGTGTTACTGTTGACCGAGCAACTTTGGTTGAAAGAAACCCCCATTTTCCATATAGAAACTTGTTTAACAACCGGAGGGTTAAGCTTCCGGAGTGTTAGTTATGTGTTATCTGCTCTAGCTTTTCCAACGTTTAAGACACAGATCATAATAATAATAATAATAATAATAATAATAATAATAATAATAATAATAACGGTCCAGCGTGATGTGAAAAAAGACACAGAAATGTCGGAAGAAGGCGACAAAAGACAATGACAAAAACGTCAACAAAACAGGCAACAAACGTCGAAAAAAGCGACAAAACTCAATACTGTACCAATTTAACAGATTTCTTGAGACTGTGTGTGTGTGTGTGTGTGCGCGTGTGTATGTCTGTGTGTGTGCGTGCGTGTGTATGTCTGTGTGTGTGCGTGCGTGTGTATGTCTGTGTGTGTGTGTGTGTCTGTGTGTGTGACTGTTTCTCTGTGTGCGTGTGAGAGACTGTGTGTGTGTGTGATTCTCTCTGTTTCTCTGTCTGTGTGTGTGGGTGTCTATGTACGTGTGTATGTCTGTGTGTGTATGTTTTTCTGTGTGTGTGTGTGTGTGTGTGTGTGCGTACGTGTGTATGTAAGTGTGTATGTCTGTGTGTGTGCGTGTATGTCTGTGTGTGTGTGTGTGTGTGTGTGTGTGTGCGTGTGTGTCTGTTTCTCTGTGTGTGTGTGTGTATGTGTATGTGTGTGTCTGTTTCTCTGTGTGCGTGTGTGAGACTGTGTGTGTGTTTGTCTCTGTTTCTCTGTGTGTGTGTGTGTGTGTGTGTGTCTGTGTGTGTTTGCGTGTGTATGTCTGTGTGTGTGCGTGTGTTTCTGTGTGTGTATGTCTGTTTCTGTGGGTGTGTGTCTGTGCTGATGTCTGTGTGTGTGTGTGTGTGTGTGTGTGTCTGTGCTGATGTCTGTGTGTGTGTGTGTGTGTGTGTGTGTGTGTGTGTGTGTGTGTGTGTGTGTGCGTGTGCGTGTGACTGTGTGTGTGTGTGTGTCTGTTTCTGTGTGTGTATGTCTGTTTCTGCAGGTGTGTCTGTTTGTGTGTGTGTGTCTGTGCTGATGTCTGTGTGCGTGTGACTGTGTGTGTGTGTGTGTGTGTGTGTGTGTGTGTGTACGTGTACGTGTACGTGTACGTGTACGTGTACGTGCGTGTGTGTGTGTGTGGGAACATAGCGTCCAGGTACTTACAGGGTGCAAAGTTAACTTGAGAGTCAGATGGCTAGTGAATGTTTCTATTTTACCAGCCACTACGTGCATATTTTACCAACATTTGGCTGGTAGGTGGTGCCAATTTTGAACCCTGCACTTAGACATCGATGCATGGGAAAATAGGGTCCAAGTTGGAGGAAAAAAACAACCGAAATTTCCCTTGAAAGGCTGGCTGGGAAAGAGCAGTGAGAGTGTGCTGGCAGCGCTGGCCTCTCTCTCTTTGTCACTAGTGGAGAGGACCTGAGGAGACAGTGTTGAGTCCCGTCCCAGCCTGAGAAAAAAGGGGGTCCACACATACCACCGCCGTGACATCATCGCCTCCATTCTCCCCTCTGCTGCCGCTCCGACAATGGCTGGCACTCACGCCACCCACACCCACACCCACACCCACACCCACACCCACACACACACACACACACACACACACACACACACACACACACACACACACACACTGGTTCAGAGTAAGAAAAATAACAGAAAACGTCAGCTTCACAACTGAGCCTCAAACTTAAGCTATCCTGAAGCTTTATATCATGTAAACTAACTGAGCTGCGCTCTAACGTACTTCAACAAGTTTTGTGGAAATAAACTCCTTTTTTTAGCATCTTACCACAACTGTGACCTAAATGAAAGCTCTGTGAATTCCTGTCATGCTCCGTGGTGAGAACTGGTCTCCATACACAGACACACACAACTTATAATACGGACACCGGAAGGGCCCAGAACCAGAGTTTGTAAAGAAAAACACAGGAGAGGATTCTGGGTAATAATGCTGCTGGTTAACAGGCTGAAATGAAGGAAACTAAAAGACTTCTCTCAGATCTGTGGATAAAGACAGACAGACAGACAGACAGACAGACAGACAGACAGACAGACAGACAGACAGACAGACAGACAGACAGACAGAGAGAGAGAGAGAGAGAGACAGACAGAGAGAGAGAGACAGACAGAGAGAGAGAGAGAGCCATGCAGCCAACAGGAGAGAGTGCAGAACCTCCGTTACATAACGCAGCGAATAAAGAAAAACACCGGCAGCCATTACTCTGCTGCACACACTAAACACAATACACAACACCACATCTGCACAATACACAACATCTACACAACACCTGCACAATACACAACACCTTAAGATATATTACCTTCAAAGAGAATTCAATATTTAATATCAATTTACAAAATATTTCAATATAGGGCTTTTCCGTTACATATTATTTTTGAAATGGATCTATTCGGAGTAGTGTCATTTTTATTTAATTTCTTTATTTTTTTATGTTTGTGTGATTACTGTGTTAACTGTAAAGTATGATTTGTATTTTCAAATGTTGTGAAATTTGAGATAATGTCTTGTATGTACGGTGTGTAATATAATATTGTAAATTGTATTGTCACATGATAGATTGTAGGACCCCAGGAAGAATAGCTTTTTAGCTGATGCTGAAGCTAATGGGGATCCAAATAAAACAAACAAACAAACCTGCACAATACACAACATCTACACAACAGAACACCTGCACAATACACAACACAACACCAGGGGTCCGTTCCAGGTAGGAGGTTTAACAAACTCTGAGTCGAACCCTGATGTCTGAGTTGATTTACCCTGAGATGGGAAACTCAGAGTTTTCGGTTCCAGAACAGCTGATTTGAGTTGGTTCAATCAACTCGGAGTATGTTCACTCAGGGTTACGCGCGTGCACAAAAGACAGTATGAATGGAGCCATGATTCTATGATTCACCATGGTAACAACCACAAACAAACGGGTCGGCGGAAATACTCATGCGCACAAACAGCGAGTTTGAACATGTATTTCGTTAAAAAAGCAAGACAGCGGCTGCTGCTGCAAAAGAGAGAGAATTGGTGTGGGAGAAAATTGCTGCTCGAGTCAATGCGTACGCATTAACAGTGTATTAATTTCATATTTAATCACAGTTAACTTTACTGGTGAAAACTGGAAATGTAGGCTACACCTATAATTTTATTCAGGTGCAATCCTGCGGGTGAAAAAGTAAACTATAGCCTACTATTCCCATTCTGAGGCTGCAGCACCATTCATTAGAATTATAAGTATAATCATTTATTTATTTCTTTTTAATGGCTCTCACTGGTTTGTGTCCAGGGAACACATTTAAAAAAACGTTTCAGAGCGATCACACTTTTCTGATTGCTCTGCATACAGTGGCTTTACTATTACAGTCTGATCCGCTGCTGTTATAAAGAAAACTGCCGTTTGCAAAAAACGGAATGCGACACAAAGAATCTGCTGGGATGTTAAAGCCAGTCCACGATGTTGAACTAGTGGAAGGATAAATCTACATATCTAATAGACTGTGATAAAAAATACCTCTGAATTCGGTTATGTGGAAATGAAAAAACATCTAGTATATCCGGGACTCAATATCATCTCCCGACGTAAACTCTCTGTGAATTAATACAGCTTTTTCATCAACGGGATCGTCGACAAAAGGACATGACATGTTTGAGAAAAAAAAAATTTTAGTCTGCCTAACATAAACCAATAGGCTACGTTTTTTTATTCATGCAGATAAAACTGCATTAAAATGCGCCTGATACAGACTGAATGAATGAATGAGGAAATGAGTTGTTTTTTTCCCTGTTTCTCTCAGTCTCCTCCCTCTCAGTGGGAGGAGACTGAGAGAAACTCGGTTTGAAGAAAACCTGCTCCCGACCAGGTTAGGTTCACAGACTCCGAGGTTAAGTTACCTCTCTTTCTGGATGATGTGCACAATACACAACATCTACACAACACCTGCACAATACACAACACAACATCTACACAATACACAACACCTACACAATACACAACACAACCAGGGCTCTAGAGTGCGACCAATTTGATTTTTCCTAGGTCGCACCGGCGAATATAATCAGTCATTTTAGCATCGTAAAATACACTTCACTCAAAGTCGACAGAAACAAAATAAAACTATGAAAAGCCATTTTTGGGTCGTCTTTCAACTTTACCAACCATCACAACTCTAGTTGTGGTTGAAATAAACACATAGTTTACAGATGTACATGTGAGAATATGCTGGCTCTTTACACGCTAAAAGTCCTGATTATTTAAATGGAGTCTGGTGGGTTTGGTGCTAGCGACTTCAGAGCTGTGTCTGGTTAAACAGAAAGGTCTTAAAGAGGTTTTTAAAAAGGTCTACCTCTGAAGGGATCCTTTCCATAATGTTGTCAGACACGCCTGATAATCGGGCAGAGTGGGGGTCCCTATGGGGCCCCTGCATGGTCCCAACACACAGTGCTTTGTTTTCCTGCTCCAGGTCTGAGCCCGGAGCCTTCCTGTCTGTTTGGACCCATTAAACATTTCACACTCCAACAGGCCGAGTTTACAGACAAACACCATCGGCTGAAAGACACACAGAGAGGTTTTAACACTGTCCCTGGAATCTGTGGAGACGTCCCTCCTCCTCATGTCCTCAGAGTACAGGGAGGAGGAAGTACTCCGACCCTTTACTGCAGTAACTGTACTAATGCCACACTAGGGCTGGGCGATATGGAGAAAATCAGATAACGCGATATTCTTGTCCTAATACCTTGATGTTGATATTGTGGCGATATTATAGGGTTGACAATTGGTGCTTTAAAAAAATATCTTCACAATGAGATTTAAGATATGTAATCTTCAGTAATGTGAACATAATGTCTTGGTAAAAAATAATAGAACAGCTAGAGTAGTTTGGTAACACAGAAAATGACATCACTTTACTGTAGTGCATCGTTTAAAACCAGGAAAAGACACCACTTAAGCCATTTACGATATTATGATTTCCAAAATATAAGACGATATCTAGTCTCATGTCATGATATCGATATAATATCGATATAATGCCCAGCCCTATACCACACTGTAATAAATACTCTGTTACAAGTTAAAGTCCTGCAGTGATAATGTAACTTTTGGGGCACTTTTGCGGCACTGTGTGCACACAAACACAGACACAGACAGACAGACACACAGACAGACAGACAGACAGCTCTCTGATAAAGGAAGTATTTGTGATGTAAAATAAAAGGATTTAGAGCAGGGATGACTATCAGACTTTGAACTGAAACTCATGAATAAAAACATGAGACAGACGGCCGGCTCACCATCACACACAGACGCTCCACAGCCAGCGCCGGAATGTAACTGAGTACATGTACTCCAGTACTGTACTTCAGTACCAGATGTTGAGGTACTTGTACTTTACTTGAGTCTTTTCTTTTCATGCCACTTTCTACTTCTACTCTGCTACATTTCAGAGAGAAATATTGGACTTTTTACTCCACTACATTCATCTGTTACAACTTTAGTTACTAGTTACTTTAGTTACTCCACTACATTCATCTGTTACAACTTTAGTTACTAGTTACTTTAGTTACTCCACTACATTCATCTGTTCCAGCTAGTTACTAGTTACTTTAGTTACTCCGCTACATTCATCTGTTACAGCTTTAGTTACTAGTTACTTTAGTTACTCCGCTACATTCATCTGTTACAGCTTTAGTTACTAGTTACTTTAGTTACTCCACTACATTCATCTGTTACAGCTTTAGTTACTAGTTACTTTAGTTACTCCACTACATTCATCTGTTACAGCTTTAGTTACTAGTTACTTTAGTTACTCCACTACATTCATCTGTTACAGCTTTAGTTACTAGTTACTTTAGTTACTCCGCTACATTCATCTGTTACAGCTTTAGTTACTAGTTACTTTAGTTACTCCGCTACATTCATCTGTTCCAGCTTTAGTTACTAGTTACTTTAGTTACTCCACTACATTCATCTGTTACAGCTTTAGTTACTAGTTACTTTAGTTACTCCACTACATTCATCTGTTACAGCTTTAGTTACTAGTTACTTTAGTTACTCCACTACATTCATCTGTTACAGCTTTAGTTACTAGTTACTTTAGTTACTCCGCTACATTCATCTGTTACAGCTTTTAGTTACTAGTTACTTTAGTTACTCCACTACATTCATCTGTTCCAGCTTTAGTTACTAGTTACTTTAGTTACTCCACTACATTCATCTGTTCCAGCTTTAGTTACTAGTTACTTTAGTTACTCCACTACATTCATCTGTTACAGCTTTAGTTACTAGTTACTTTAGTTACTCCACTACATTCATCTGTTCCAGCTTTAGTTACTAGTTACTTTAGTTACTCCGCTACATTCATCTGTTACAGCTTTAGTTACTAGTTACTTTAGTTACTCCACTACATTCATCTGTTACAGCTTTAGTTACTAGTTACTTTAGTTACTCCACTACATTCATCTGTTACAGCTTTAGTTTACTAGTTACTTTACTAGTTAAGATTCCTTCCCGCTCGGGGACTTCCTGCAAATGGTCACATGACCCCCGCTTATTGTTCTTCATCTCAACATGCCCCACCCATCACCTGACACACTACAAACGGAGCTAAACACACACACACACAAACACAAGGACACACACACCCCTTGCCTGCATATTTTGGGGCCATTTCCTGTGATTATCAGAGGACATGTGTGACCCAAACTGTCCTCCTGACATCTGCCGCATCATGATCTGCTATCACCCAAATCACAAGGAGGTCCCAGATGGTGCTCCGCCAGGATTAACAGGAATTAGAGATTTAGGGAGGGGGGGGAGGTGTTTACAGTCGGCACACTGTCACTGTACCGCTACATTACATTACATGTAACTCACTTAACTTCAGAGGCATTCTTCCACAAGTTAACCACGCGTGTGTGTGTGTGTGTGTGTGTGTGATGTTTCTGTTACACTTCATTTAGTCCCATGAACTCTTTTAGTGGGTGCAGAAAAAAATCTAATCTGTCTACAGGGAAGCTTGAACACAATTTACATCCACACACATACACACAGAGAGACAGAGACACACATACACACTCACAGACAGACACACAAACACACACACACACACACACAAACACACACACACACACACAAACAAAGACACATACAGACACCCACAGACACACCCACGGACAGACAGACACACCCACCCACCCACCCGTCTGGCCTCAGATATCGTTGCGGTTCAGGGCTCGAGAGTGCGACCAATTTGGTCGCAAATGCCCCCCATTCACTCACACACGGCAACATGGAGAGACACAGCGCCGCCGGTCCAAACTCCCGACATTTGTCTACAGTTTTAATTGTTATTAACACAGCTTTATATTGTTAAGTATGAGAGGGAAACCTGTATCGGTACCAGTGTTTCCGCTGGTAACTCTCTGTTACTGCGGCCGCCACGGTGAAAAACACATTAGAAGTTATTAATTGCAACTAACTTCAGTTGGTTGAGTAATAGCGTGTAAGAGACGGAGCCTGCTGGATCATAGTTCATAAAAATGCAGCGCAGTGACGATACAGACATTTCATAACCTACACAAGACGGGTGTAACGCCGCTAATGAGTCAGCCGTCACTCTCTGAGTAGCCTAGCTATGCTTCAGTCCATCGCACTCCCCCTGTATTTCGGTTGTTCTTTTTTTTCTTTCAGCCTTTATTTTGATAGGAAAGCTGAAGACATGAATGGGGGGGGGGGGGGGGGGGGGATGACATGTAGGAAAGGGCCGCAGGTCGGAGTCAAACCTCTATATATACCAACTGAGCTATCCGGGCGTCCTCTTTCTCTTTTAATCAGTCTGTTATTGTTGATGAAAGATTAGGAAGGAGCTTTCTCAAATATATATATTTTTTTTTTTATATATATATATATCCTAGGCTATTTATTTCAGATAACTTTCATTTACATGTGTTGCAGCTGTATATTTTCAAACTGGTAAAGGAAACCCTGTCTTTGCATTTTATTTTAATCACAATCTGTTTTAATAAAAGAGCTTGTGAAAAGTGGCTTTGACTTAAAACTGAACATTTAGCCCACTTTGTAAAATAATACAGAGCTATATATCGTGTATCGCCATTCAGCGTTACGGCGATGCGAGGAAAAATTTGGGTGCACCTAAATTTTGTGCTGGTGCACCTAAATAAAAAAGTTAGGCGCACCAGTGCAACCAAGGCAAAAAAGTTAGTGTGGAGCCCTGTGGTTATAATATCCATAAATTGCCCAACCCTGCAATGAAAACAATCCGTAGCTGTGACTAATCTTCATCATCATCATCATCATCATCATCTAGGGCTGCCACCTCTTAGTTAATTAGTCGACTAATCGGTCGTTTTGGTCTTAGTCGACTAAGATTTCTTTAGTCCATTAGTCATTTTTTATGCTTATTTCCAAGAAACTTCTGAGCACATTTATAGTAAACACAAGATTTAAAGTGGTGCTTTTGCAGGATTAATTGTGGAGAAACTCAGTTTTACAGATGGTTAATTAACTACATTTATATTGTGCTTTTCTAGTCTTAACCACCTCTCAAAGAGCACAGCTCTGACAATTAAATCAACTAATCGATTAGTCGACAAAATTGTATAAGTGTTAGTCGACTTAGAATTTCTTTAGTCGAGGACAGACCTATCATCATCATCATCAGATGAGACGGAGACTACCGGGTGTGACACACACACACACACACACACACACACACACACACACACACACACACACACACACACACACACACACACACACACACACACACACACACACACACACACACACACACACACACACACACACACACACACACACACACACACACACACACACACACACACACAATTTAGCAGAGCCAAAGTTGCTGCGTCCGGAGCTTAGCTCCGCCCAAGAAAATTGTGATTGGTTTAAAGAAATGTAAACAATCCAGTTGTTGTCTCCTATCCCAGAATGCATCGGTATATTATGCAAATGTATTCAATCCAGAGACAAAGAAACCGACGAGAACATATGAACATATGTATATATATGAACCACATGTGAACCATCTCAGCAGGCGACAGGTTATCAGCAAGATTTTCAGAATAAAAGCCCGTGGTTTTAGAGAGTACTTACTGTTCCTGTTGGCTTTGAGTTTGGACAGCAGCTTCTGAGTGGATGGCAGGTCTCCGCTCTTCACCGCCTGCAGCAGATCCTGCTCCTTCCCCATGCTCCCCCTCGCCGCCTGCCGCCCCAGCCACCGCCTCCTCCTCCTCGCGTTTGAACCAGCTTTATTTAAAATCTGGAGACATTGAGCCCTGCCTCAGGTGAGACACTTCCTGTCTCCGACGCTCAGCGGACGGCTCCAAACGCAGCGGCTTCAAAATAAAATCCTCCGTGTGATGTTATTTCCTCCGAGTCTGCAGAGGTATGGAGAAACTGAAAAGAAAATGAGGAAAAAAAACAGATCAGTTCACCTCCCAGAGTCTGAAACCTAAAAGCACAGCAGCTCCTGAAGGTGTCAGAGAGGAAAGACACAACTTATTTAGACCAGTTACCGGGATGAAACAAGACTTTTCCTCCCCAAAACGGCCACATAAGTCGTTTCTGAACCAAATTGGGTCTGAACTAAACTGGGGCCGTTTCACAACATTAACGGCTGTTAGGTTCTCGGGTTAGCAAAAATGTTGTAAAAAGAGCGACAACAAAAAGCCGTAAGAAAGCGACAAAAAAGTCGCAAAAAACAACAAAAAAAGTCCCTAAAAAGGCGACAAAAAAGTAAAAAAAGGTGAAAAACAATTCCCCAAAAAAGCTTCAATAAAGTCCCTTAAAAAAAAGCAGCAAAAACAGTCCTTTAAAAAACCGACAAAAAAGTCCCTAGAAAAAAGCAATAAAAGAACCCTAGAAAAAACTGACAAAAAAGTAGCAAAAACCAACAAAACGTACCTAAAAATAAGTGACAAAAAATAGAAAAAAACTGACAAAAAAGTCCCAAAAAAACGTCAATAAAGTCCCTAAAAAAGCGACAAAAGAAATTTGCAAAAAGCGACCTAAAAAATGTGGGGAAAAATAAAGAAAAAGAGGACAAAAACGTTGCAAAAAGCGACAAAAAAAGACGCCAAAAGTGGTGAAAAAGTCCCTAAAAAAGCGTCAAATTAGCCCCTAAAAAGCGTCAAAAAAGTAATGAAAAAAGCATCAAAAAAGTCCTGAAAAAAGCAACAAAAAGCCCTAAAAAAACTCCCTAGAAAAAAAAGCGACAAAAAAATTTGCAAAAAGCGTCAAAAAGTCCCTAAAAAAGCCACCAAAAAGTCGAAAAAAAGTCCCTAAAAAGCAAAAATAAAGTCGAAAAAGGTTTTGGTGCCTAAATCTAACCAAACTAGGAGTGTTTCTCAACATTAACCACATGTTGAAAACCGCCCCCGTTACCTTCTCTAGTTTAGATAGGAGCCGTACGGTTTGGAGGATCAACGGGATGCCTAAACATGATGAAGGCTTTGAGTTCAGCAGCATCTTATCGGCCCCAAATCCAGTCCTGAATCCACTTATCAGACCCTGATCCTTTCTAATTCCTCACTGAATCTAATCAGGATGAAAGAGGAACTTCAGTTTTTAACCTGGACACTATGTCCACAGGTTTCTGTGTCGCCTTTTATTCCAGACGATTTGGTCTTTTTTTTTGGACGTTTTTGTAGCTTTTTTCAAACTTTGTCTTTGTCACCTTTTTTTATAAGATTAATTGTTGGCATTTCAGGCCTTTATTATATAGGACAGCTGAGGATGTGAAGGATAGGGGGAATGACATGCAGCAAAGGGCTGCCGGTCGGAGTCGAACCTGCGGCCGCTGCAACAGGGACTTTGTACATGGGGCGCACTCTCTACCAGGTGAGCTATCAAGGCGCCCCTTTGTCGCCCTTTTCTAAAGTTTTTGTTGCCTTGTTTTGATTAACTAAATATTCATTCATAACTAATTCCTTGTTGGAACTCCCTGTTGTATTTAAGCTTCCAAAGAGCCCAATCGTGGCCATTCAAGTCAACGCCTGATGTTCCACCTGTTGTCCTCCCTTTTTTTGGGGGGTTTCTTTCAACCAAATTGTCAAAAAAAAGAAAAAAAAGAAGGTGGATGGTTCCATACGACGCCCTTCCCAATATAATATCAGTTCACTACTTTCATTGAATTTGGGTGTTTAAAGGTGCTCTAAGTTGACAAACATAACGAAGACTAGCTCGCTCCTCCCTCCTCTTCGTCCTGATCCCTCCCTTCTGTGCTTCAGCGCACTAACCCCCCCCAAAAAAAAATCCTTCTTGTCCGTTATTGGCTGAACGCTGGAACACTGTTTGTGTATGTTTGCATGGTCCAGGGGCCTGTTGCACAAAAGAAGAATGAAGATATCCAGGATAACTGAAAAAGTGCAGCTTGACTTAGTGTGATCCGCTCATCGTGGCTTAATCGGTTGCACGTTTGCCGAGCCAGGATGAGAAGGTGAAGCTATGTCAAGCCTGGTGTACATAGCTGGGATAAGTGCACGTTCACGGCTTTCTTAAATAGACCACGGTATCGATCACAGATTTACTGATGCAGAGATGGAGAAGACGCGTGCGGCACATGTTTCACCCGCTGAGCAGCAGCTCAGAAAAGGGAATACGGCTGTTGTTATCAAACGGAGAGAAAAAGCCTGACAGACAATAGCGAACCGACTGAATGCGTATGAATTTAAAAAAAGAAATCTACTTACTAGTCACTCCACATTTTTACAAAGTTGTACATTCTGTTTTAATTGCTTTAATATGCTTGTTTTATGTGTTGGTTTGATTGCTGTATCTGTTTTTATGTGCTAAATGTGCTGGTTTTACTGTAAAGTGTCACATGTCGCGCGAGTGTGGCGTTTCTGTTGCGTCTCAGCTGCATGGATTTTCTGTGTCCTACACACCAGAAGCGTGTCTGACGCGGCGCTGCTCCTGCTGCTAGGTACAGGGAGGGCTGATCTCAGGACATAGTGCCGACAGATTCAAACTCTGAAAAATGGGTAAGTGGGCTGTCTGTTTATAACAATTTTGTGTAGCTGTAAAGAGCCTATATAGCGTATCTGATGTTGGACTCAGAACACACACTACGTTGTTATCGTAGCCTATCCTACCATTTATATATAGCCTACTGATATGATTAAAGCAAGACGTCGGCAGTATTGACTGCAAAATATGTTACAGAATATTTCGTTCTGTATGACAGGTGCAATATTTGAAAATATTTTCTCTGAAATTTTGTATTACATTTATATCTACATTGATGTCAAAACCTAGACTTTCAAACATCAAGATGTCATTTATTAATATGCATTTGTGTCTAAATGACATATAAACATATTTTCCTATTCTATTTAGCCTGGAAACGCTTCCAACACGCTCGCGTGAAAAAGAGGCGTTGGTTCTATTTCTAGCAGGCACGCGTCTCACGCCGGCAGTGTGTAAGCTCTAACCTGTTACCATGGGAGCCGAAATATAAACGGACATGCCATGCGGCTGACAAGCTCGCGCGACGCGTGCGGTGTGTAACCGGCCTAAGCGTATCTGTTAAACAATGTAGCCTGCTATTATTCATGTTTTTTTATTCTCACTCCCAAGCTCGAAGATGACAAACCGAAATAAAATGATTAAGAAGCTTTGAACACATTCCCACTCCCATCTCGTAAAATACGGACGTTTGGTCTGGTTTGGTTATTGACGCTAAAAGTCTCCACCGCTGCACGGTGTGGGATGATTCAAAAGACAACAGAATAACTTAAACGTTAAACACGTTTATTTCGGATCAGAGCGGCAGCTGGTTTAACACATAGGACTCTTAATTAATCTTAGCCTGCCTGTTAGCCTGCTCTGGAGAAGGCTAACTGCAAAGAATAAATCGCCATGGTTACTTGGCTGGGTTTAATTCAACCTACTTTTGTGCAACCAAGTCAAAGCTAAATTCATCCAGGATAACTTGAAAATCCCGGCTTAATCCCTTATCCTGGTTTTGCAACAGGCCCCATGTTGGACCACTTTGTTTTTGTTGGCGTGTGTGGACCCTGGGCTGTCTACAGAGACCACATTTTTTTACAGTGTGTTCAGGGGACAGGCAGCTTGCAGATAGTGAGATGTTTTTTACAGTGTGTTCAGGGGACAGGCAGCTTGCAGATAGTGAGGAGATGTTTTTTACAGTGTGTTCAGGGGACAGGCAACTTGCAGATAGTGAGGAGATTGTTTTTACAGTGTGTTCAGGGGACAGGCAGCTAGCAGATAGTGAAGAGATGTTTTTTTTTACAGTATGTTCAGGGGACAGGCAGCTAGCAGATAGTGAGATGTTTTTTACAGTGTGTTCAGGGGACAGGCAGTTAGCAGATAGTGAGGAGATGTTTTTTACAGTGTGTTCAGGGGACAGGCAGCTTGCGGATAGTGAGGAGATGTTTTTTTACAGTGTGTTCAGGGGACAGGCAGCTAGCAGATAGTGAGGAGATGTTTTTTTACAGTGTGTTCAGGGGACAGGCAGCTTGCGGATAGTGAGGAGATGTTTTTTTACAGTGTGTTCAGGGGACAGGCAGCTAGCAGATTGTGAGGAGATGTTTTTTTTACAGTGTGTTCAGGGGACAGGCAGCTTGCGGATAGTGAGGAGATGTTTTCTAACAGTGTGTTCAGGGGACAGGCAGCTAGCAGATTGTGAGGAGATGTTTTTTTACAGTGTGTTCAGGGGACAGGCAGCTTCGGATAGTGAGGAGATGTTTTTTTACAGTGTGTTCAGGGGACAGGCAGCTAGCAAATTGTGAGGAGATGTTCCCGAGCGAGACCAATTTCTGCTGAGTTGTGTTGGGGCCATGATGTCGCGGCCCTCCTCCCCACGGGGTTTGTGGAACAGTTTGATTTTCCAGCTCGCTCCATTAGCGGTGAAGGAGTTGGCTAAGGCTAACACTAGCGATGCTAATGCTTAATATAAGCCGATAGTTGTTGTCGGTCTCCCCTCTTGTTGCAACATGCGCATGTCATGCGTCACGACCAGATGTTAACGATTGGTTATGGCAGATCCAGAGTGGCTCTGGGATGATCCAATAGTTTTAAACTTCAACAGAGGACCCGCCTTCAAGGAAGGTAACACTTGTCAATGGAGAGTGGCCAGACTGTGAGGACCAGGCTACTGTGTGACAGCAAAATACCCCCAAAAAGTTTGATGGGAAGTTTCCATCCAAATTTAGCGCACATTTTTTACCAAATTCCCAGGAAATGTTGAAATGAAAATGCGAATGGATGGCGACAAATATTTAGCATCAACTAGACCATTTCCTGATCTCAGATCAGTCTTATTACTCAGAGGGAAAAGAAGCTTTTATATCTGCTTTACTTAAAGAGTGGATTCACAGTCCAATCAGAACGGAGAACATCTCAACTATGTGGCTCAGATTAGAGCTGCATTTCCAGAAAGACAACTTCAGTTGAATCAAACTTCTTTCATCCAAAAGTTATTGTGATGATGAAAATCTAAAAGGATCATTTGCCACAGAAAGTGAGCGATGTGTGTTGGGATGCAACACAAACCTGTTTCTGGATAAACTCTGGGTCACTGAGGGTTTCCGTTCCCTCTGAAGGGACGTTAGGGCGGCCGAGAAGGCAACCATGACCCACTCAGAGACACACACACACACACACACGCACACGCACAGAGAGAGAGAGAGAGAGAGAGAGACACACACACACACAGAGAGACACAAACACACGCACAGAGAGAGAGAGAGAGAGAGACACACACACACACAGAGACACAAACACACGCACAGAGAGAAAGAGAGCAAGAGAGAGAGTGAGAGAGTGAGAGACACACACACAGAGACACAAATACACACACAGAGAGAGAGAGAGAGTGAGAGAGTGAGAGAGAGAGAGACACACACAGAGACACAAACACATGCACAGAGAGAGAGAGAGACACACACAGAGACATACACACACACACAGACAGACACAGAGAGAGAGACACACACAGAGACATACACACACACAGACAGACACACACATACACAGAGATAGAGACACACACAGACACAGACAGAGACACACACAGAGAGAGAGAGAGACAGAGAGACAGAGAGACACACACACAGAGACACACAGACACAGAGAGAAAGAGAGACACTCAGACACAGAGAGAGAGACAGACACACACACACACAGACAGAGACACAGAGAGAGAGAGACACACTCAGACACAGAAAGAGAGACAGACAGACACACACACACAGACAGAGACACACAGAGAGAGAGAGAGACACTCAGACACAGAGAGAGACACACACACACCCCTGTCCCAGGTGACGGTGGTGACGGTGTGTGTGTCCTCACAGCTCACCAACCCTTCACACACCAACAGATGAGTAAACACTGAAGCAGAGCCTCGTGTGCAGGCCGTCCCACCAAACTCCACTCAGGTAGTAGTTACCTTTTTTAAATCAGAGGTATATTGGTCTAAACCCCTCCCCACACACACACACACACACACACACACACACACACACACACACACACACACACACACACACACACACACACACACACACACACACACACACACACACACACACACACACACACACACACACACACACACACACACACACACACACACACACACACACAAGGGTTTCCCACCAAACTCCACTGGGTTCTTCCCATTGTAAAGCCGAGGAGAACACTGTGAGTGACGTGTGAGACCAGCTGACTCTGAGTGTGCTCCCTGTGTGGCTGACTGGTCGTGCTGTGCTGGGCCCTGCTGCTGCCCTCGGGGCTCCCTCAGCAGAGCAGCTCCTTAAAGTCTTCCGGCCCAGTGCCCAGACACAGCTCTCCCACAGCGGAGGAAGGAGCTGGCACAGCTCGGCCCCTGCTCCACTTTCTCGCCCATAACTGGCATCGCTGCTGACAGACCTGATCTCTGCATGAGAACTCCGGGGGTGGAAATTAGGGACGCACAATATATCCTTTAGTTGTCGTCATGGCGATATCAACTGGCGCAATACACACATCACAAAAGGCTGCAACATATCTATATATATATTTATGCGTGAGTGAGTGAGTGTGCGCGTGTGTGTGAGTGAGTGCGTATGTGTGTGAGTGTGTGTGTGAGTGAGTGAGTGAGCGTTTTTAACGCTTTTTGACGTTTTGTCGAAGTTTGACATTTTTTTGTATTTTCTTTACTTGTTGACTTTTTTTTCAGACTCTTTTTTTTACACTTTTGAAAAGGTTTTTAAATAATAAGTTTTTTTTCGACAATTTATTTTTTTATGTAGGGGTAGTCAGTAAAAAATTGACTTCAGGCAAGGAGATTTTGATATTTAAATAAAAGATATAAACTTTTTTCAATGCAAAATCAAATCAAAACTGTATTTAAAAACCACTTTAAAATGCAACCAACGTTACACAAGGTGCTGTACAGAACAAAGTAGAAATCACTTAAAACAAACACAAAAAAACACTCAGCTGGGAAAGGCCAAGGAAAAAAGAATAAATATGTAGTGGGGATTTTCAAAATACGGGCCATCTTAAAGATGACGATATGTATCAATAATATCGGGTCGTTGAGGTTTGAATAGATAAACAGAGAGACGGTTTTCGTCATCTTGTTTGTCCGCGCTTTTTTTAACACTTCTTGCCCAAGTTTGACACATTTTTTGTATTATCTTTACATTTTATTGACTTTTTTTCTCAGATTCTTTTTCTTTAAAAAAGTCGTAAAAAGCAACAAAAATGTCCCTAAAAATGTTGCTAAAAGCAACAAAAAAAAAGCGACAAAAAAGTCAGAAAAAGCAACAATAAAAAAAAGCGACAAAAAGTGATGAAAAAGTCCCTAAACAAGTCGTAAAAAAGACGCTAAAAGCAACAAAAAAAGTTGTAAAAAGCGACAAAAAAAGTCGGGGAAAAAAGCGACAAAAAAGTCACAAAAAGCGACAAAACAGTCTAAAAATAGCGACGAAAAAGTCCCCAAACAAGTCGTAAAAAAGTTGCTAAACACGACAAACAAAACGACAAAAAAGTAGTGAAAAGTGACAAAAAAAGTCAGGGGGAAAAAGCAAACACACGCACAGATTTTTTTAACACTTTTTGGCCAAGTTTGACATTTTTTTGTATTTTCCTTACATTTTATTGACTAAAACCCCCCACCCCTGATTCTTTTTTTTAACGCAACGTTTAAAAAAATAAATAAATAATAACATAAAGCATAAAATAATCTATTTGAATAGAGGCCAAAAAAAAAAAAAATAGCTTCCTGAAGTCTAAACTTGCTGACAGTAGCACTATCTTTAATAATTAACTTTATTGGTTATCGGTCAAATAAAAAAGAGATAATCGGCCCGCTAATCGGCCATGCAGGCTGCTAACCGGCCGATCCCTACAGCCTAGTTGTTCATATGAACAGAGATCCCAGAGTCGGTGTTCCTGGTTACAACTACAGTACTTTGATTACGTAACCAGCAGCAGCCACAGAGTCGCACAGGGCCCGGCCAGTAACAGAGCTGTCATTCCCATTTCTACCCGTCATGTCCCCCTTTTTGTCCTCCATCTCCCTCGGGCGTTTTGTCCTCTCTCTGCACTGCATTCATGACAAGAGGAACAATAATATACTCATAAATTCCCCCTTCGACACTGCGGGAGCACTCCAAGTCTCAGTGAAGTGGTCCACACGCACCACAGTGGACATTAATAAATCAGTTTATTGCTCCCAAACAAGACTCGCTTGACAGTTATTACTCTAAAATAAAGTTAGAGGGGTGAAGTCCACATGCTGAAGCCGTTTGGTGTGTTTACGCTGTATAATTAGCAACCAAGCCAAACGTTTTCATAGTACAACAAGTATCTATCTTGATTAGCATCAATATGTGCCCTTTTCTTTGATATATAGACATTGCCAAGCCAGACACAGTTAAAAAGGGTTACCAATTCTAGATTCCCATGCTCATCAACCCTATAAAACACACACATAATATGTATTTCCAGACTTTTCATGAATTCACAGGAGTAAATGGCCAATTCGGCGATACTTGAAGCACTAAAAATCACTTCTAAACATTTCACTGTGGAAGTCTTGTATTAAATTACGCACCATTGGGGTTAGAAATCTCTGGGAGCCAAATTGTAACCTGAATTGTTTACTGAATTCAATTGCTTCTTGGTGATGTCAAAGTACGCCGAATTCAAGATGGGTTTCTAAAGATATAGAAACGTGTTTATTGTTCAAATATTAAGCAGTTTTTTGTTGATAAACTGCTCCAGTTTGTAACGCATGTGAAGGGAGTTCAGACCGAAGCGTTCTCCGTAGCGTACAAACGGGCAAATAGCGGCCGGAGTCTGGCATGTAAACAGACCCAGCGCCGACCTTTGCACCGAAGTTACTTATCACACCTGTAAGGGTCCGTTTTCTTGAATCCCAAAATTGTAAGAACAAAACAGGACTTTCACGTAAGACTTACCTTTCTTTTAGTGAAGTATAGCAGCATAAACTTTTCAACCCCCTTGAAACGTAGCGGACCACGGTGGCAGTTCGCAGGAAAACTCCGAAGATCTGGCACAGCACGTAACGTTATTCCTTGTGTTGATATTCCAGAAAAGTCGAGTTTTATATTCCAGTATGTTCGCTTCCAGCTGTAGCAGACTGTAGTTTAATCCCCCGACACAGAACTAACGTAACGATATACGTATTATTAGGAGTTTAGTACTTTGTTCGACGCATTGCCAGTTGCCGTTCCTCCAGGTTTTCCCTCCTCTATGTGACTGCCACATTCCCTCCGCTGCTGTCTCCAGAATGTGCACATGGTGTCAAGTTACACAGAACGCCACACAGAACATCCGGTCAGGACTTTCACAATAAAACACGACAAAGCGAAATGGATTAATTAAATTAAAGGGGTGATAGAATGTAAAACCGATTTTACCTTGTCGTAGTTGGATAATGACAGTTTGGTGGGTAACCAGGAAATACATAGAACCTCTAAATCCCATTGACACCTCTTTCTTCTGCAAATCTCACAATTTGAAACTGCCTCTGAAAACAGGCGAATCTCAAAGAGCCGCAGAGTCCTCATTTGGCTCTAGTCTCTCTCTTTGTCACGCACCAACATTTACATAGGCTACACAACTGACCTGAGATCAGGTAGTCTTCTGAATCTAGGTCACGCAGATCTCTGCTATTCCATTACAAAATTCACTTCTGAAACTTTTTTATGCGAGAAATCAACTATGTAAAGCTCAAATATGGGCCGTTTTACCAAAATTGATGGCTAATTTCAATGTGTGTCGGAGTTCAGCGGTTGCCCTGCCTGGGTTGCTACATCGGACTACCAAACGCCGCTGCCCTGACAGAGCTCCAGGGCCTGCAGCTCGCTGTTCTCCCTCCCCTCTTCCTGCTAAATGGCCGGCCGGTGTGTGACTGAGAGCACGGTCAGGGAGCTTGTTATGCCCGCAATCTCTTACCGCAGGTTCCAGTTAATCTTTTAATGGATATGTGTGTTGAGTTATTTAAACAAACAATCAGGGAAATAAACGCCTCTTGTCCGCGAGTCTCATTGGTAGAGCCTGCGGTAACCTGGAGTCCATCAATGAGAGCTAGCTAGCCTCCTCCTAACGAGACCTCTGAAATTCACAAAAATGCATTAAATTGAAATCCGAAATCAGACAAGTGTTAGCTAAGCTTTGTAAGACCTTTTGGTAGCTGTGATATACATGCCGTGACGAAATTCAAAGTGTAAATTTACTATAGTTATTGTAAGAAATCTCTAAATGACGTGTTCGTTCTGATTTGTGGAGGAGGAAGGAGAGGCTTGGGTCTAATTGAAAGTCAAGCAAAAGGGTTTAATAAAACAACATGAAAACGACAGTCAAGGCACAAATGTTACACTGCAGCTGACAGCGGACTGAAAGACATGTCTCCTCTTCAGGATTTACATCAATCAGTCCCGAAATCACCTCTGATTCCGAATTATATTCCCCTTACACCTGGGTGGTTTCTCCAATCCCAGGGGCGGTTAATTTTCTCCTTTGTGAGTAAGAGCCTTCCTCATAGGCTCTTTGTTGGCATGGTGACAGGTTCGCTGTCCAATTAGGAAGGACATGCCCTAAACTCTGCCCCCTAGGGGTCATTTGCACCCACAGATCAATAGGCTCTATCATGTAGATGTTACATCTTACAAGTTTACATGAATTAACATTCAGTTGTCCTAACCCAGACTAAAACACCAGGAGGGTGGAGACTGAAGGAAGCAGAAGGTTATTTCATGCTGTGTGGCAAAAGGTTTCTCTTAGTTGGGTTTAATCTAATCAATTTAACCAAAGACAGGAAGAGAGGGGGAGAGAAAGTCTCTGTCTTTACCTTTTGTTTACAGAGACAAAAGGTGGTGATTGTGATAATCAGGTCAGTCTGGACCTATTCTTTTCAGTCAAATAGTTTTCATTCCTATTTTCCTAACCCTATTGCAGCATACAATTTATTACTTAAAGCATAGAACATAACCATGGTTTTAACTTTTTTAACTTCAACATTATGCAGAAATTGTAGCTAGCTAGCCGCAATCTTTTCCCATTGTATTGAATGGGACACATAGCTAGCTAGCTGCTCCTCCTAACAAGACCCCTCACGTTCACAAAAACGCCTTAAATTGAAATCGGACACAACTGTTAGCTTAGTAAGAACTTAGGGTAGCTGTGATATAAGTGCCGTGATGAAATTCAAACTGTAAATATATTATAGTTATGCCGGCAGCCGCCCAGCTCCACGGAGTGCAGTAATCCACAAAGGGTGACTTTGCCCTGGGTATGGAGCCCAGCAGGCTCCCGCTTTCACGTCAGACTGTGTGGAGCTCTTAAAGTCCAACACGTCTTACCAAATTTGCAATTAGCCATAAATTTTTCGTAAAACGGCCCATATTTGAGCTTTATATAGCCTAGTTGATTTCTCGCATAAAAGTCTCAGAAGTGAATTTGGTAATGAAACAATACAGTGTCTGAAATATGAGACCTGCTGTCTCGTCTCTAATGTGTGTATGGGGATTCGCTCAACCAATCAGCGCGCAGCTCATCTAAATATTCATAAGCAGACCATATTTGGAAGAAAAGCTCTTGTTAGAAATAGCGCCAAAACACAGGGATGCATAAGGGCCAATAAAATATCAACCAGGCCATTTTCAGCCCAACTAATGTTACATACCCCATTAGGAGACCATAAGGAACAGTGTGAAATACTCTATATAATCATTCTATCACCCCTTTAACCCTATTTTCTTTTTTTCTTCTTGAATCAACCATGTCATGTGATAAATTACACAAAACACCACACAAACCATCCGGCCGAGACTTTCAAAATAAAATAAGACAAAGAGAAATGTTCTTATTAAATTAAGTTTATTTTCTTTCTTGAATCAACCATTTGATCCATCCATCCATCTTCTTCCGCTTATCCGGTATCGGGTCGCGGGGGGAGCAGCTCCAGCAGGGGACCCCAAACTTCCCTTTCCCGAGCCATATTAACCAGCTCCGACTGGGGGATCCCAAGGCGTTCCCAGGCCAGGTTCGAGATATAATCCCTCCACCTAGTCCTGGGTCTTCCCCGAGGCCTCCTCCCAGCTGGACGTGCCTGGAACACCTCCCTAGGGAGGCGCCCAGGGGGCATCCTTACCAGATTCCCGAACCACCTCAACTGGCTCCTTTCGACGCAAAGGAGCAGCGGCTCTACTCCGAGCTCCTCACGGATGACTGAGCTTCTCACCCTATCTCTAAGGGAGATGCCAGCCACCCTCCTGAGGAAACCCATTTCGGCCGCTTGTACCCTGGATCTCGTTCTTTCGGTCATGACCCAGCCTTCATGACCATAGGTGAGGGTAGGAACGAAAACTGACCGGTAGATCGAGAACTTTGCCTTCTGGCTCAGCTCTCTTTTCGTCACAACGGTGCGATAGATTGAATGTAATACCGCACCCGCTGCGCCGATTCTCCGACCAATCTCCCGCTCCATTGTCCCCCCACTCGTGAACAAAACCCCAAGGTACTTGAACTCCTTCACTTGGAGTAAGGACTCATTCCCTACCTGGAGAAGGCATTCCTTCGGTTTCCTGCTGAGAACCATGGCCTCCGATTTAGAGGTGCTGATCCTCATCCCAACCGCTTCACACTCGGCTGCGAACCGATCCAGTGAGTGCTGAAGGTCGCAGGCCGATGATGCCATCAGGACCACATCATCTGCAAAGAGCAGCGATGAGATCCCCAGCCCACCGAACCGCAACCCCTCCCCACCCCGACTACGCCTTGATATCCTGTCCATAAATATTACAAACAGGATTGGTGACAAAGCGCAGCCCTTGCGGAGGCCAACCCTCACCTGAAACGAGTCCGACTTACTGCCGAGAACCCGGACACAGCTCTCACTTTGGTCGTACAGAGATTGGATGGCCCTGAGAAGAGACCCCCTCACCCCATACTCCCGCAGCACCTCCCACAGTATCTCCCGGGGGACCCGGTCATACGCCTTCTCCAGATCCACAAAACACATGTAGACTGGTAGGGCATACTCCCAGGCTCCCTCCAGGATCCTTGCGAGAGTGAAGAGCTGGTCCGTTGTTCCACGACCAGGACGGAATCCGCATTGTTCCTCTTCAACCCGAGGTTCGACTATCGGCCAAACCCTCCTTTCCAGCCCCTTGGAGTAGACTTTACCAGGGAGGCTCAGAAGTGTGATACCCCTGTAATTGGCACACACCCTCTGGTCCCCCTTTTTAAAAAGGGGAACCACCGCCCGAGTCTGCCACTCCTTTGGTACTGTCCCAGACTTCCACGCAATGTTGAAGAGGCGTGTCAACCAGGACAGCCCCTCCACACCCAGAGCCTTGAGCATTTCTGGACGGATCTCATCAATCCCCGGGGCTTTGCCACTGTGGAGTTGTTTGACTACATCAGTGACTTCCGCCCGGGAAATCGACGACAACCCCCCGTCATCCTCCAGCTCTGCCTCTAACATAGAGGGTGTATTAGTCGGATTCAGGAGTTCCTCAAAGTGCTCCTTCCACCGCCCTAATACATCCTCAGTTGAGGTCAACAGTGTCCCATCCTTACTGTACACAGCTTGGATGGTTCCCCGCTTCCCCCTCCTGAGGTGGCGAACAGTTTTCCAGAAGCACTTTGGTGCCAACCGAAAGTCCTTCTCCATGTCTTCTCCAAACTTCTCCCACACCCGCTGCTTTGCCTCTTTCACGGCAGAGGCTGCAGCCCTTTGGGCCCTCCGGTACCCTGCAACTGCCCCCGGAGTCCTCTGGGATAACATATCCCGGAAAGACTCCTTCTTCAGTCGGACGGCTTCCCTGACCGACCAGGTTACCGCCCCTTGAGGCACCTAAGACCCTAAGACCACAGCTCCTCACCGCAGCTTCAGCAATGGAAACTTTGAACATTGTCCACTCGGGTTCAATGCCCCCAGCCTCCACAGGGATGCACGAAAAGCTCCGCTGGAGGTGTGAGTTGAAAGTCTGTCGGACAGGGTTCTCCTCCAGACGTTCCCAATTTACCCGCACTACCCGTTTGGGCTTACCAGGTCTGTCCAGAGTCTTCCCCCACCCCCTGACCCAACTCACCACCAGATGGTGATCAGTTGACAGCTCCGCCCCTCTCTTCACCCGAGTGTCCAAAACATATGGCCTCAGATCAGATGAAACGATTACAAAATCGATCATTGACCTTCGGCCTTGGGTGCTCTAATTCAATTCAATTCAATACAATTCAATTTTATTTATAGTTTCAAATCATAACAGAGTTATCTCGAGACACTTTACAGATAGAGTAGGTCTAGACCACACTCTATAATTTACAAAGCCCCAACAATTCCAACAATTACAGTAATTCCCTCAAGAGCAAGCAGTGCGACAGTGGCGAGGAAAAACTCCCTCTTGGGAAGAAACCTCGGACAGACCCAGGCTCTTGGTAGGCGGTGTCTGACGGGCCGGTTGGGGGTGTGATGAACAGTGGCAATAGTAGTCACATTAATAATGGAACAGTGACTGGATGTAGCGGGAAGCTGCAGGGTTCAGCAGGAAGCAGCATGACATTGCAGGGCATCGCTGAGCTCCGGAGGGAGTGCAGCAGGACCACGGCGACAGCTGGAACCAGGATCTTGGTGCCAAAGTTCTCCAAGGAAATATGCTGGGGGAAAAAACATAAGGACTCCGGGGAGTAAACTCCCCAGAAGCTAGGATTAGTAACAAGCATTTCTGGGACGGGATACACGCAAATAGTAATAGTAATAGTAATAGAAAGGGAGAGGAGAGAGCAGCTCAGTGTATCAACGGAAGGAAGTCCCCCGGCAGTCTAGAACTATAACAGCGTAACTATAGCAGGCGTAGGGAGGTGACCCTCTCGTCCACCGGGGTAAACTCCTCTGGTACCAAGTACACTTATGAGCATCCCTATGTTCGAACATGGTGTTCGTTATAGACAATCCATGACTAGCACAGAAGTCAAACAACAAACAACCACTCTGGTTTAGATCAGGGAGGCCGTTCCTCCCAATCACGCCTCTCCAGGTGTCTCCATCATTGCCCACGTGTGCGTTGAAGTCCCCCAGCAGAACAATGGAGTCACCCACTGGAGCCCCATGCAGGACTCCACTCAAGGTCTCCAAGAAGGCCGAATACTCCGAACTCCTGTTTGGTGCATATGCACAAACAACAGTCAGAGTTTTCCCCCCCACAACCCGCAGGCGTAGGGAGGTGACCTTCTCGTCCACCGGGGTAAACTCCAACGTAGCGGCGCTCAGCCGGGGGCTTGTGAGTATCCCCACACCCGCCCGGCGCCTCACAACCTGGGCAACTCAGGAGAAGAAAAGAGTCCAAGCCCTATCCAGGAGTATGGTTCCAGAACCGAGACTGTGCGTAGAGGTAAGCCCCACCAGATCTAACCGGTAACGCTCCACCTCCCGCACCAGTTCCGGCTCCTTCCCCCACAGAGAGGTGACGTTCCACGTCCCCAGAGCCAGCGTCTGCTGCCCGGGTCTGGTCCGTCGAGGCCCCTGACCTTCACTGCCCCCCGTGTGGCAGCGCACCCAACCATTTGATAAATTACACAAAACAACACACATAACATCCGGCCGCGATTTTCCGAATAAAACACGACAAAAGAAATATCTACTTATTACATTCAGTTTATTTTCTGTCTTTCTTTCTTTTTGAATCAACCGTGTGATGTATTTTAATAATGTAGTGAATGTAAATTTGTTATAAAAAACAGTGAATCAACACAACATAAACTTCAAGTCATTTTAAAAGCCAAAACAACTTAACTTTTATTTATTTTTAAATAGCACCTTTAATTTGACAATTGCAGACCAAAAAGTGCATCGCAGACCAAAAGTGCATCACATACACAAAATTAAAAAAAATCAAAAAATTCACGAATAAATTAAAACATAGCTGACAAGAAAAAAAAGCAAAATTAAAATAAAATATATTTTAAAAAAAATGTTGAAAACCAACAGAATAAAAGGATCAACAGGGTTAAAAAATGATTTAAAAAAACAAAAAAAGTTTCAGCCTCCATAATGTGAGGATTTGCTGCTTTTCTGTGTCATATTTTGGCATTAAACAAACAATGTGAATATTTCACATTAGGCTCTTTGTCTCTTCATCGTTGAATTTGCCATTCATTTCTGATGTTTTACACACAAAATAAACTATTTGACCCGGAAATGAAAACAGTTGCAAAGTTTTGGTTTCAGCTAGTTTACCTGAATGCTTTTATTTTGTGACAACAGCCACAATTCTTTGTTTTCAGCATCTGAAATTGAACGATCTTTGTTAGCCAGAGGTGGAGGAAGTCATCCCATCATTTACTGAAGTAAAAGTATTAATACCACAGGGAGCAAATATGCATTATAACAATATCTGAGGGCTGATTCTTGTTGTTACAATTTACAGCAGAAGATCTCTGGGAATCTCTTCTATATCCGACATGAAATAAGATTGGAACTTAAAATGTCCCTAAACTAATTGACTGTGTCTGTCTGTCTGTTTGTCTATCTGTCTGTGTGTGTGTGTGCGTGTCTTTAAGCCTGTTGTAGAGGTCTTCTGAACGCCTGGCCTCTAGCTGCCCCCCCGCCGCTGGTACAGCCGGATGACCCCCCGGCGGTGCAGCTCCTCCCACAGCCGGCTCTCCATGCGCAGGTCGTGGTTGGCGAAGAAGCGCAGCGGCCTGATGGCCGAGTCGTAGTAATGATCGGAGAAGGATGCAAAGTTCCTGGTGTTGAAGCCGTAGGCAGACAACTGCAGGACGCAGTAGTCACACCCTTTACTGCAGTACCAAAAATACTTGGGTACAAGTAAAACTCTGTTAGTAGGTCTGTTTGTGTGCGTTTGTGTGTGTGTGAGTGCATTTGTGTGAGTGTGAGCGTGTGTGTGCACGAGTGTGAGCGTGTGTGCGCGTGTGTGCGTCTAACCTGGTCACAGGTGTGTAGGGCGGTGAGCAGCATCAGAGCCCCGGTGCTCGGTATGTACAGGTGACGAGTCCTGGCGTCGGTCAGCAGTGGAGACGACAGGAAACTGAGGACCAATCAGAACACGGAGATGAGTCCCAGCTGAGGCCCCGTTTACACGACAACGCTCGCGGGTGAAAACAACAACATATTGATCAGATGTGCCTTTCGTTTAGACGGCGGCGTCTCCACTGTGGCGTTCCCGTCTAAAAGGGTGATAACACAAAAGTCTGCTCCGATCTCTTTCTCGTGTGGACAGGACGTCCCTCCAGGAGGACACTGCTGAAGGAATTGGGTCCATATGTTTATATATGTTGACTGGCAGGACTCCCAGACCACGCCCTGTTGTGCCCCCTCCTCGTCTGTCCAGACAATATCGTCTTTCGTGGTTCGCTTCGCCATCGCCTTCCACCTCAAAACGCGGAATAAAAAAGTGAGAACGCAAGGGCACTTTTGCGTTTTCACTTCAGAATTATTAGCATGTCTGAAACCTTAGTATGAAACCAATATGTATGTGAGTTATAATAATACTATTTCAGGTAAAATGTTACAGTATGCAAACACAGTACACGCCGACATAACTATCCCACGCAATGCGGTAGTAACGACAACGTTTTCGAAACAGACAACCGGCAACCAAGACAGCTGTAACTTGCATAACTGTGTGTGTGTGTGTGTCTGTGTGTGTCTGTGTGTGTCTCTGTGTGTGTGTGTCTGTGTGCATCTGTGTGTGTGTGTGTATGTGTGTGTGTGTCTCAGTGTGTCTGTGTGTGTGTGTCTCAGTGATTCTGTGTGTGTGTGTCTCTGTGTGTGTGTGTGCGTCTCAGTGTGTGTGTGTGTGTGTGTGTATGTGTGCGTCTCTGTGTGTGTGTCTGTGTGTGCATCTCTGTGTGTCTGTGCGTGCGTGTCTGTGTGTGCGTCTCTGTGTGTGTGTGTTCAGTAACCACGGCGACGCGTCACCTGTGAGTCACGTAGGAAATGAAAGCTGGGTGGAGAATCTTGAAGTTCTCAGGAGGCTTGTGACCGAAATACTTCCAGGGCCTGATGGAGACACAACCACCACAACAGTAACTACACTTTCTCAAATTATGACAATGGCAGAAATGTGCTTCCATACTTTTTTTAAAAAGCAGATGATTGCAACGTTACAAAGGGTAAAGGATCCAACCAGGTGTGTGTTTAATGGTCTAATGTGGTGTATGGTGTGCAGAAATCTGAATGTGTAAAGTAACTAGTAACTAAAGCTGTAACAGATGAATGTAGCGGAGTAACTAAAGTAACTAGTAACTAAAGCTGTAACAGATGAATGTAGCGGAGTAACTAAAGTAACTAGTAACTAAAGCTGTAACAGATGAATGTAGCGGAGTAACTAAAGTAACTAGTAACTAAAGCTGGAACAGATGAATGTAGCGGAGTAACTAAAGTAACTAGTAACTAAAGCTGTAACAGATGAATGTAGTGGAGTAACTAAAGTAACTAGTAACTAAAGCTGTAACAGATGAATGTAGTGGAGTAACTAAAGTAACTAGTAACTAAAGCTGTAACAGATGAATGTAGCAGAGTAACTAAAGTAACTAGTAACTAAAGCTGGAACAGATGAATGTAGCGGAGTAACTAAAGTAACTAGTAACTAAAGCTGTAAAAGATGAATGTAGCGGAGTAACTAAAGTAACTAGTAACTAAAGCTGTAACAGATGAATGTAGTGGAGTAAAAAGTCCAATATTTCTCTCTGAAATGTAGTGGAGTAACTAAAGTAACTAGTAACTAAAGCTGTAAAAGATGAAGGTAGTGGAGTAACTACAGTAACTAGTAACTAAAGCTGGAACAGATGAATGTAGTGGAGTAACTA
The DNA here is from genome assembly GCA_025617405.1 of Perca schrenkii. NCBI lineage: Eukaryota > Metazoa > Chordata > Actinopteri > Perciformes > Percidae > Perca > Perca schrenkii. The sequence continues at coordinate 31,435,217 of CM046801.1, read as the reverse complement.
AAGTAACTAGTAACTAAAGCTGTAACAGATGAATGTAGTGGAGTAAAAAGTCCAATATTTCTCTCTGAAATGTAGCGGAGTAGAAGTAGAAATTGGCATGAAAAGAAAAGACTCAAGTAAAGTACAAGTACCTCAACATTTAGACTGAAGTACAGTACTGGAGTACATGTACTCAGTTACATTTACACCAGTGAAAACAACAACAAGAGAGACAAAAGAAAACTAAACTAAATGCTGCTGAATGTTTCAGGGTTGTGCTGCCATCTACCGGCCCTGCACGGTATTACAGGACAGAGGAAAAAAAAGAAGGACTAAGTGTGTGTGTGTGTGTGTGTGTGTGTCACACCTGTCCCCCTTTTCTGTTCCCGTGGCGACTGTCCGGCCCTGAACAGCCGCCGCCAACATCACGTAATCTCGCAGGTTTGACGGGATGAAGACGTATTTTATCTCCTGCAAAAGAAGAAGAGGATAACAAACAATGAAACCTTTTAGGAGTTTGTTCCTCTGAGTCGTGGATGAATTATTAAATGGACCAATGGATGGGGCCCGAAGGGTCAGGGGCCCCGGGACCAGAGCCAGTCAAACGAATAAAGAGATGCAAAAAGACTACAAAGAGACTACAAAGAGATGCAAAACAACTACAAAGAGATGCAAAAAAACTACAAAGTGATGCAAAAAGACTACAAAGAGATGCAAAAAGACTACAAAGAGATGGAAAAAACTACAAATTGATGCAAAAAGACTACAACGTGATGCAAAAGTGATGCAAATAGACTACAAAGAAATGCAAAAAAGACTACAAAGTGATGCAAAAAAGTCTACCAAAGTGATGCAAAAAGACTACAAAGAGATGCAAAAAGACTACAAAGAGATGGAAAAAACTACAAATTGATGCAAAAAGACTACAACGTGATGCAAAAGTGATGCAAATAGACTACAAAGAAATGCAAAAAGACTACAAAGTGATGCAAAAAGTCTACAAAGTAATGCAAATAGACTACAAAGAGATGCAAAAAGTCTACAAAGCGATGCAACAAGACTACAAAGAGATGCAAAAAGACTACAAAGAGATTTAAAACAACTAGCTTACAAAGAGACAAAAGACTACAAAGAGATTTAAAACAACTAGCCTACAAAGAGACATAAACTACAAAAAGATGCAAAAAGACTACAAAGTGATGCAAAGACTACAAAGAGATGCAAAAAGACTACAAAGAGACTACAAAGAGATGCAAAAAAACTATAAAGAGATGCAAAAAAATACAAAGTGATGTAAAAAACAACAAAGTGATGCAAAAAGACTACAAAGAGATGCAAAAAACTACAAAGTGATGCAAAAAGACGAAAACGTTATGCAAAAAACTACAAAGAGTTGCAAAAAGACTACAAAGAGACTATAAAGTGATGCAAAGACTACAAAGAGATGCAAAAATACTACAAAGAGACTACAAAGCGTTGCAAAAATCCTACAAAGATATGCAAAAAGACTACAAAGAGATTTAAAACAAATACAAAAGAGACAAAAAACTACAAAAAGATGCAAAAAGACTACAAACTGATGCAAAGACTACAAAGAGATACAAAAAGACTACAAAAAGACTACAAAAAGACTACGAAGAGATACAAAAAACTACAAAGTGATGCAAAAAGACAACAAAGTTATGCAAAAAGACTACAAAGAGATGAAAAAAGACTACAAAGAGACTACAAAGGGATGCAAAAAGACTACAAAGTGATGTAAAAAGACTACAAAGAGATGCAAAAAGACTACAAAGAGATGGAAAAAACTACAAAGTGAATCAAAAAGACTACAAAGTGATGTAAAAAATCTACGAAGAGATGCAAAAAGACTACAAAGTGATGTATAAAGACTATAAAGAGATGCAAAGACTACAAAGAGATGCAAAAACACAACATAGAGACTATAAAGAGACAAAAAGACTGAGAGACTCATAAGGACCCACACCACGATGGGGGACCTTTCAGGTGTCTGTGCCCAGGGGCCCGTTGTCCCGTGACCGGCCCGGTCTCTTCGCGGGTGGGTCCGTCCCGTCCCTGACTCACCGCATCCTGAGGGACTCTGGTGAAGCCGAGGGTTCAGTACAAGCTGAGGGCGTTCTTCATGGTGTTGGTGGTGAAACCGTAGAAGGAAATCTTCGTCCCCACGTCTTCTTCAAAACCTCGGATCACGGCTCCATTCATCCTGACGGAGCAGACGAGATCACATCCTTTACGCTTATATTTCAGCTGAGAGCAGACAGAATCAACACCAGAAGACACATACATGGAATCAAATGTCTGTCACAAACCCTAACCCTAACCGTTAGCATATACTACACATTATATTCAAAATTGTAATAAAGTGTTAAAGGGGTGATAGATTGCAAAACCGATTTTACCCTGTCATAGTTGAAAAACAACAGTTATGAGGGTAAATAGGACATACATAGAAGCTCAAAATCCCATTGACACCTCTTTCCTCTGCAAATCTCACAATATCAAACTGCCTCTGAAAACAGGCAAATCTGAACAAAGCTAAAAGTTGACGTCAACTTCTTCAAATCCTCCTCATTTGGCTCTACCTTCTATCTTTGTAACGCCGCAAAATTTACATAGGCCACTAACTGATCTGAGGTCAGTTAGTCTTCTAAATCTAAGTAGTGCAGATCTCTGCTATTCCATTACAAAATTCACTTCTGATACTTTTTTATGCGCGAAATCAAATCAATCATGTAAAGCTCAAATATGGGCTGTTTGTGAATATGGATGGCTAATTGCAAATTTGGTAAATTCACAAGCTCCATAATCTGCCGAGACAGGCGGCGGCTGCTGGCCGGGTTTGCTGCCTTCCCTGTCGGCCTCTCCCCCTTCACAGACTCACTGAGCTGGAGCTGTGTCAGGATCTCAAACACGAGCTGCGCTGTGTACTTTAGAAAAGAAGAAAGTTTGGAGGTTTTGCAAGGATATTGAAAATGAACCACGGTCGTAAATACAGTGTTCCAGACTGTACAACAGAATAGCCTACTGGCCCAGAGAAAAGGGTTTAGAACGAGTATATTGGACGAGAAGGAGTTGTGGCTCTAACGCAGCGCTGCAGAGGCACTGGCAGAGGCACTGGCAGAGGACAGGCTTGCAGGGGTTCACTCTCCTCTCCCCGTGCTTACTAGCTAAAGAGGTGAGTTAATTCTTTGGTGGAGGTTTTTTTATGTCGCAAGAGTAACGTTAGAACAAAACTTTTTTATTTTGTCTTGGCTGTTTTAGCCGCTGCGGCTCTCGCCTGGGCATATCTGTTACATAACAGACAGTGTGTCTGTGTTTCTGTGTGTGCGCTGTGCAGTGGTGTGTGTGTGTGTGTGTGTGTCAGTGTGTGTGTGTCTGTGTTTGTGTGTGTGCGCTGTGCGCAGGGCAGCAGTGTGTGTGTGTGTGTGTGTGTGTCTGAAATGAGACCTGCTGTCACGTCTCTAATGTGTGTGTATTGGGATTTGCTCAACCAATCAGCGCACGTCTCTAATGTGTGTGTATTGGGATTCTCCTCAACCAATCAGCGCGCAGCTCATCTAAATATTCATGAGCATACCATATTTGGAAGGAAAGCTGTCGTTCCAAATACAGCCAAAACACAGGGATGCATTAGGGCCAAATATAGCACCTGGGATATTTTCAGCCCATGTTACATACCCCATTAGGAGACCTTAAGGAACAGTGTGAAATACCCTATATAATCATTCTATCACCCCTTTAAAAGAAGCGTAGCTTCCACCCAGTCCTCCAAACAACACTGTAAGACAAAAACCTGCGCGTCACCTGAAGACCAGGTCGTGGCTGTCGATGTTCCTCCCCTGTCGGGATCCTCGGAGGATTCCTCCGTTTCCCACCACGGCACAGCGAACACACCGGGCCGGCGAGCCGCGCTCAAACAGACGGAAACTGGGGAGCAGCGACAGGGTCGCCCTGACAACTGGAGGAGCAACAAGTAGTCAGATTACTGCAGGATCTCTAAAAAGGACAAAAAGCCTCCTTTTCAGCTTTGTTTTCCTGAAATATATCTTTTTGTCATTAAAATAAAGACTTAATTGATAGATGAATTCACAATGAAAACAATCTTTAGCTGCAGCCCTGCTGGGAAAGTAAAGAAGAAATAAAGTAAAGTAAAGAGTGACACACACACACACACACCCACACCCACACACACACACACACACACACACACACACACACACAGAGGGATTATCGTCAGTAAAGCGAGTGTACCCTCGGCAGGCAGCCCCCTCCAGCCGTACGGAGGATCTCTGTTCTTCAGACGTTCCCACGCAGGTTTGTAGTACGTCCCCCCCCATTGAAGAACTGGCGCGGAGAACCAAAACTTCTCTCTGAGGAGAACATTGTTCCTCACTGCTTTCCTCAGAGAACACGCTGCTTCTACCTGACAACACAGTGACAAACAGGAATACGTATAATAATAATAATATAGACATACATACACACATACATATACGTATATATATATATATATATATATATATATATATATATATATATATATATATATATATATATATATATATATATATGTGTATATACACACACACATATATATTTATTTTCATGACTATTTACATTGTAGATTTTCACTGAAGGCATCAAAACTATAGATGAACACATATGGAATTATGTACTTAACAAAAAAGTGTGAAATAACTGAAAACATGTCTTATATTTAAGATTCCTTAAAGTAGCCACCCTTTGCTTTTTTGATAGCGCTGCAAACCCTTGGTGTTCTCTCAATGAGCTTCATGAGGTAGTCACCTGAAATGGTTTTCACTTCACAGGTGTGCCTTGCGAGGGTTAACTAGTGGAATTTTTCCCTTATTAACGGGGTTGGGACCATCAGTTGTGTTGTGTAGAAGTCAGGTTGATACACAGCCGACAGCTCAGCACATGGTAGAGTCAGAATTTGGCGTAAACAGAATGAGAACATGGATCCGTCATGCCTTGTTAGCACTGGGCAGGCTGGTGGTGATGGTGTAATGGTGTGGGGAATGTTTTCTTGGCACACTTTAGGCCGCTTAGTACCAATTTGGCATCGTTTAAATGCCACAGCCTACCTGAGCATTGTTTCTGACCATGTCCATCCTTTTATGACCACCATGTACCCATCCTCTTATGGCTACTTCCAGCAGGATAATGCACCAAGTCACAAAGTTTGAATCATTTCAAATTGGTTTCTTGAACATGACAATGAGTTCACTGTACTAAAATGGCCGCCACAGTCACCAGATCTTAACCCAATAGAACATCTTTGGGATGTAGTGGAACGGAAGCTTTGCACCCTGGATGTGCATCCCACAAATCTCCATCAACTGCAAGATGCTATCCTCTCAATATGTATGGAGCTAAATCCGGGCCAAATGTTTTGATCATTTGAAAAAAATATATATAGTTGAAAAAATAAAGCATGAAATTGAAAATTTAAGTTTTGGTCAAAACTTGGAAAAAATAAAACCATGTATTCAAACTTAAAATAAGTGTACCAATTTTTCTTTCAGTTTGAATAAAATATAGATTAAATTCTGGAATTATTTTGAATAAATTATAAATTTTCATTTTTCACTTTTATATTTGTTTTCAGTTCCACATTTCATGTTTTCAGATTCAAAACCTATTTTCTTACGCCTTCAAATCTTTTTTTTTGGTTTCAAATCGTTTTTTTTCGGTTTCAGATATGTTTTTCAGTTTCAAATCATTTTTTTTCAGTTTCAGACTTTTGGCCCTGATTTTGAAGTTATGGTCATTCTGAAAAACAGAGGTTAACAAAGACCAATACACGTTAAAGTAAAAAAAACTTGAGCTGGACACTGAAATTAGTGTAAAAACACCAGCTAGTCTGAAGCTAACGTTAGTTAATGCTAACTTTAGTGATAGCGATGCTTGATTGCCAGCTTTTCCCAGCTGTCCACTTATTTTCCCTTTATGTGTTAATCACAAAAAAAATGCCACTGAGGGGATAATGTCGCAAAGTATCTATTCAAAAATGCTAATATCTTTCACATGTCTTACCTGTGGGCTGGTGCCAGTGAATACTGTGGTGCTATAAGTCATACATGGAAGTGGGAGAAGTCATTGTTCCTGCTGAACTGCACAATCTGGCACAGTTTATTGCTCTTATAGTGTAATTGGTACCATGTGTTGTCCAAAACAATTTTTTAAATGGAACTTTGTCACTGGCATCAGTTTGTTAATCAAAAACCACATGTATATAGTGGATAAAAAGCATTCAGTCATAGTTCTCAAAGTAACACCATTTCCTGAAGGCAACATGACAGAGGAGTCTTCTGCCTTCTTTGATAGGCTGTCACTCATAATGCCACGCCCCTCTGAGTTGAAGCCACGCCCCCTACGCAAAATCAGGGCCAAAAGTCTCAAACCGAAAAAAAATGATCTAAAACCGAAAAAAAAGATTTGAAACCGAAAAAAAGATTTGAAACCGAAAAAAAGATTTGAAGCCATAAAAAAAATAAGTTTTGAATCTGAAAACAAATATATAAGTGAAAAATGAAAATTTATAATTTATTCAAAATAATTCCAGAATTTAATCTATATTTTATTCAAACTGAAAGAAAAATTGGTACACTTATTTTAAGTTTGAATACATGGTTTTATTTTTTACAAGTTTTGACCAAAACTTAAGTTTTCAATTTCAAGCTTTATTTTTTCAACTCTATATATTTTTTTCAAATGAACAAAACATTTGGCCCCGATTTAGCTCCTTAAATATGGGCCAACATTTCTAAAGAATGCTTCCAGCACTTTGTTGAATCAATGACACCAAGAATTAAGGCAGTTCTGAAGGAGAAAGGGGGTCAAACACGGTCTTAGTAGGGTGTTCCTAATAATCCTTTAGGTGAGTATATATATATATATATATATATATATATATATATATATATATATATATATATATATAAATATATATATATATATATATATATACACATATATACCCCCCCACACACACACACACACACACAGAAAAACACCCGCATAAGTTGTTTGTTCCAGCATCATTCTGACCTATGTATTTTTTTTCAGAATACAGCAAAGAAAATCTGATTAGAAATACAGGAAATATTGGATAGGATAGAACAACCCAATGTCATTCTGCAATCATGTTCTTCTTCTACCCACCCCTCCCCCCCGTGAGTGTAACCTCCAGGAAGTGAAGTAAAGACTGATTTGAACCCAAACCACCATCTTTCTCACCGTCTCTCCTTCTTCTTCTTTTTTCCCAGTCGTCCTCAACACTGGCACCTGCTGCCTTCTCACTGACACACACACAGAGACACACACACACACACACACACACACACACACACACACACACACACACACACACACACATTTTAACCATTTATTTATGTCCACATAAAGAAAAAATAGTACAGGGACACAAATATTACAGATGCAATACAATACAAGACACAACTCATGGACCAGTGGCACGCAGCATGCAAAATCACTTCTCAAGGACATAGGTAGCACAATTACTCAGATATTAAGGATATAAGTAGCAGCGTCTCCGCCATACGTGGCGGCTGCCAATAATTGCAGATATGGCACAGTACTTTGCAAGTTGTTTCGCCCTCTTTTTGGCCATCCCAAGTTGTTGCAGCCCTCTTACTACCAGCCTGTGTGTGTTTCCTAGGCTACCAAATATGAAAACTAGTAGTGTGCACCTATAACCCAGCTCTGAGATGATGTAACCCAATAGAACATCTTTGGGATGTAGTGGAACGGAAGCTTTGCACCCTGGATGTGCATCCCACAAATCTCCATCAACTGCAAGATGCTATCCTCTCAATATGTATGGAGCTAAATCGGGGCCAAATGTTTTGATCATTTGAAAAAAATATATATAGTTGAAAAAATAAAGCATGAAATTGAAAATTTAAGTTTTGGTCAAAACTTGGAAAAAATAAAACCATGTATTCAAACTTAAAATAAGTGTACCAATTTTTCTTTCAGTTTGAATAAAATATAGATTAAATTCTGGAATTATTTTGAATAAATTATAAATTTTCATTTTTCACTTTTATATTTGTTTTCAGTTCCACATTTCATGTTTTTCAGATTCAAAACCTATTTTTTACGCCTTCAAATTTTTTTTGGTTTCAAATCGTTTTTTTTCGGTTTCAGATATGTTTTTCAGTTTCAAATCATTTTTTTTCAGTTTCAGACTTTTTTATATATATATATATATATATATATATATATATATATATATATATATATATATATATATATATATATATATACCCACACACACACACACACACACACACACACACACACACACAGAAAAACACCCGCATAAGTTGTTTGTTCCAGCATCATTCTGACCTATGTATTTTTTTTCAGAATACAGCAAAGAAAATCTGATTAGAAATACAGGAAATATTGGATAGGATAGAACAACCCAATGTCATTCTGCAATCATGTTCTTCTTCTACCCACCGCTCCCCCCCGTGAGTGTAACCTCCAGGAAGTGAAGTAAAGACTGATTTGAACCCAAACCACCATCTTTCTCACCGTCTCTCCTTCTTCTTCTTTTTCCCAGTCGTCCTCAACACTGGCACCTGCTGCCTTCTCACTGACACACACACAGAGACACACACACACACACACACACACACACACACACACACACACACACACACACACACACACATTTTAACCATTTATTTATGTCCACATAAAGAAAAATAGTACAGGGACACAAATATTACAGATGCAATACAATACAAGACACAACTCATGGACCAGTGGCACGCAGCATGCAAAATCACTTCTCAAGGACATAGGTAGCACAATTACTCAGTTATTAAGGATATAAGTAGCAGCGTCTCCGCCATATGTGGCGGCTGCCAATAATTGCAGATATGGCACAGTACTTTGCAAGTTGTTTCGCCCTCTTTTTGGCCATCCCAAGTTGTTGCAGCCCTCTTACTACCAGCCTGTGTGTGTTTCCTAGGCTACCAAATATGAAAACTAGTAGTGTGCACCTATAACCCAGCTCTGAGATGATGTAACCCAATAGAACATCTTTGGGATGTAGTGGAACGGAAGCTTTGCACCCTGGATGTGCATCCCACAAATCTCCATCAACTGCAAGATGCTATCCTCTCAATATGTATGGAGCTAAATCGGGGCCAAATGTTTTGATCATTTGAAAAAAATATATAGTTGAAAAAAATAAAGCATGAAATTGAAAATTTAAGTTTTGGTCAAAACTTGGAAAAAAATAAAACCATGTATTCAAACTTAAAATAAGTGTACCAATTTTTTCTTTCAGTTTGAATAAAATATAGATTAAATTCTGGAATTATTTTGAATAAATTATAAATTTTCATTTTTCACTTTTATATTTGTTTTCAGTTCCACATTTCATGTTTTCAGATTCAAAACCTATTTTTTTACGCCTTCAAATTTTTTTTTGGTTTCAAATCGTTTTTTTTTCGGTTTCAGATATGTTTTTCAGTTTCAAATCATTTTTTTTCAGTTTCAGACTTTTTTTATATATATATATATATATATATATATATATATATATATATATATATATATATATATATATATATATATATACCCACACACACACACACACACACACACACACACACACACACAGAAAAACACCCGCATAAGTTGTTTGTTCCAGCATCATTCTGACCTATGTATTTTTTTTCAGAATACAGCAAAGAAAATCTGATTAGAAATACAGGAAATATTGGATAGGATAGAACAACCCAATGTCATTCTGCAATCATGTTCTTCTTCACCCACCGCTCCCCCCCGTGAGTGTAACCTCCAGGAAGTGAAGTAAAGACTGATTTGAACCCAAACCACCATCTTTCTCACCGTCTCTCCTTCTTCTTCTTTTTCCCAGTCGTCCTCAACACTGGCACCTGCTGCCTTCTCACTGACACACACACAGAGACACACACACACACACACACACAGACACACACACACACACACACACACACACACACACACACACACATTTTAACCATTTATTTATGTCCACATAAAGAAAAATAGTACAGGGACACAAATATTACAGATGCAATACAATACAAGACACAACTCATGGACCAGTGGCACGCAGCATGCAAAATCACTTCTCAAGGACATAGGTAGCACAATTACTCAGTTATTAAGGATATAAGTAGCAGCGTCTCGCCATATGTGGCGGCTGCCAATAATTGCAGATATGGCACAGTACTTTGCAAGTTGTTTCGCCCTCTTTTTGGCCATCCCAAGTTGTTGCAGCCCTCTTACTACCAGCCTGTGTGTGTTTCCTAGGCTACCAAACATGAAAACTAGTAGTGTGCACCTATAACCCAGCTCTGAGATGGTGTTTAGCAGTGATTGGTATTTAACTACCTTGGTGTAGAAGGACTCCTCCATGCTGGAATCAAAGCTGCAGCCTACCTCTAAAATATGCACCTCCCTGGACTCCTCATTGATAATAACTACATCTGGTGTATTGGCCACCAGGTGTAAGAAAGTGCCTGGATTACTACTGCAGTGGGGGAACATGGATGGTTTTACCTGAGAATGTTTGTACATTCTTACTGAGGGTGAGAAGTGATTTGATATGTCTTTCACTATGAGGTCTACTATTCTATCATGACGTGCTATCTACATCCCTTTGTAAGCATGGCAGCAATTTAGGATGTGAGACAGAGTTTCAGTGATACATTCTGAGGTGTGATGCAAGCAATGAGGGACCTGTGTTGTGGGAAACCAGATAGAGAGGTTGAGTCTGGTAGGGAGGACTTGTAATCTGGCTTTTACTGTGAATGTGAGAATGTCCTCATTGAGTGCAGTGTTCTTGAGGAATGAGTGAGACACAGAGTGATCAACAAAGGGAAGACATGCAAGTTTCCCCTGAAGTCTCAGTCCGGTCCAATGTTGTTGTTGTTGATGTTGGTGTAAGTCCATAAGAGTTCTCCAGGCACCTGTAGATGTTAGCAGGTGACTGTGACCACCATATGTGGTTATTGCCTTGACGGCAGTGTGAGGGTCAGTTATAATGTCCTCTGAGACCATCACAGTCCCAGAGTCACACTGCACCCACTCCAGTGACACTCCTGTTCTGATACAGAGGTCATTGAGATCTGGCCAGTCCGACCAGACCCCAAAACCAGCAGAGTGGGTATCAAGCTTTCCACTGTTTTTCCTTTTGAATCCAAGGAAGTGGGGATCTGACTCCCTGGCTAATGGAGACCTTGCGTCTTCTTAAGTCCAGGAACAGGGAGGATCGAGCCAGCTCCCGAACATCTTTATCGTCGCTGTTCAGCATGTTCAGAAGATGGGAAATCCGCATGCTGGTGTAGATCCACTCTATGTTTGGTACTCCCAGTCCCCCTTCCCACTGGGGGTGAAAGATAATGTCACGGGTGCTGTGTGTATTGAGTCCAAACCATTTTCGCACTAAACTCCCTATTTTATTATTCATTTCATTCAGAACTTTCTGCTGGATGTGAGTGTTGGAAAACAGATGTTGCACTTTTGACAGTGCTACCTGTCTGATAGCCTCCAGCTTCATAGTCAGAGGCAGTGGGGAACAGTCAATCAGGTCCAATCTAGATGTAAACTCGGACAAGATGGTGTTTACTTGCTCCTTCCATTCTCCTGCAATGTTGATTTTATGTCCAAGGTAACTGTATGTCTCATGAAGAGAATATACACGTATGGGTTTTGATGCTATTGTGAACTCAGGGCATTTATCAGTTTTTGAATGATACCAACGATTCCCTCCACTCCTCCTCTTGTACAGGACAGCACATTTTGTCTCCTAAATCTCCAGACCAGGGGTCTCATTTATAAAACTGTGCGTAGGATCCTTACTATAAGTGTACGTGCGCCCAAAAGCCAAAATTGGCAAATCCCAGATTGACTACAAGTGTGCATATGTGGATCAGCCTTTTATCCCGCCCTGTACACGCCCATTTTTAACCATAAATAGTCAATGTAAAGCACCTCGTGAATGCTGATCAGTATGTTAATGACCCTGGCAGTTGTTCTACGTTACACCGAAACATGCCGAATTATGACGACTGGCGGAGAAAAAAAAAAAAAAAAAAAAAAACTCTCGGACGCTCGGGAATTGCTGCCAGTTGAATTATAATTTCGGCCTGTTGTCGCACAGCGTAGGGAAACCGGATCTATAGACTACCTTTATTAATAAAATCTTCCAAATCAGCAGGCATTACGGTACTTGGGGACAGCTTCGATATACCAGACGTATATAATAAGATTTAACAGAACTATATATTATATCCAAACAAGCCCTAGTGATGAAGTTGAAGATGATATATAATATTTATGTAAAAAAAACACTTAGCTGTCAGCCATTTCCCTCTGAAAACAGCCGGTTTTACCCAGAATGGCGAGGACCTGTATTTGGACTGGGATGGCACGGTTCCGGCGCGTTGCCCTCTCTACTGGACCCAATTCAGTACATAGATCCAAGAGCGAAGCTATATTACTCTTACAGCTACATTAGGGAATTTAAATCGGCATATGAGCCAGTCATCGTCATGGTCCCTGAAGTCTCTTTCTCTCCTGATTCTTCCATTCCAGTCCTCCTGCAGGGCCAGCAGGGCCATCATGCAGCATTACGCACGGGGTCACCGCAGTATTTATATGTTTAGTCTACAACAATTTGTGCCTGTAGACACCTTGCTAAAATCACAGCAACAACTAGTGGTATCCCCCACCCCGAGATACAATTTGAAATCGAAATGTAATAGGCAAACACACTTTTTCTTCATGCAGGGTTTGTTATAAACAGTATTAAATTTTAGACTGATAACGAGGACATAGAGCGTAACGATTGCGCGAGAGCTTAACGGCTGTATTTCCAGACTTTGACATTTGATGATATATGCACAGTTTTAAAGATAGATATTTAGTTATTTAAACTGTGTTGTGCAGTTATCTAATGCTAGGGTATTTTATGCTATCCTGTATTCCATGCAGTCGGGCCATCTCCTACTGCTGCGCTCCGTAGCAGACAATGTGACGGCGAGACAGCGCTGATTAAATATTAAGAATGAGTTTTTATTTAAGATTTGAGTTTGAGGTGTTTATGGAACAATTATCACTCAGTACAAGCGCAAATAACACTGCTGGATTTAATCTTCATATGGTGTGAAGAAATGTGCGTGAGGCATTATTTTTTAATACTTAAACATATTAAGAGTAGCCTAACCCTTATTCCCACATGTACTTTCTGCAGTCTGACTTCAGTTCACCACCTCACCATCTGCGTCGCCAATTCCTATTTTGTCTCCCTAAATGTGCGTACGCACGGGTCAGAGTTTGCGTGGAGGACCACACATTCTCCCGTCAAGTTTGTTTTTTATAAATCACAACCTTTGCGTGGGAAGTGGCGTACGCACGTTTCAGCCCCGTTTTGTGCATACGCCACGTTTATAAATGAGACCCCAGACCATTCCAGAAAGGAATCTGTCCTGGCAAGCATGTTTGGAATTATGCTCTCATCTCTGGAGGCTATCTGGACATCATCAGCATAGCCCTGTACTGGGTTGGGGAAGATGGCATGAGGGGGGGCACACTGACACATCCACTTCATCCATTGGTTAATGGCAATTATAAAATTAACTGCGCTCCATGGACAGCCAGTCTTAATGCCTATTTGAAGTGGTGTTGGGTGAGTAAGATGTTTTCCATAGATTACTTCAATAAAGGAGTCTCTGTACACATCTTTCACTATGTCGATGAACAGTTGAGGTAGTTGTATTTCCTCTAGTGATCTGATCATGACATTGTGCGGTAGAGTCCCAAATACATCTCTAAAGTCTAAAAAGACAATGCGGGGCATGCACGATTCAGCATCGATGTGGCAAAGTGTCATAATCGATTATGTCACTGTTTATTTTCTGGCCTTGAGTGGACAATAAAGTTGTGAAGTTTCTGGCCCGCACGGGCCAGTCACTGTGGCTCTGTCTGCTGCATCAGCACACGTCATACAGAGCGGCACGAACCGCGTGAATGTTAACATTTCACATTTTCACCTCAGGTAATTTATAACCAATTAATTTGGATACAAGCGTTGCATTTTAGATTCTGAACAGTGATGCTCGCGCTGCGCGCACACACAGGAGGGCCGAGGTGGTTGCGTTTCACGCAGCACATGTAGCTAACTGATTGGAAACGTTACCGGGGATTATTTACCGCCGATGGCGCAGGCGAACTAACGCTACACTTGTTAGCCTACTGTAAGTAGCCTACAATAAACCCTCAATGATTACAGAGTCAATACTTATCAATACCCACCTACCTGTTGTACAGGCAGAAAGCGATATTTTAGTCTGCTCTGTCTGGCTGTCCACTCTCGTCCACCGCGCTGTGCAAACACAGCTCTACTCTGCAAACACAGCTCTACTCTGCAAATAGCGACTTTACAAACAAGCTAAAATGAAAGATGTAGTTTGTAGTCTAAGTGTTTATCTTAATTCGCAACCAATCTTGAACTTTGGACAAACTCTTGTAAACGTAGCTGCTGTCTAAACGAACCATCTTTTCCGCTGGAGCGGTAAACCTATGGAGGTATTTGAATACCAAAACAAATACACGTGGCTACTTAATATGCACGTGAATGACGTTCTTTATTCTTGATGATGTTGCCGGTTGTATTATTTAGCAACAACATTGTCTTATTTCACATGAGGCATACAGGAGAAATGCTAGCCTGCTTATCAGTCCATTCATCATTACAGCTGCTGTTTTCCACAACTTTTCACTTCAGGCTCTTGACAGTGAGATGTTTACCTGAGAAACAGGACTTTCTTTCTGTAAGCATTTTCCACCAATCAGGACACGGATTACGTTTCAGTAATCAAGTCTTTAACCATCACTCCTCAGTGAACTGCCCCCTAATCTGAGATCATTTTCTAGTTAAGTAGCCTATCTAGTTATCATTATGGATTTTCCATGTTTTTAGGGGTTTGCATACACTAATACATGTAAAAAATATAGCATTAATTTAGTAAGAAAGTGAAAATATCAAACAAGAAGATGCATATTAGATATAATTTTATTTTCTTTATTTGAAAGTCCGGCCCCTGGAGTGTTTGCTTAAAATAATTATGGCCCTTGGATAAATGTAGTTGATGACCCCTGGTCTAGCTTTACTGCTTATGGCACAACATCCAGTGGCAGTGGCTAGCTGGGTGGGTTATAACCATTTTCTGAAGCTTCATGGTAGGTGCGGCGTATATTTTCCTGCTTTTTTGTCCTTTTCCAATCACACCTATGATATTTCTTTCAGGGCCAGTAAAAATGTAGAAGGGGCCAGCAAAACTCTGATCTACTGGCCCCGGGGGCCAGTAGGGATTTTTTTTTAATGTTGAGACCTGCTCATGACAATGCATCGCAATGCATCGTAGAATCGAATTGAATTGAATCGTTACCTGGTGAATCGTAATCGAATTTAATTGTGAGGGCAGTGCCAATGCACACCCCTAAAAAAGACTAAATGCAATCTGCAGGACTCATGCTTAAAGTCATCAATTCCTGTTTTTAGGCAGAACGCATGTTCATTCATAACTAGCCTGTTGATATATGCCTTTTGCTTGGTGGATAAGATGTCAGCCTCCACCAGCCAAGGGAGGACTCTGGCAAGTATGCATTTCATAAATACCTTGTAGATGGTTGGGAGGAGGGATATATCCCTCCATGTTGATGGATCTTCAGGAATGTTGTCTTTTTTTGGAATACAATGTACTAATGCTCCTTTCCAGGAATCTGGTACTCTCTTATTTTCAAGACAGACATTAAAGATTGTTGTTAAAATCTGACATGACTGTGTGGCTTTAAGGGTCTCATATGTCACGCCATCCTTGCCACTGGCTTTGTTGTTGGGAAGGCCATTTAAAACTCTACCTCTACATATGTAAAGTGGGTTGTTACCAAGCCCCCAGGAGGAGCGCTATGTCTATATGCCAACATGGGCTTAGCGGATAACGGTGGTACTGCACCCCATGGCCCAGAAAGACTTTTCACATAGACATTACATGGCGAAAGAAACGTCTATATTTCAGCGGATCATTTGTTTCGGGTCTATAACTTACCAGCTTGAACAATGAAAGGGTCCTTGTTTAAAACGTTACGTTTTTAACATTTTTAACATTCACTAGAAGCGAATACAGAATTATTAAATTTGAAATGATGAACGCGCATAATGGACGCGAGCAGACCAATGGGACTGCGCACGCCCGCTCACATGACTGTTCTGCCGAGCCCACGTAGCTAGCTGTAATAATGGATATAGCTCATAGCTAGTGGTTGTAATTCATCATGTGTTCTACTAATACGCCCATGGTATTATCTTATAAAGTTATGATACATCCGAGGGATGTGTGTATGTTGTAAAGCCTGTTATGTGGATGTAACGTCATTAGCGTTTCCCAATTTGGCAGGGCTAGCAGCTAGCTAGTTGCTAACATCAGGTTTAGCTAGCATGGCTGTATTAAGATCATGCCTATAACGTTACTACAGACATAGTGATTATGTATGTTGTAAAGCTTGTAACGTGGATGAGAGATGAAGCCGTGGATGAGCTCTGTTCACGAAACTGCAGGCTAACTGCTAGCTAGCTAGTAGCACGACATAAGTATTAAATGTCCTTGGTTGTCTAAATACATCTATCGTTTATTTAGCTAAGCATTTAAACGACCGGGAACAACGAACACACAGTGTTTAACGTTAGTGAATATTTTATACAATCAAAACGGCGAGTTCCTGAGTTCGCCACTTGTAAGAGAGACGAGAGAGACGCTCATGAACGAGCATGTTGCTACCGGTTGCTAAGACAACGCAAACAAATTGTTGCTAGTGCGCGTGTCCATCGTGACGTCATGGGCCAAGAATGCGGAAGAGCCGAGCTCCATGTTGTCTTAATGCGCTTTTGAGCACTCTCATTGGAACGTACGGGGCTTCCCGCCGATCACTGTATCCAGTTCTCTTAATACATCCATGGTTGTTACAGGAAAAAACGTTGGATTAGGTGGCGGCACGTTCAGGTACCAGGGTGGGGGTGGGAGATCTTCGTTACGCCTTTGATTTAGGCATTTTTTATCGTAGTAAGTCTCTATGATTTTAATGTCATCAGGGCAGGGTGGAGGATCAAGATACTCACTATTATTAAGGATGAGTTGAATCGCTTTAGATCTTTTATGCTGCCAAAGATGTGTGAGTTTATTCCTGCTCACCTTCTTGCTCCGCCGGCCATAGGTTGCATCTCCTGTCTCCAGGGAGGTGTTGGGGACCAAGAGTCTGGTTAAACCTAATTTGAACCAAAAGGCCTCAGATTAAACTGACCTCTGTATACAGGACACATGTGCTCAGAGACAAAGGAACATTTGGCCAAGACAAAGGAATCTTGGCCTGCATGTAAACTCCAAAGCTGGGATAATTCACACCTCTATGCGAAAGGGCCAGCCAGAAGGGAAACGCCTCACAACTGGCAGGAAGTCAAAGGACTACAAGTCTGTAGTTTTTCACCCTGTCAAGAGTTTCGAGTCTTCCTATTGGTTCAGCGGGAACCTATAAAAAGCCTGATCCTAGTCAAAATCCTAGTCTTCGCTTGCAACTCCTTGTTGCTAACAGGAGGCGCGCTTGTGCTCAACTTCCATTTTCTGGAGAAAGTGGATTTTATTTCGGTGGATCCTTGAAAAACGCACTAGTGTTTTTCATAACTGCAGTGAGAAGGAAACAACGTTTTTCTTCTCAAAGTCGACCAAACTTTCCCCCCCTCGCTGCCTTTTTTTTGGAGGGAAGTTTCTCAGTGGTTGCTGACGAGCGCCCGAGACCCTTTCTGTTTCATTTCTGTGGAATCGATGGACAGGAATAAACGGACTGAACACACCGTAAGAAGGCTTACGTCTGGGCAGAGATAAGTAGTGTGTTTATTAATGAGCAAAGGGTTCGCTACCATTTGTTGCCATTAATGTGATCTGATTTAATCATGTACTGATCCATATGTGATTATTAATCTGTGCTGTGAATGTATAACCGATCATTATACCGTTTGATTCATGTTGTGTTAAAGTGGCTGGGTTAAAACCGTAATCGCTACCTGCTGTAAATCACTCCTTTATTAGGAGTTAGTTACTGTCCACGAGATAATCGCGAAAATCAGCCGTTAGCTACTGGAGTGGGTATAGTGACGTTTTCCTCAGCAAAACCAAAGTCTCAGAGTTTGTCCTAACTACCCGTTAGCCCAAACCTGAGTGACTGAGGGGAACTAGGTCATTATCGATACTTAAGATCAGAAGTGCCTCTTTTTCTTTACTCTTCTTCTCTTTCTTCTTTTACTAACACACACACACACACACACACGACACAGGCTAGCCGCGTATCTCCCGAGCTAACGCGGTAGGCTAGCTTCACACGTGGAGTCGGCATCACCTTGTACAGGGCTAACACATGAGCTACCATACCGGCTAAGCGTGCGCGTTGCTTAGCAACCCCCGGCTTCTTCGGCCCCTGCCCGTGCACCCAGCACCACTACCGCCCTCTTGAGGCTAAATAGTTTTGTGCAGCTCACAGCAGTAGCCAGTTTGGTTTTGTGTTAGCACCATAGACTGTGGTTAGGACTACATTTTGACACCGCCCCTCCTCTTCCGCTCACACACACCCACAGACGTGTCCATGACACATGCTGCTTTGTTTTTTGCTTTGTTTTGGTTGTGATATTGTAAAAAGGTATATGAGTTTATTATTGAAGGATTATTGATTAGCTACTGATAATTGTGACGTTAATAAATCTTATTATGCTTAATTAGCAGTTGCTTGTGATTATTTGTGTACTGGTTGTAACAACTGCTGGTCAATCAGGTCCGTGCTTGGATTCACCCCTTCCTTTATTTCCTTTTTAAGGATTTTCACAGAAATGAGACTGATCCACAGTTTGATTATTGGTCCCTGACTTGCAGGGTGGTGCCCCGTTGTGATTGTTTGTTGATTTGATAAAGTTATGAATAACCATATTCATAACTTTATTAATATTGATAAAACATCCTTGATAATTTGCCAATGATCAAATCTGTACCCTAAGGGAATCCTACATTCTGACGCCCCGTGTGAGCCTGTTAGAACCAGCGTTGTTACAATAATTATACATAATAATCCATAATTTTTTAATATTAATTTTTTTTTGAAAAAAAAAGTTTTTATTTTTGAAAATTATAATTTCCTGCAACATATTTAACGCCCCGTGTGAGCGTTGAATACCTGCTTTAGTGCAACATTTAGGCATAATTGTCCATACCTTTTTCAATTTTAAATATAAAAAAAAGAAAATCATTTTTTCTGAAATTTTTATTTTTGAAAATTAATTTTTCTGAAACCTGCCAAGCATACATTCAGTTGTGGTCTGTGAATTTTTCAGTGTGTACATTGGTTAGTAGACAACAACATTTTCACGCTCCTTGACAGTAACGGCTATTACTCAACTGAGGTGTCCGGGGCTCTACGGCCACCTGACACGATCGGGTTGG
Organism: Perca schrenkii; assembly: GCA_025617405.1. Taxonomy (NCBI): domain Eukaryota; kingdom Metazoa; phylum Chordata; class Actinopteri; order Perciformes; family Percidae; genus Perca; species Perca schrenkii. Next base: position 31,415,625 of record CM046801.1, on the reverse strand, counting down.
TGGTAAATGGGTAGTAATTAGCTTAGCTAGCAGTCAAGATTTTCACGCTCTACCCGATCTTAAAGTTATTGATGCTCCCCTGAAAAAGAAGATGATGAAGCAAAGGAAATTAGCTCCTTGGTATAACTCCCAAACTCGCAAATTAAAACAAATCTCGCGAAACCTTGAATGTAAGTGGCGTTCCACAAAAGTGGAAGAATCCCGTTTGGATTGGCAAGAAAGTCTCAAAACCTATAGGAAGGCCCTAAGAAAGGCCAGATCAAACTATTACTCATCATTAATAGAAGAAAAAAAGAACAACCCAAGGTTTCTTTTCAGCACTGTAGCCAGGCTGACAGATAGTCATAGCTCTACTGAGCCATCTATTCCTCTAGCTCTGAGTAGTGATGACTTTATGAGCTTCTTTAATGATAAAATTACAACAATTAGAGATAAAATCCGTCACCTTTTGCCCTAAACTTTTAACGGTTTACCTTTAAACGCAGAGTCGCTAGAAATAACGACTAGTCCCAACATATACTTAGACTGCTTTTATCCTATAGACCGTCAACAATTAATGTTAAAGATATCCTCAGCTAAACCATCTACCTGTCTCTTAGACCCCATCCCAACGAGATTACTCAAAGAAGCGTTACCCGTGGTAAACACTTCATTACTAGATATGATCAATATGTCCTTATTAACAGGTTATGTACCGCAGTCATTTAAAGTAGCTGTGATAAAACCTCTTCTGAAAAAAACCACCCTAGATCCTGAGGTCTTAGCAAACTATAGACCTATATCTAACCTTCCCTTTCTATCCAAGATCCGTGAGAAGGTGGTTGCTAATCAGTTATGTGATTTTCTACATAGCAATAGTTTATTTGATGACTTTCAATCAGGATTCAGAAAGCATCATAGCACAGAGACAGCACTGGTGAAAATTACTAACGACCTTTTTAACTGCTGCAGACAAAGGACTTGTCTCCATTCTTGTTTTACTAGATCTTAGTGCTGCATTTGACACTATTGACCATTCAATCCTGTTACAGAGATTGGAACACTTGGTTG
>CM046801.1:31027075-31409575 GCA_025617405.1 Perca schrenkii | reverse complement strand
TTTGAGGCGACCTTGAGTGTTTGCAGGATGTTTTGTGATGGTTGGGGCCGGCTGGCTATTAGTATTCTGTTTTTGTTTGCTTTTCTGTTTTCTACTGTGTTCCATGCTATTGTTTCTGTTGGCTCTGCCTCTCCCCTGTTCCTCCCTCCTACCACTCAGCCAGCTGACTACACACACCTGCTCCTCGTCTCATCATCACCCCTCCTGCCATACTCACCTGCCAGCCATCAACTCCCCCGGCTCATTCTGCACAACCCCAACGTGGACTGGTCGTGGGGGAAGATGAGAAATTGGAGCACTCACTGCCAAGCATCATGTCTATTATCCGCTTGAGCCCCCGGTAAGTCACCTAAAATTCACACTCCTCCTGCTCCCTCTGATCTGACTCTCGTTCCCTCTGAGTGGCGGTCCGCGAGTGGCGGTCCGCGAGTGGCGGCTTGTTCCGTTGTTGTGGCCGGTGTGTGGCGCCTCATTTCCCCGTTGTCGCGTCCGCCAGAGCAGGTTCGAAAAGCGTCACCTGTACACGTTCAAAAGTTGTTGCATATACACAAAAGAAACGTCAAAATAAGTCGTTGCACATACACGAAACAACTTCAAAATCGTAACCTGTACACAAATTTATGAATCAAAATATCGTGACTATTACACGACCTGGCGTGAGACCGGGTTGTATGTCAACAACCAGTTAAGAAACCAAGATGTTACCAAGTAAAAAGTGACAAACATATCCTCTTCTTCCATTTCTACTCTGTTCCTTCTGTCTTATCCTATAAGATAAAACAAAACCCTGATGCTAATTTCATAACTTCGAAATGCAAATTGGTCACATGAAACAACATCCAAAATGTCCAAAAACAAACAGAGGCCAGACAGCTAATAAGTTGGTAAGTTAAACAAATATGACAAATAGCAGTACAAGAAAAAGAAAAAAATAGCCATCACTGTGTGACAGGATGAGGTTTGCCCCTCCCCCTTACCTGTGCATCCTCTTTGATTGGGAGCAGGTGGGGGCTCTATTTAAGCCTGTGTGTAGACTCGTGCTTTTATTCTGTCTTCTCCTGTTGGGTGTGGAGGTGTGTCGGGGCTGGCGTGCTGTACACTTTTTGCCGCTACCCTAGGTCGTCCGTTTGCTGCGTGGTGAGCCGACCCTGTCTTGGCTGGGGATGTCCCCGTGTGGGTAGATGCATAGCCTACCTGTGTTGCTGGCGTTGGGTGTCTCTTACTTAGCTATTCACTTTTAACAGAGAACATATTGCCATTTTAAAAAAGAATATTTAACTAAATAAAACTGTATACTTTTATAATCACTTTATTGTCTCTGACCCCTGATTTTGGTGAACGGATCTGTGTGCCTATGCCCTATGACATTTAGTTTTCACTGACATCAACATTCTATGGGGATTGATATTGTTTTAGAATATGCCTACTATAGAGATCGGCTATATTATAGGCAATGAATAAAGAGTTGATTAGCTTGCTAATTTAACCATTTCTTGTATTTCGCTCGTTCACTCTAGCTAGACTTTAGTTTTCCATAGCAAAACAAAATATCCCCTTTCCTTTACTTCAAGAAAATGTAGCTAAAGGTAAGCAGGTAATTAAAAACAACTTACAATTTCACTCTGTATAATCAATCTTCCTTTCACCATTAACGTGTGTATCGGTGTGTGTATGTGTGGGGGGGGAGGGTGCATAGCAAGTTCAGACCAAAGAGTAGCGACAAGACGAGATGAATCCTCCAGTTACTCACAGTGCTCTGAAAGCTGCCAGTTCACACCAATGCAACAAGAAGGTGCGGTGCATCATCTTGATAGCACGACTCTTTGTACTTCTGTCTAACTTCCGACTTTTCAGCTATTTATTTGTAGCTATATATATATATGTATATATCATTTGTATATATCTAAATATGAATGAGGATAAATCAAATTGTTATTGTTGTTCTTATTATTATTTAGGGGGGCTTAGGAACATTTTGGGGTAGCTTCAGCCCCCCTAAAATATGCCTAACGACATCCCTGAATTTAAATAACGTTAGATACACAAGACAAACAGCTTCTTGTTAGTTTACCTGATGAAGCCAGTTTGTTTACGCCTGACTGATCACTGAACTGCAAATATCATAGGAGAAAAGATAGGGAGGCATGGGCAGTTTCACAGACGACGCAACAAGTGGGCGCAATCCCGTGAAACTGTTGCGTTTGTGCTCGTCACATGCCCGCCCGCTGCAAGAGTTGAACTGTGTTGAACTTTTCCCTACGCGAGCGACACGCAAATCATTGAGCAACAAAAGAGCAAGATTCTTCTGTTTCTGAGTTCACTAAAATATAAAACATAAAGTGTTTTCTAAACAGTTATCAGGACATAGACAGCATTTTATCAGGAAACGTACGTAATTTCAGCCAGGTCTCATGGCAGTTCGTTACATAGTTACGTTATGTATGTAATCTATTAAGTCATGGACAGGACACGTAAGTGGCGTTTTTTTCGTGTGGCGATTACGAAATTGAAAGCAATGCATTTTAATGGGAAGCATATTTCGTGATCCCAGAACGCTGACGGTAGTGAGTAGTATTGATAAGGCGAAAAGCCGCGCAAGGAGGTTGGTTGGGGGTGTTGGATGGGTCAGAAAACACAGGACTTTCACCCGGGAGACTGGGGATCGTGTCCCGCGTGTTGCAGTTCCTTTGTCAGCGGTGTCCCGCAGTTCCTTTGTCGGCATGTCCCACGTGTGACGGTTCCTTTCCCCGTTCTTCTACTGTCGGCGTGTCCCGCGTGTGACGGTTCCTTTCCCCATTCTTTTTTCCTAACCATAACCGTCCCGTTATTGTGGCGTTTTATTTCCCCGTTGTGGCGTTTCATTTCCCCGTTGTTGTGTGCCGTTATTGTGGCGTTTTATTTTCCCGTTGTTGTGTGCCCCTGCGCCCGTTGTTGCGTCCCGCGAGTAAGCAGCCCCGTCCCGTTGTGGCCGGCGTGCAGCGCCTCATTTCCCCGTTGTTGCGTCCCCCAGAGCAGGTTCTAAAAGCGTGACCTGTACACGTTCGAAAATCGTTGCATGTACACAAATTAATAAATCAAAATAATGTAAATATAAGTGCTGTCAGTTAAACGCGTTATTAACAGCATTAACGCAAAACCATTTTAATGCTGACAATTTTTTTATCGCGCGATTAACGACAGTTAAAGAAGGATTAATGTTCTTTCGGATCTAGCTAGGAACATTGGCTAGGAAGCAAAGGACGCCAAGACCCGCCCTACGGGGGTCGTTAGGATAGCCGATTGGTCAGGGGATAGGACCTGAACAAATGGGGTTGCGTTACCTTGGACGCCTGGCCAATAGTAGTGATTGAAGGGCGGGCCATAGCAGACCGGAAACAAAACAGACACACGCTGCAGTCGCACACACTTGTTTGCCGTGTAGCTAGCTAGTAGGCTCGTCACAGCGATTAGCTTCGGAGCGAGTAGTGACTCTACAGTCAGGGAGAGAAACAAAGTGTCTCTCCTGTTCTTTCTGACCACAGTGGGAAACCTGCAGCAGGGAAAGTTAACCCTCTCCTTGATTTTACGTTGGTTATGGAGAAGGAGAACCAGGAAATGAGTCGGGGAAACCATAGTCGCTATGACGACCAGCCACGCTCGCCTCAGCAATGGCAAATGGAGGTAACACAGGGCTCCAGACTGCGACCAAATGGACTGCAGTTTTGTTGAAGTCACGGCGATGCAGTGGTTTCTAGTGTGGTTACAGTTTTTCATAACTTCACGCAGACAGTGTTTGCTGCGATATGATATTAATGGCGAGCCGAAAGCAGTCGTGGTGCTGTTGACGTTACACTTCCTCGGAGACGAGCTGCAGGCACAACAGTGGTTTCTGACCCTGGGGACTGACTGACAGGCTGAGGTTGTAAGGCAAGGCAACTTTACTTCTACAGCACCTTTCAGAAACAAGGCAATTCAAAGTGCTTTACATGAAACATTAATGAAAATAAAACGGGCTAAAAAAATTATACAAATACAATAATAAACATTTGCACAAAGCAAGCCGATCCACCTTTCCATGTTGATAAGAGCATTAAAATGAAAATATATAATGGAACAAAAAGAAATCAAGGAACATTTAGAATAGATAAAAATGTGTAGGGCTGTCCTCGACTAAAGAAATTCTTAGTCGACTAACACTTATACGATTTTGTCGACTAATCGATTAGTTGATTTAATTGACAGAGCTGTGCGCTTTGAGAGGTGGAAGACTAGAAAAGCACAATATAAATGTAGTTAATTAACCATCTGTAAAACTGAGTTTCTCCACAATTAATCCTGCAAAAGCACCACTTTAAATCTTGTGTTTACCATAAATGTGCTCAGAAGTTTCTTGGAAATAAGTAATTAAGCATGAATAAACATAAAAAATGACTAATGGACTAAAGAAATGTTAGTCGACTAAGACAAAAACGACAGATTAGTTGACTAATCGACTAAGAGGTGGCAGCCCTAAAAATGTGAGATTAATTGCGATTAATCGTGAGTTAACTATGACATTAATGCGATTAATCACGATTAAATATTTTAATCGTTTGACAGCACTAGTAACTATATAACGACCTGGTGTGAGACCGGGTTGGTAATTTAGCTAACTTTAGCTACCAACAATAACAGTCTGTGGTTATGAAAAACTAGAATTACCATCATTTGTTATAAATGGACCTATAATAAGGTATATATGAAACCCCAGTCAGCTGATCTCATTCAGTTGTACGGCAGGATACGGTAGGCCTCGCAGATCCACGCGACTGCACAAGCGAAGTTTTGCCCCCGTCTGAAAAGCCCTTTAGTTTATAAACATTAGCTAATGTTCTTAACCTGTAACATTAGCTAACGTTAATATATATATATACATATACACACATACAGTATCTAAAAAAATTGAGTACACCCCTCACATTTTAGTAAATATTTCATTATATCTTTTAATGGGACAACACTGAAGAAATGACACTTTGCTACAATGTAAAGTATTAAGTTCACAGCTTGTATAACAGTGTAAATGTGCGGTCCCCTCAAAATAACTCAACATACAGCCATTAATGTCTAAACCGCTGGCAACAAAAGTCAGTACACCCCTATGTTAAATTCCCATAGAGCCCAGGCAGATTTTAATTTTTAAAGGCCAGTTATTTCATGGGTCCAGGATACTATGCATCCTGATAAAGTTCCCTGACGGCGATTCATTCAAGTCCAGCCGGCTACTTTATTATATTCATTTATTATGGTTTCCAGCCGAGTAGGAAGCGGAGAGTCATCTTCAGTGTTTGACAAATATGAACTGCCAATGTTGTGAAAGTAACAGGGCTATGTCATATGAGGAAATCACACTGTCATTTTATAGTTTGAAATTTCCTAGAACACTAGGGCTGGGCGATATGGAGAAAATCAAATATCACAATATTTTTGACCAAATACTTTGATATCAATATTGTGGCGATATCGTAGGGTTGACAATCGCTGCTTTCCCAAAATATTTACACAATGATATTTGTGATAAATAATCCTGATAAAGTTCCTTTGGCCTTTGGAATTAAAATAGCCCCCCCCCCCCCACATCATCACATGCCCCTAACCATACCTAGAGATTGGCATGAGGTACTGTCCATAAAGTCATGTCTCAATGCAAATCAAGCTAGCTATTAGGGTAATTGACATAAAACCATGCCAATCTCTAGGTATGGTGAAGGGTATGTGATGATGTGAGGCTATTTTAATTCCAAAGACCAAGGGAACATTATCAGGATGCAAAATATCCTGGATACTATGCATTCTGATAAAGAGATGATAGAGAGATGATTTTATGGAATCTACCCCATGCCAGTCTCTAGCTATGGTGAAGGGCATGTGATGATGTGGGGCTATTTCAATTCCAAAGACCAAGGGAACTTTATCATGATGCATAGTATCCTGGATCCATGAAATAACTGGCCTTTAAAAATAAAAATCTGCCTGCCTCTATGGGAATTTAACATAAGGGTGGACTGACTTTTGTTGCCAGCGGTTTAGACATTAATAGCTGTATATTGAGTTATTTTGAGGGGACTGCACATGTACACTGTTATACAAGCTGTACACTTAATACTTTAAATTGTAACAAAGTGTTATTTCTTCAGTGTTGTCCCATTAAAAGATATAATGAAATATATACTAAAATGTGAGGGGTGTACTCACTTTTGTGAGATACTGTGTATATATATATATGGGCTGTCAAACGATGAATTTCTTTTATCATGATTAATCGCTGAATTTCTATAGTTTATCGCGATTAATTGCATGTTTTATCACATGATTAAAATTCTATTATTTTGCATTTCAGAACTGTTTTTAAGTACATATTAACAATGGAAAGCAATTATTACCAGTGTATATTGATTGGGAATCCAATGAAGCAAAGAAAGTGACTATATGAACTTGATTTTAAGATTTGTATTTGTTTATTATTTATTTATTTATTGTAAACAAAAGAAAAATGTGTGAATCTAATCACACATTTGAATCTAGAGTCAACATTAGGGTTGGGTGTTGTTTGGTTTGGATACCGGTGCTAAAGCGGTACTTTTAAAACAGTACTGGTGCCTTAACGGTGCCTGAACTGATCCTTTTTAAGAAAGTAAAAAAAAAGAAGGGTACTAAACAACAGTTGGCGACGACTTGTTTATTGCTAAGGCCAAGGCCAAGGTCAAAATTAAATGATTTAATAATAATGTAATAACTATTCCAATAACTTATTTCACTAGTAAATAGCTGTTGACTGAAAAAAAACACCACCAGATGGGAAAAGGGCATGTAACAATTACTTTGAATGCTTTGAGGCCGTAGGTTACCAGTTTCATTGAATGCACCGTCTGTGTTTTTCCGACATCGGCAGCTGCAGATTGTTAAATCCCGGTGTCGGAATCCTTTACAGTGAAATACAGACAAACTTTACACCGTTTAGCGTTAGCTGTCAGCATTGTAACCGTGTTTAATCCAGCTACTAGCCAGCGGAATGCTAACATTAGCTGCTGTTGAGTGTAGCGTTAACTAGCGTCACGTGCAGCGATGTTTCTGTTGCCTGTAACGTCTGTTTCAGAGCATCAGAGAAAAGCGAGGTATATCAGTGGCACCGGAATGAGGCACCGAAATCCGCGTTGCTATTCCTGCAGCAGCAGGATGTGTTACGAGGAAGTATGGCAAAGTGCGGCAAAGGATCAAAATAGTAGCTTGTTAGGCACGACACAAAGCAGAGTGAAGTGAAAATAAATTAATAAATGGCGGCATGCGATAAAAAAAAAAATGTACGCGTTAGGTTCAGCCCTTAATCACATTGCGATTAACGTGTTATATATATATATATATATATATATATATATATATATATATATATATATATATTTATATATATGTGTGTGTGTGTGTGGCCGTATATGTTGGCTGGCAATCCCAATCTGTGGCAGAGATAGAGGCAGTGATGTTTCCTGTTTCCTGTACGGGACTCCTGCCCATTAAATCAACTAATCGATTGGTCGACAAGATCATACGATTGGTAGTCAGCGAAAAATTTCTTTCATTGAGGACAGATCTTAACAGAGTATTTCTACACTGTGGTATTACTAGTTTCAGTGTAAAATCAGAGTACTTCTTCCTCCTCTGTTGAAATCATGAGAGAGTTAATGTCTGTTGGAAACAAAATGTAAAATGTATTTTAAGCCCAGAACGGCAGTGTTTGCAACCATTCTTGCAACCAGATAATTAATTTGTTATCACAGTGAAGTTAGCAGAAGGATATATGTGAGACTACAGACGTTTTTTAATACAAAACACATATTCTGTTTATGGAAATAAGATTCATTGGATTATATACGGAAGAAGAATAAATAAAGAAAATACCTTAATTGTGAAGGAAACATCTTTATTCTTTGATTTACATTTTGAACTCATCAAGTCTTTTTTTATCTTTAAACCTTTATGGAAATAAATCAACAGCTGAAGCTGCTCCAATAAAATGTGATTAAAGTGAAAATCAAAGTCAACACAGTTTATAAACAACTAGTTTTCATCCCTACATGGGCGGATCTACAGGGGGGCAAGGGGGGGCAGCTGACCCCCCACTGTAGGGCCTTGCCCCCCCAGCTGCCCCCCTAACTTTGGTGTTCAAAAAACTTTGCTTGTAAAAACAACACTATGTGCACAGGCTTCTTAAAACATTGAAACAAACAATTAATTTATATTAATTCATAATAAATAATAATTGTAGATGTAATCTTAGCCCTCTGCCCCTCAAATACTTAGTTACGTCCCTGCATCAAACGTGCAGAGCGGAGTTCGCACATTCTGGCTCACACACAGCGAGTCTGCTGCAGTGTGCTGGCCCTGCACCCCGGCAAAGACTGGAGCGACCAGGTGAAGTTAAAACACTCGTTTCATCTAAAGTTAAATTTGTAATAATTATAATGTATGCTAAAGGCGAGTCAGCATCAACAACAGTGTGTCCATTACGTTAGCCAAAAGTTAAATCGCTCCCTTTTTTGTAAGTTTGTAAGCGCATTCTGCTGTTTGATTAGTTTGATTTCAGTAAAGACAAGAAGAGCATACTACAAAATATTACAAACTGGCATGTTTGAATTCATAACATTTACAGAGGGTCGCCGTTTAGGTGGCGTTACGTTACAACACACTACACATTGTTCGCTGAGACCTATCATTTGTGTGTGATTAGTTAAGGAGTATTATAAAAACCACTTCCTCTCACATTTCACGGCAGTATGGCTGTACAAATTAAACCAGGCAACATCCTTTACTGTCAAACTGGGAAAACAACAAATACAACGGGATTAAGAAGGCTAGTCTAAACATAACTGATGTGTGCATGTAATAAATCTCGTCTGATGTTATGTTTTTTAGGCTACTTATTAGCTACAGGGCCATACAGTGTAATGTAATACAAGAATAACAAGAGCTTTTCACATCTTGACTTTTGCAGGCCAGAGTAGCCGGAGATATAAGCTGAAGCCTAAAAGTGGGGATATTGCCAGCCAAGAAAATCCTGAGATGTGCACAGGAGGAAGAGAAGGAGGGAAATGAAGAAGGAGAAGGCAGGAAACTGGAGAGACCAGGCAGGTCAGAGCAGGAGAAGACCACGGAAGGAGATGCAGAAATGAGGGAAGAAGAGGGAAAGGACGAATTGACAGTGAGGGATGAAGAGGAGGCTGCAGGTTCAGAGAGAGGGACAGAGGCAGAGAGTGATCAGGAGGATGAAGATGACAGAGATGAAGAGGAGGCTGCAGTTACCCCTGGACCATATGGTTGGTTTATATTCTCCTTACATATAAATTGCAGTACAGTAACATAACATGTCGTGACATGACGTGTTTTCAGTTTTTGGCTATTTCCATTCTGTTGTATATGTTATAGGGTTAGATATGTAAATATTTACATATACAACAACAGTTGACTCTTCTCAAGACACTTTACAGATAGAGTAGGTCTAGACCACACTCTTTAAGTTACAAAGACCCAACAATTCTCCGAAGAGCAAGCATTTGGTGCAACAGTGCCGAGGAAAAACTTCCTTTTGGGCAGAAACATCAGACAGATCCAGGGTCTTGGTGGTCGCTGGTTAGATACAGATGGATACAGATATAGAGAATTATGATTCATAATAATGGTAATTATAGTAATAAAAAAGATAATGGAACTATGACTAGAAATAATAGTTGTAGCAGTTTAGGGCGTAGCAGTTTAGGGCATAGCAGGGCATTGCGGGGCGTAGTAGGTCATAGCAGTTTATGTATGAGGGTTTCCATGTACCGTCTTCCCCTGCCACCCTACAAAGATCTCTCGCTACCCCTTTGCCCCCCCCATGTAAAATTTTCTAGATCTGCCACTGCATCCCTAAAGGAGATAATTTCAACATTACTAAAGAAGAAGAACATTTCTGACATTAAAGACACAATCAGTGAGACAAATGTGAACCAAAGTGAAACCTCGTCCTCCACCAACATTTAAACCACAGGACAGGAAAGAGACACTGAGGAACCAGGAGTCCAGACACCAAACCCAGGATAAAGAGGCTGAGTGAATGTGGTGTCGAAGGTGTGGAGGTGGATCAGTGAGTCAGAGGAGACTGTGTAGAAGGACAGAGTGCCAGCCGGACAGTCCACATACACTCTGTTAGAGACAGGGGCGGAAGTGAGGCCTGTTCCTCTCTTATTGTGACTGATAGAGTAACCAACATCAGAGCACTGCAGACTCCAGGACTGATCATTCCATCCAAACAAACAGTCATCACTGTCTCCTCTCCTTCCGATTCCTCTGTAACTCACTGATATATTAACATCTCTTTTCCTCTCGACCTCCCAGTAACAGCGGCCAGTCAGACCATTTCTACACAGCAGCTGAGCCCAGTAGTCAAATCTTTCTGGATGATCAGGATATGACTGATCCTCTCCAACATCTGTCACCATCCTGTTGTTGTCAGACAGTTTAAGTTTTTTGTATACTGTGTTTGTGTCCAGTTCCAGTTTACAGACATCTGATGGAGAGAACAAGACACAATACTGCTGCAGGTTATAATAACCTCATTTGATAAACTTAAGTTAATTATTATTATACTTTTAATTAAATGATATTTAATAATTTCATAATTAATAACAGTTTATAAAGCATGTTTATAGATTATAAAATAAAACATATGGTTTTTAGCTTTAAAAACTCTTTATTAACCTTCACCAAGTTATTATAATCATCAGACACAACTTAACAACAATTAACTGTTAAAATAATATTAATTATAGCATAACTAATAATTAGTAAACATTGATTATTACATTGTTGTTAGTTAACATTAAAATAACTATTAACTTAAGTTAAATTAACTATTTATCATTTATTAGCAATGGTTATTATAACATTTTACTCAAAACACAGCAGCAGTTTATGATCAGGCACATCTGAAGGTTTTATTCTGTGCTTGTGTGCTGATGTTCATTTATATAAAGTTTAATAATGATGCATGTAGTCAGTAATGTTCTAATGAATAAAAACTATCAGCTGTGTATTTAAAGAGAAACTAGCACACTTACATTTCATCAGTTCACGCCTCTGCGCCCTGGAGGAAGAAACACAGTCAGAATAATTTTCTATCCAACAGGAGTCCTAACTGCTGTTAGACATGATGCAGAATTTCTCAGTTTGTCAGAGAGACAGAGAAACTCATGTTAGTTAACTGGTCACTGGTATCTAAGAGGAATGGGAAGATAATGTAGAAATATTAAGAGACACGGACATCACTGATCTGCTCTGGTTTCATTAGTCCTCCCACATAATAAAACACAATGTGAAATATGCACGGAGACGTTTCTGCTCATCACATTGTTTGTTGCAGTACTCTCTGAAACATCACGGTGGCGTACAAACCAAATCATCTGGGAATAAGTAAGTAGTAGATAAGAAGTCGAGAGCGGATGAAATGAAAAGCAGACTACCTGGCAACAGCAGTAAACACATTCATAAACACGACGTACCGGATATGACACATGCCTTTGGTGTGGGAGATCTGGGTTTGTTTCCCACTGCGATACATCAACCAATGTGTCCCTGAGCAAGATACTTAACCCCTAGTGGCTCCAGAGTGACCTCTGATATATAGCAATTGTAAGTCGCTTTGGATTAAATGACATGTAATTGTAATGTAATAAGGATAATACCTAATTGTTTCAAGAAAAGGTGTTTTATGGGGAAAATACTTTTACAGTTTTTCTTGATTGCTTTGATGCAGCAGTCAACTCAAACTCCACATTTTCAAAACAGTTAACACACAGGCTGAACCAGTGGCACTCATGGTCAAAATGACACATTTTGTTTGCAAAAGGCTCTAACCGTGCCAAAACATTTAAAATATGCAACAAAAGCAAATTTTGCCTTCAAACAACACAACTTGCAAACAAGTGTATGAGCTCTTCCAACCATTACACAATGGACAACAAAATACAGCACTCAGTGCAAATCAGTGCACCATTGCTTGTCATTGTAGCCTATTACTGTACGTAGCTTTCATGCTAGTGCCATGTGTTGTCAAATTTGCCTTCTTGCTAAGAATTGAATCAAGAATCAGAAATGCTTTGATGCAAATTTTATTGATTCCATTGATTCTCATTTTCAAACTGTGGCTGAAAACTGAAATACTGTAAATATTACACAAAATACATGTAAACCAAAATAAAATCTATTAGAGTATAAGAAATTAAAAAAATTAAAATAAAATCTATTACAGTAAAGTATAAACATCTATTACTGTAGAGTATAAGAAATAGCCACTATTGATAGTCTCTTCTGTCTTGATGATGGGGCCACATGGCCTAACCCTGCACACTGATTGCTAATTGAAGATATGTGTGAAGGAGTGTCAAACAGGTGCTTCAGTGATTTCACACTGATGTAGGTAGTTTCTAATAGTTAGGAACAGATGGTTTCGATTTGGTTACCATAGCTAAAACAATGGAGTTTGGACTGCTTGAATGACATCCGTGTTAACTGTTCTGCAAAAGGGTGGGTGTCAATCCAATGAGAAAGGGTTAACACATTTGCAAGAGGTGTCTTCTGCTCTGCTGAGACAGTGATGATGAAAACCGAGTGGATCCCAGTTTCCTTAAAGGGGTGATAGAATGCAAAACCGATTTTACCTTTTCATAGTTGAATAACGACAGTTAGGTGGGTAAATAGGACAAACATAGAAGCTCAAAATCCCATTGACACCCCTTAACTATGAAAATCTCATATTTTGAAAGTGCCGCTGAAAACGGGCGAATCTCAACAAAGCTAGAAGTTGACATAAGCATCTCAGGACCTGTACCTTTGTCACGCCCATGGATGTATTAAGAGAACGGTCACGCCCCGACATTTACATAGGCTACACAACTGACCTGAGATCAGGTAGTCTTCTGAATCTAGGTCGCGCAGATCTCTGCTATTCCATTACAAAATTCACTTCTGAAACTTTTTCAACTATGTAAAGCTCAAATATGGGCAGTTTTACGAAAATTGATGGCTAATTGCAAGTTTTGTCCGACTGTATGTTGGAGTTCAGCGGGCCGGTGCTGCCTGGGTTGCTACGTCCCCGCTCTGCCTGTCCTCCTTCACAGACCCTGGCCTCTGTGAGCTTGATTGAGCTCCGTCACGGCCGGCAGCCCCAGTGCTCAATACGTGCGCAAACTCACCCTTCGTGGGTGACTGGTCTACCAAACGCCGCTGCCCTGATAGAGCTCCAGGGCGTGCAGCTCGCTGTTCTCCTTCCCCTCTTCCGGCTATATGGCTGGTGTGTGACTGAGAGCGTGGTTAGTGAGCTTGTTACGCCCGCAATCTCTTACCGCAGGTTCCAGTTACTCTTATAATGGATATGTGTTTTGAGTTATTTGAACAAACGATTGGGGAAATAAATGCCTCTTGTCCACGAGTCTCATTGATAGAGCCCGCGGTGAGCTGGAGTCCATCAATGAGAGATAGCTAGCCTCCTCCTAACGAGACCTCTGAAATTCACAAAAATGCATTAAATTGAAATCCGAAATCGGACAAGTGTTAGCTAAGCTTTGTAAGACCTTGGGGAACCTGTAATATACATGCAGTGACAAAATTCAAACTGTAAATATACTATAGTTATGCCGAAAGTGTAGCTAGCTAGCCGCAATCGTTTCCCATTGTATTGAATGGGACACATAGCTAGCTAGCTGCTCCTCCTAACAAGACCCCTCACGTTTATAAAAATGCCTTAAATTAAAATTGGACTGTTAGCTTTTGTTAGCTTTGTAAGACCTTGGGGTAGCTGTGATATAAGTGCTGTGACGAAATTCAAAATGTAAATATATTATAGTTATGCTGGCAGCCGGCCGCGGAGCCCCAGTAGTGCAGTAATCCACAAAGGGTGACTTTGCCCTGGGTATGGAGCTCAGCAGGCTGCCGCTTTCTCGTCAGACTGTGTGGAACAAGAAGTCCGACACGTCTTACCAAAATTTGCATTTAGCCATCAAATTTTCGTAAAACGGCCCATATTTGAGCTTCATATAGTTGATTTCTCGCATAAAAAAGTCTCAGAAGTGAATTTGGTAATGAAACATTGCAGTGTCTGGAATATGAGATTCTGTCGCTTCTCTAATGTGTTTGTATGGGGATTCTCTCAACCAATCAGCGCGTGTTTCTAATGTGTGTGGATGGGGATTCGCTCAACCAATCAGCAGCTCATCTAAATATTCATGAGTATACCATATTTGGAAGAAAAGCTCTTGTTACAAAATATGGCCAAAACACAGGGATGCATAAGGGCCCATAAAATATCAACCAGGCCATTTTCAGCCCAACCAATGTTACCATATATAATCATTGTATCACCCCTTTAAGCAGGTCAAAACAATCAAGAAAAACTGTAAAATCCATCCCATAGATGATGAGATATTTCTCATAAAGCTAAAAGTGTAAACCTGCTGGTGACAACACTCAGAGGATCTCTATGGATGAATCCTCTGGGGAATAAATGTCAGAACAAGATATTAACTCAATACATTTAGAAGTTGTTGAGCTATTTCAGACTGGACCAAAGCGGTGGACAGCTGCCAAAAGGACTAAAATGAGAATGATTTGAAACTTCTGTATGTGTTTCCTAACTCAGGCCTACACTCCTCTGAACAGGAATACTAAGTTATTCAGCTGAAGGACAAGAAATTAGAGGCACCTGCAGAGTTTGAGCTCTTGTTGTATGTTCATACCTGAGAGGGTCCACTCTCTGTTGTGGAGCAGCAAGCAGATTCAATCGCCTCAGGGGCTGTTGGATCCCCTCCACTAGAAGATGAAGAAGTCAATTTTTTTTATCCAAGGAAGATAAATTACATTTTACACTCTGTTATTTTAAACATTACACACACACTGGCCAAGTCCACACATGCATACAGGACCTAATTAGTGGACTGCAGTTTTAAGCCTTGAGTTTGATAATTTGGCCGTTGCTGTCTTGTTTTTTTGCAACCAGATCTGATGATTTTGGACGAGAGGATGGAAGATGACGGGTCAAGCCAGTGTTTTTTATGGTCTTTGTGGAAAACTCCCTGCTGGACTGATGAGCCTACATCACTCCTTGGACTCACGCATTTGCGCACATGCGCAACTTTGCCATTTCCTTTTTGTAGTTCACTGCCGACGTGAGTACAGTTGCTCTTAAAGTTGCACGTCACTTGTATAAAGGTTCTATGTTTTCTTCTAATTTTATGTCTATGCTGGTGTTGCCTGTACAATATCATAACAGTAGACATAACAGTATTTTTCGTTCATTATAGTTCAGGATAGCATGCTCGACATGAGCATGAGATTCATTAAAAATGTTATAATAGTAACTTATAACAAAAACTTGTTTCACCAGTAAATTCCTGTTAAACGACAAAAACAACAACTGGATGGGAAAAGGGTATTTTACAATAACTTTGAATGCACCATGAGGCTTACTAGTTTCAAGTGAACAATGCATACAGGACCTAATTAGTGGACTGCAGTTTTGAAGCCTTGAGTTTGATAATTTGGCCTGTCACGCTAGTTAACACTACACCTGGCAGCAGGTAACGTTTGCCTACCGTTAGCTAGCAGCTGGAGTAAACATGGCTAAAATGCTGACAGTTAAACAGTGCAAAGTGTGACTGTATTTCACTGTAGAGGATTCCAACACCGGAACGTACAACAGTCTGCAGCTGCCGTTGTCGGAAAAACAACATAGACGTTACCTGCTGCCAGGTGTAGTGTTAACTAGCGTGACAGGCGACAATGTTTCGGTTGCCTGTCACGTCCGTTTCGGAGTATCAGAGAGAAGCGCAAACATTTAAAGCTGCAGTAGGTAAGATTGTGAAGAGCCAGGACTTTGCCAACAGATTTGAACATCGACAACTTCTCAGTCCCTCCTCCCTTTCTGCTGCAGCCCAAACCGTCTCCTAAACCCCTCCCACACAACGGAGGTTGACAGAACTGCCGGCCGGCATGTCAGACAGACAACATGTTCAATAACTAAACACTAACACAACGTTAGCTTTACTCACCAACAGTAAAACGATGCTAACTAGCAGGCTACCGTACAGCATCATATCAGACCGACCACTGTGCTAACGTTACTATCATCCTCACCAACGTAGCTTTGTGGACTTTGGACTACTAATAACCAAGTGAAAGATAAATCATTCATGGTAATAATGTTACCTGTTGAGAGGAAATGTGGCTACATCTGCATCGTTCTCCAGATCTTTAAAATCCTGCAGCCACGCCACCTCTGAAAAGCCTCTCCATTATTCACAGAGTTTTGGAAAACTTTTCTGCAGCTCGTGCGCGGGGAGGGGGGAGGGGAGAACGCTATGTATGCGTGTGCCTGAGCAGTGATTGACAGGCAGATTGACCACCCCTGTGACGCTGATTGGAGAAAATCGACCGGGAGCGGTAGAATTTTGCCAATGGCACTACAGGCTGTAGGAGGTGCCAGAGGAGCTGTCTTTTTTTTTTTTTTTTACATAATTCATGTCGTTCTACTGGATCATAGGGTCAGTTTCAGCAAAATATGACAGAAAGTTAGTTTTATAAGACTTACCTACTGCATCTTTAAGTGGCACTGAAATGAGGCTCTGAAATCCGCGTTGCTATTCGGTCCGGTAGATACCGGTCGTTAAGGCACGACCAAGGTGTCTTGGTACCCAACCCTAATCATGCTGCACCTGCTCACCAGACCTCTCTGCCTTCGCTTCATCCTGTTCAGGATTCTGCTCTGCATCTACGGTCTTTGGCACAGTCTGCTCTACATCAAGCTCGGCTTGCCAGCCCAAACACGCTTTGGCCTCATGTCCAGCCTCCTAATCCTCCCCCGTAGCATCCTCAGTATCCTCTTCCTCAACTGGATAAAGGAGAAGGACAAAATGCTGGAGATGTGGCCGCGGACACAAACCGGGGACGTACCCTAAAGAAACCATGCTCCACCTGCAATGAGCAACATCTCATTGTCCTACATGTGGTTGCACTCAAAGCCAATCAGAGTGTCCTCACAGTTAGAACCATCTCCAGCATGGTGTATGTGGGCCAGGCTAGCCACTCCAGATGTATCCTGCTGAAAGTAGTCCCTGTTCAGCTTCACAATGGAGGCAAGACCCTGGATATACATGCCATACTGGATGACGGCTCTGAACGAACCATTATCCTTCCAGCTGCCGGCAAACATCTTGGTCTCTACAAGGAGGAAGAAGTCTTGCCCCTTATCATGTTGTGAAGCTTAAAGGTGCTTCTGTATTATTTGAGGTGTCATCTTAGGACCACACAGGTGAAATACCACATCCACCATGCCTTTACTGCAGATGAGCTGAGTCTTGCCGATCAGTCATTTCCAGCGGAGTCCCATCAAGAAGAGGTATGACCATCTGTGTGGAGTCCCAATACATGGATTCAATAGAGTAGAGCTCATGCTCCTCATTGGTTCCGACATCCGCATTTAATCACTCCAGTATGCCCTGTGCAGATGGGACCTCCAGGTGGCCCGGTGGCCATATCCACATTGTTAGGCTGGGCTATTCAGGGACCTATCAACTTCCTCCAGAACCCCACCAGAGAGGCTGCCTACCTGCACATAGCATTCCTGTCTCCTGCTCAAGACCTGTATCAGCACATTGAAAGGCTTTGGCAAATCGACACACTGCCATACAGATCTGAAAAGGAAGCTGTGCATTCCAAGCAAGACCAGGTAGCCATCAACACACTGGAGAACCAAACCATGAGATGGAGTAGCCCGCTACGCTACACCTCTTAGGCCGGTTACACACTGCACGCGTCGCGCAAGCGTGTCAGCCGCGTGGCGTGTCCGTTTATATTTTGGCTCCCATGTTAACATGTTAGAGCTTACACAAAGCCGGCGTGAGACGCGCCTGAGACGCGTGCCTGCTAGAAATAGAACCGACGCCTATTTTTCACACGAGACGCGAGCGTGTTGGAAGCGTTTCTAGGCAAAATAGAATAGGAAAATATGTTTATATGTCATTTAGACACGAATGCATATTAATAAATGACATCTTGATGTTTAAAAGTCTAGGTTTTGACATCAATGTAGATATAAATGTAATACAAAATTTCAGAGAAAATATTTTCAAATGTTGCACTGGTCATACAGAACGAAATATTATGTAACATATTTTGCAGTCAATACTGCCGACGTTGTCTTGCTTTAATCAAATCAGTAGGCTATATATAAAGGGTAGTAGGATAGGCTACGATAACATCAGATAGGCTGTATAGGCTCTTTACAGCTACACAGACAGCCCACTTACCCATTTTTCAGAGTTTGAATCTGTCGGCACTATGTCCCGAGATCAGCCCTCCCCGTACCTAGCAGTGGGAGCAGCGCCGCGTCAGACTCGCTTCTGGTGTGTAGGACACAGAAAAATCCACGCAGCTGAGACGCAGCTGAGACGCAACAGAAACGCCACGCTCGCGAGACGCGTGCAGTGTGTAACCGGCCTTACACGCAAATCAAGTTAATCTAAAGAATTATGGTATATTCCTCACCACATTGTTCACCACAACGGAAAGGCCAGAGTGATATTTAACTGTTCATTCAAATACCAGCAACTTGCCCTCGATGACATCCTGCTTCCTGTGCCTAACCTTGGTTCACTGGGGTGTGTACTCCTCAGGTTCAGGGAGTATCCAGTCGCCATAAGCAGGGACATCCGTGGGATGTTCCATCAGATCAGGCTTCTTCCTGAAGATCAACCACTTCTCCACTTCCTCTGGCGGGAGATGAAGAGAGACTGTAGCCCTGATATCTACGAATGGCGTGTCCTACCCTTCAGCACTGCCTGCATGCAGTCCGTGCTGTGCTATATACGCACTGCAAAGGCATGCAAAGGACAACAGCTCAAGAGGTACTGAACTCTGTCAACGCCTTTTATGTAGATAACTGCCTGCAGTCTCTTCGTTCCCCATCACAGGCAAAACAGCTTATCGACAAGATGAGAGTCCTGCTCGCAGCAGTTCCTTAAATGAGCATCCCCATTCTTATAACACAAAGCTATATCAGATCTTCCTGTATTTGGTCCGAAAGTCCAAACCATCCAAAAAATTATTTCATACTAGAAACGAACCAGACCATGGTTCAGCTTGACTACCTTTTTCGGTTGGACCAAATTTTGATGCGGTCTTTGAGGTAAGATGTGAGCAGAGATAGTGCAGAGCCTGAGACACCCACATCCTGATGGGTGGAAATGAGGATCTGGTGGTTCTCTGTGTCAAAGGCAGGAGAAAAGTCCAGAAGGATCACCACTCTTCTGGACTTTACAAAATATTATCGGACCAAATTGTATGAATTATTTTTGTGAAACGAGTCATTCCACTTAAAAACTAGCTATGGTGGAGCCTATGGGGTAAACAGAACTTTAACTAACTTGGTTGTGATTGGCCAGAGTATGCATGCAAAGTAAACAGCAAAGACAGACAGTACACCACTGGAGTGAAAGTAAAAACAAAGTACGTTGTCAAAAAGCGCATAAAACCAGCGTTTGTCCCATTAGTCATTGGCTCGCTTGTTTTTTTAACTGAGAAACCGCTGCTTTACTTTACGTACACGCCGCCACCGACTTGAGCTTTTCTCAGCTGCAAGAAGCAGCAAATCCGTCGGTGTCGCGTTTTGGGGGCGTTGAGCGACCAGAGCGTCAAGCAGAAAGTTGAAGTTTGGTCAACTTTATGGTAATGAGCGGTTCAGCTGCAAACGACCAGCAACCAATCGGAATATAGTCATCCTTCACGCTGGCTGATCCCAGAGGACATACGATGTGAATGTCTTGCCACGTCAGAGTGGCCAAAGCCTCAAAAGATTCCCCGTACATTTTGACAAGCGTCCTTGACAGGGTGGCCAGACCTTCTTTTGCAGCTCCAGTCAGCGGCGTTGTGTATGTACCGATATGTCGCAATGCCATACGATTAATCAGCAAACTTGGTGTCAGACAGTGTGACGGGGCGCATGGCTGCCGTCACGGTAGCGATACGCTACCTATTTTTATTACAAAGACTGAGTGAAGAGGTTGCCTGTATGTTTGTTTGACGAGTCTATATGTTCGGTTTGTATATCGGTTTTGTAACATTTATCAAATTTCCCATATTAATCCCGTAGTTTTGTGCACGGTTTTTTAACATCTAATACTGCAGTGATTTGTTATCTAGGCCTAGTTATATTCATCTATACATAATTTATTGTTTACAACCGTACAGTTTGTCACAAACATCACCTGTTATAAGAACCACCACAACACTTTGTTAACTAATGTTCATATATTGAGTGTAAAATTATAGAGCTTAAAATGGTTTGTCTTTACCATGTGCTCTTTGTTATGTAAAGTTTGCTGCTATCCTTGAGTTTAAATGAGTCTGTTACTTCCGGGGTAACAGGAAGTTGACCTGTATTTTAGGTATTGTATTTTACAGCAAACAAGATGTCTTTTATTATATGTATAGATTGTCTTAATTGTAATGGCCATTGTATACATTATATGCTGTATCAGTCTAGATGTTCAGCTATGTGTATTTAGGCTGTATTAGCCTTGTTTGTGTGCTCACCTGAGCCACCCCTGTGTTGTGTAGCTATATTGGTATGTTCCAATTTGAGGGGCCGGCGTCAGGCTATATAGAGTGGCCATGGTATCTGCTTGGGGGGAGAGAGCTGAAGCGCGCACTGAGGAAATAAGACATACGTCTGTGGTATATCCTCATTGCTGAGACTTGAATTAAGGTCCATTTTTATACAATTGTTTATCTGATTGTTTGCCAGTTATGACTTGTAAGTCAAATTTAATTTGTTTTTCTTGAAAGTGCTTTTTAGTTACTTTCCTTAATTTTGTTAATTTTTTCTATTTTCAATTTTTTGCCTGTGGGCCTTAATTGGGTAATTTACAATAAAAACCCATAATTTTTCACATCACCTTTGCCTCAACCCGAGTGTTAATACCTGCTCAAGGCTACTCACCGCATCTACCCTCAACAGACAGGTTCAAAGGTCTAGACCAGGGGTCATCAACTAAATTTTTTCAAGGGCCAGAATTTTTCTAAGCAGACACTCTGGGGGCCGGACTTTCAAATAAAGAAAATAAAATTTATTTATACCTAATACGCCTATTCTTGTTTGAAATTTTCACTTTCTTACTGAATTAATGCTATTCTTTTTTTTTCTTTTACATGTATTAGCGTGAGCAAACTCCTAAAAAACATGGAAACTCCATAATGATAACTGGCTCTTTAACTAGAAAAAGATCTCAGATTAGGAGGCAGTTCACTGAGGAGTGATGGTTAAAGTCTGTGATTATGGAAACATTATTGTGGTATGCAGCATCCTTTGATTGGTGGAAAATGCTTGCAGAAAGAAACGGCTGTTGTCAGGTAAACATGTCACTGTCAAAGAGGCTGAAGCCAAAAGTTGACGTGGAAAAGCCAAAAGCCCAGCTTTAATGATGAATGACTATGCACTCGTCATGTATGCCTCATTTGCAATGAAAGATGCTGATGCAAAATAATACAACAAGAATCATCATCATCAAGAATGAAGAACTCGAACATAACGATCGCGTCATTCACATGCATATTAAGTAGCCACTTATAATACTTCCATAGATTTACCGCTCCAGCGGAGTTTGGTTTGTTCAGCCAGCAGTGAGGTTTACAAGAATTTGTCCAAATTTCCAGATTCCCGGCAACCTAAGATAAACATTTAGACTAAAAACCGACAGCTTTTGTTTTAGCTTGTTTGTAAAAATTCGCTATTTGCAGAGTAGAGCTGTGTTTGTAGAGTAGAGCTGTGTTTGCGTAAAACAGCGTGGTGGATAAAAGTGCACTGAGCAGACTGAGCAGATTGAACTATCGCTTTCTACATGTTTATGCCGGTCTACACAGATGAGTGCATTGATAACTATTGACTTTCTACTCACGAAGGTTTAATTGTAGCCTATTTACAGAAAAGAGACAGCGCGAGTTCATCTGCCCCAGCGGCCGTTGGTAACTCTTTCTGTATTGTTCCCAGTCAGGTGCTGCGTGTTAAATTAACGCACACAAATGAAAGTTTCCTCACCAAGGGCTCTGGGCCTTCGTTCAGGTTTATGATCCCAGCATCTTTTCATCAGTCCTATCAACTCTGTTAACCCGGCAGCATCGCCCTTGATATCATCCATCGGTGGGCGGTCTCCCAGCGGGACGCGAATAATCACTATATCGGGTTTTGCATCTACGTTGGAGGAAGAATTAAAAAGGCTGTCAGAGTGGCCTTGAGGTTAAATGAGACCTTGGTAATACCTCAATAGTCGGTCTAGACTGACGCTTATGTAAATCCTGCTAAATGGGACAACTCTGCCACCTGCTGTTGTAAATTTCATGGAGTAGAGCTGTAACAATTCCAAATTTGATTGTACAATTAATTGTCTCAGAAATAATTACAATTAACAAAATAAAATTGTATTTATGTATCACTTTTCGAACAAATGAATCCCATGATACATCTTTTGTTCCATCAATGTCATGTGACCCAGATAATGTAATAACAAGAGGACAGAGTCCATAAAGTAAACCCAGCCTCCCGCGACTTCAACCAATCCCAGCAGTCCCACGTGCCACTCTTTGCATCAGTGTGTGATTCTGAGAGCCGGAGTGGGAGCGGGAGTGATAACAGGTTGACGTAACACATGTCCGTTGCCAAAAGCATTTCTGATATGAAGACGAGACGTGTGTGACTCGAACACCTCACATTTACCAACAAAATGTAAAGCGAAAGACTGTGCAAAACATTTCAGACCATCCTGCCAACCTGTACACACACACACACACACACACATATGTTATTCACAGGCGCTACCCGAGCTAGCTATGTACTCCGGTAAGAGAGTCGCTGCAACCTTCAGTTTTAGTTTAACATATTTATTGACATCCTATTCTAGCAGTGAATAAAGTGCTTGTTGCTTGCAATAGTATGTGTTTGGGCGTATGTGTATGTGTGTGGTTTTCTGTAAAATAAGGAAATACAGAATATGTAAATATTACCTGTACATAATGAATGCACATGTATACAGATTAAAGAGCAATAAGCAACAAATCACTCTGCAATATACATAATTATATGTAATATAATGAATTGCTATGCAAAAAAAAATGCAGTGCAAACAACCAAATAATACTGGATAGTAATGGGAATCAATAGAACCCAATTGGGGTGGCAGTAGCTCAGTCCGTAGGGAGTTGGATTGGGAACCGGAGGGGTCGCCGGTTCAAGTCCCAGTACGGACCAAAGTACAGTGTGGATTGGTAGCTGGAGAGATGCCAGTTCACCTCCTGGGCACTGCCAGGTGTTCTTGAGCAAGGCACTGTACCCCAGGGTGCTGGTTCAGCACTGGCTGAACTGACTCTGACATGCTCCATTTGTGCATTAATAGGTCCTGAGCATATGTTTGTGTGTGTGTAGTTCAGGCCTGTGTATAGTGATTTCAAAAAAAGAGTGTAAATTGTAATTTCCCTTCTGGGGATCAATAAACAGTATTAATAAAAAACTTAGTAAAGAATATAGGTTCCATTGTCGTTATATCTATTGTCCACTACATGGTGTTCTAAGACCACAAATGGAACATAGCAGTGCATTCAGGTCCAGTAGTCATGTGACAGACTAGTGGTGCGAATGGCACAGTGAAATGTGCTTCAACAATTAAATTAACAACGCTATTGCAACAGTTGGACTAATCCTCGGCAGGATTGTAATTAACAAATATACAACACTGTATGAACATGCATTCATGAATAAAATATTAACCATTGTTTCTGAATGATATATTTGAAGTAAGTTCTGGGCATTACAGCAGACATGAGGGTGCTATCCTGAACAATAATAAAGAAAATACGGTCTGACATAAAATTGTGCACTTACATTTTCAATAATGCACACGGCAACACAACGGAAGCTTTATACAAATAACGTGCAACTTTAGGAGCAGCTGTACTCATGTCCGCAGCGAACTACAAAGGAAAAGGCAAAGTTGTGCATGTGCGCAAAAGCGTGAGTCCAAGAAGACTCATCAGTCCAGCAGGGAGTTTTCCGAAACACACACACGTTGGATGCAGGAAAAAATGGAGATGAGAAATGCACAATGACCTAAATTGAGGACAGCTACGCTCGTTATATAGTGCAATGATAAGTTAAAGTCCAATAAGTACTTTATCAAATTGTATGAATGTGTGTCCCAGGCCAGGTTAGGAAATTAACTAACAATGTAAAGATCAAAAAGCCACTGACACATTATGTTCAAATTTGATTAATTCCACAAATAATTTTTTTTCGGTTACTAGGAAAACTCAGTCCAGAGTAGTTTTATTATCCCCAAAACAAGTTTAGTTTTTATTTTTATACCAATGTATACCAAGAAATCACAACCTTTTTTTTTGCAATTTTCACTGTCTCGCAACTTTTTCATACCTCTTTTACAAAAGCTCCCACAAAATCATAGATACAGACCCAAATCCGAAAGGATTAAGGGTCTGGCATCGAGTAATGAAAGTTTCCCATCTCGAGTGGCGGCACCAAGCGTGCATTTGAAAATCTCACTGCACGCAACTGGATAACACTACGACCAATCACAACAATACACGGGGTGACGTATCCAGAGCCCCATACGCTTAGCTACCGGCGGAGCTAACTGGTAGATTAAACTCATCGTCATCTGATTAGCTCGCCTCTGCCCCGCCTATATCAGATACACCGATGTGATTTGTGCACCTCGGCTACAAGGGTATAGTTAATGAGCACCATTACTCGATGCCAGAGTAACTCGCTGAGCAAATTCCAATTGTCCTCTCGCGAGAACTCTGGATTTCCAGGGTAGCAAAATCAGGCATTTTGGGCTGCAACAATCTAAAAAAAAGTCCTGGAGGGACTGCTGAAGACACAACAGTCACTTACATTCAAATGGTTGTTTCCCTGTGGCAATGGACCAAAGGAGTATCCCATAACTGAAAGACAGACAAAGAGAGTTTCATGTCAGGATTATTATCCATCATAACAATCAGAACCCTGGTTGATTGCTGGCTAGGGCTAGTTTTCATCTGTAAATTAATGCTCATGTGAGAATGAGGACATTCAATGACAATAAGGAAATCTGTGCATGAAGTCATATTAGTATCCCTCGTACCTGAAAACAATTCCCTCTCCTGTTAAAGGACTAAGCGACTGATATTTTGACTTCCTGCCAATACATGTGTTAGCATGGCAGCTGGAGTGATTATTTATTATATGATAAATAAAACACTTTTATTTGAGTGCTGGTTCGATGCTCTTGTACCTGTAGATATCAAAGGCTCTGGTAGGTTTGTACGATGTGCTTTTTAATGCCTCTGGTGGCATGTAATGGATCGTCCCTCCTAGTGGTTCACCATTGGAAACCTGTGTGACACTTCAGGAAATCCGGGCAAGGCCAAAATCTGTAAGCTGCAGAGAGAATTAGCAAAGAGAGGAAGGAGGCAGAAGAGGTTATTTATTTGTAATTAATTGGTAAATTATGACACTTTTAATGCTAAGTTAGCATTGTTTGTGTTATGACAACTTGACATTAACCTAAACAACATAACCTTTCATAAATATGTTATAGCAGGCCTCATTATCAAACTTTAAGAAACTATTTAGCTTTATGTGTTAACAACTGTCATTAAAGCTTTAGTGTGTAACTTTTTGATATTAATGAACGTCTGTTACATTCAAGCCATTGTCAAATGAGTTAAAAAGCTCCACACAACTCTCTCTGTGGGTTGGTTTTTATATTGGCCGTCATGAGACTTTTAGCCTTAGTCAAAGACCTTGACAAACGGGTAGTGCGGGTAACTGGGAACGACTGGAGGAGGCCACTGTTTGAGAGATTTTTAACTCACACCTCCAGCGGACTTTTCTGGCTTCCCTATCAAGGTTGGGGCATTGAACCTAAGTGGGCAATGTTCAAAGCTTCCACTGTTGAAGCTGCGGTTGGTCGGTTCATTTGGCGGTTGTTACTAACGCAAATAATCTGCTTTAGCGACTTTTGGCATCACTTTTTGACATTCTGAGTCGGGACGGATTTGGCGTTAAATGTACGTAAAAATGTACGTTTAAGTGACATGTGGGACAAGAACAGGACATGAATCCCGTTCTTCTAGGGGAAAGTTGTGTGTAGTTTGAACAATATTGACCTTGTAGTTGAAAAAGGAGCCTCATATAAGAGTGAAATTTCCTCCTACAGAGTCCATTCATTCGCATTCAGAGACCGACTCTTTTTGACTGACAAGATGGCAGAGAGCGTAAACAACAACTGCTAAAGTGAGTTGTTGAAAACCTTTCTTTTTAGTAATCTCTGTACACAAACAATGTTCTCTCTGCTGGAGTTCAAGTGTAGAGCCACTAAAAATAGTGATTTTGATGCTATCATAGTAGTACCCCTAGCAATCCCATTCAAAAGGCCATTTGACCGAAAACAAGAATATGGTTGAATCTTAAAAGTTGCGTTTCCTTCCTAATTATGCTTTCAATGAAAGTTTGACTCGGGTATATTCACAATAAGACCCTAGGTTGCATTTTGGCAAGTTAAGCTTCAAGGGTGGTTTTGGCGTCGCTGTCGGACTATGAGAACCACTGAACAAGTGTCCCTATCTTACAAGTTAGGAATGAGAACGGGATGTTCTGGAACCAAAATCATGAAGAAGGGCATATCTTGATGACGCGTCATACTGTACAATGTTAAGGCCTGGAGTTTGGCTCTTCAAAAACAGTAAAACTATTTACTAACGTATATTATCAAGTTGCAAAATGTAAGGGAAACCCATGTCTGTATCTTTTGGGTTTACAATATGTGTTTTTCAGCCTCCATTTAGTCTCCAGAAAGTGTGCAAACTATTGTAATAGTATAAAGTAAACATGAGGCCTGGCCTCCCCTCAAAGCCTGGGACTCACCTTAGCATTGAAAGCGTTGTCCAGCAGCACGTTTTGGGGCTTCAGGTCCTGGTGGAGCACGGGTCGGGGCAGACTGTGGAGGAAGTTTATTCCCAGAGCCACTTGGTGAGCCAGTCGAAAGACCAGTGGCCAGGGTGGAGTTCCCCTCAATGCTTCCTGTAAGATTGTTTCAGATCCACAAATAGTGGAGTAAGTGAGCTACACATATAGCCTACACTACCATTCAAATATTTGGAATATGCTGTTATATTAATGTTCTTCTTCTTTCTTTAATAATGACTATTTGAACATAAAACGGTATAACTCAGACAACAAATGTATTATATATTATATATTTATTCTGTGCTTTTTTAATTGTTAATGCAAGACTTTTACTTGTAGCATGAGTATTTTTCACAGAGTATTGCTACTTTAAGTAAAATGTATAAGTAGTTGTTCCACCCCTGTTTACCTGTAGGGAGGCCAATGATCCTCTCTCCATGAGCTCCATGACCACACCAAGCTGTGTTGACCTGCCAGAGGACGGCGTTTGACCCTTGAAGACCCCTAGGACGGCCATAACATGCGGGCTGGTGGCTTGAAGCATCATGTTGATCTCACGCAGCAAAGACTTCTCAGTCCTGTGTGTGTTTGTTTATGATTCATTATGAGTAATTCACACAACTTGATGTAGTTATAAACAGGAAACCCTTTGTAAGCACTTACCCCTCGCCCGGAAGAAGCAGTTTAATGGCCACGTCAATACCCCACCGATGATGCCTGGCTTTGTAGATTTGTCCAAAACCCCCAGAGCCAATCTCCTCCCAGTCTCCCAGGCTAGAGTCTTCTATAAACTGTGCCATTGTTCACTGGAGGAACAAATTATTGGTATAATCATACCCTGAGTCCATTTTGGAGATTTTTGGCTGTAAAGAAATAACTAGGCTCTTGCCCAATGCACATTACGACCAGCCACCTTAAGTTATTCTACAAAGATCTTCATTTTAAAATACAGATATTTACTGTACATTTTCTGTATTTTCACAGTCCAACTATTGTAGAATTAAAAAGAATCGTAATCATAAAACATATTTGGAATGTACAAAGGTGTACAAACACTGACAAATATTGCAAAATACCTTAAAATTACATAATTTAAATGAAAACTTGTTTTCATACAGTTTTCTTTGGTAAATTCACAAGATTATCCAATCCATCTCCCTGTCAAAATACAGATTTCTGGATGTAAAACACATAAAAATCATGTCAAATTAACGTAAAATTACCCTCTTTGACACTCCATTAATAGTATCTAAAAAGCTTTAGGCATTTATTTTATATGATTATCCAATCTATTTACAGTAAATTCCTGTTTAATACTGTACAAAAATCTAATAAACCATTAATATATCAGGTTTACTTTATATAAACAATACTTTATAGTGATTGAATGCAACTATTTAATATATCTATCTATCTATCTATCTATATATCTATATCTTTCCCCTAAATATTTGTGGAAACAAAGCCATAGCTTCAGTTAAGGGAATGCATAAGAAACAAGAGTCAACCTAAACTACAAGACTTGGATGTACATGATGTCTGTTTTAGTCCAAGTCGGTGATATGCTCATCACTATATAATCATGTTTTGGTCTGGCGAATTAGTTGACAAAAGAATCGTGCAGCCACAGTTCACATCACATAGGCCCACAACCCTATAGGCCTACAGGCTGACAATACAGTACACAGAGAGCCAGGCAGCCTGGGTAAGCTTACATCTTCACCATCCTAATATTTTAGAGGGCATCTGATGTTCTTGCTTCATTTTACATTTCACTGCTTACTTTGCTGATGTCTGCGGTGATGTCTTATACTGTGTCCACTCTGGCTTCTGATGTTTGTTCCTGTCTATGTCATGCAAACAGCTCAGAGCATGAGCTTCCCTCTTATGTGGGGTAGAATGAATATTCATGCCTGTCCAGTACCTCAAATGCTTCACCAGTGCCTGACAAGACCTCGGTGATCTGACCACCCCTGCCCCTGAAATTACACTGCAATTTCCATTGACTTGCAATGGTTACACAGGCATTAATGCACATATGGCCTAGGCAATGTGTGTTTCATTTAAGTGAAACATTAATATGCTAAATGAATTGCCTGTGCCACAGCTATGCTGCACTTTTTTAAGGGGTGGAAAATCAATATTCATGCACACCAGTACCTCAAATATGTACCCTAAACCCTCATACAGTTTAAATCAACCCTGCGTTGACAACAGACACAACAGAGCCATACGTGTAATGTCAGATGTTGCTTGATGAGTGTCTATACCTCTAATTTACAGTTTTTCTTGATTGCTTTGATGCAGCAGTCAACTCACACTCCACATTTTCAAAACAGTTAACACACAGGCCGAAACAGTGGCACTCGTGGTCAAAATGACACATTTGCCTTCAAACAACACAACTTGCAAACAAGTGTATGAGCTCTTCCAATCAACCATTAGACAGTGGACAACAGAATACAGCACTCAGTGCAAATCAGTGCACCATTGCTTGTCATTGTAGTCTATTACTGTACGTGGCTTTCATGCCAGTGCCATTTTTTTTGTCAAATTTGCCTTCTTGCAAAGAATTGGATCCAAAATCAGAAATGCTTTGATGTTAATTTTATTGATTCCATTGATTCTTATTTTCAAACTGTGGCTGAAAACTGAAATACTGTAAATATTACACAAAATAAAGCTAACCAAAATAAAATCTATTACAGTTTTTCTTGATTGCTTTGATGCAGCAGTCAACTCAAACTCCATATTTTCAAAACAGTTAACACACAGGCCGAAACAGTGGCACTCTGTTTACAAAAGGCTCTAACCGTGCCAAAACATTTACAGTTTTTAACAATCGCTATGACACTTTTTTCAATACTTTTAACAACTTTCCTAAACTCTTAACAACATCCATCTGTGTAGGCTATACAATTACAGTTTTTCGTGATGGCTTTGTACTCCATATTTTTTAAAACTGTTAACACACAGGCCGAAACAGTGGCACTCATGGTCAAAATGACACATTTTGTTTGCAAAGGCTCTAACCATGCCAAAACATTTAAAATATGCAAGAAAAGCAAATTTTGCCATCAAACAACACAACTTGCAAACAAGTGTTTGAGCTCTTCCAATCAACCATTACACAGTGGAAAACAAAATACAAAATTCAGCGCTCCGTGCGAATCTGTGCACCATTGCTTGTCATGTTTCGATAGATTGCATGTATGGCCAATACACCATGCTGTCCTTTTGTCTGTATGGAAAGTTTTCAACTTTACATAACTTAAACTTTTACTAGTGTCTATGTATAGTTAAGTAATGATTATTCTATTTTGATATATTGTGTGGCCTGTTGTACTTGAATAGATATAGAATTTGCACTGACGCTATCTTGCACTATGATGCCATTGCACATTTCTGCATTTTTTCCACACCGCTCCTTTAAACATGCTACAACCAAACTTTACTGTAAGGGCACACTATTGATATCTTTCTTTCTATTTATGTAGTATATGAGCTTGGATGTCATATGTCATATGTCTGTGTGCCTATGTGGATGTATGTTGTGTACAAGCTATTGGACACCTTAATTTCCTTCGGGATAAATAAAGTATCTCTATCTATCTATCTATCTATCTATCTATCTATCTATCTATCTATCTATCTATCTCTATTATAGCCTATTACTGTACGTAGCTTTCATGCCAGTGCCATTTGTTGTCAAATTTGCCTTCTTACAAAGATTTGGATCCAGAATCAGAAATACTTTGATGCAAATTTTATTGATTCCATTGATTCTTATTTTCAAACTCTGGTTGATAACTGAAATACTGTAAATATTACACAAAATACATAAGTATTTAGAGTATAAGAAATTAATAAAATAAAATAAAATCTATTACAGTAAAGTATAAACATCTATTACTGTAGAGTATAAGAAATAGCCACTATTGATACTCAGTCTCTTCTGTCTTGATGATGTGGCCTAACCCTGCACACTGATTGCTAATTGAAGATTTGTGTGAAGGAGTGTCAGACAGGCGCTTCAGTGATTTCATACTGATGTAGGTAGTTTCTAATAGTTAGGAACAGATGGTATTTGTTTGGTTACCATAGCTAAAACAATGGAGTTAGGACTGCTTGAATGACATCCGTGTTAACTGTTCTGCATAAGGGTGGGGGAAATGTGTCAATCCAATGAGAA
Source organism: Perca schrenkii (assembly GCA_025617405.1). Lineage (NCBI taxonomy): Eukaryota > Metazoa > Chordata > Actinopteri > Perciformes > Percidae > Perca > Perca schrenkii. The sequence goes on along the minus strand of CM046801.1, from coordinate 31,378,334 downwards.
AGGGTTAACACAGTGATGATGAAAACCGAGTGGATCAATCAAGAAAAACTGTAACAAATTTCTTGTTGCTTTGACACAAAAGGCATACAGTTAACACAAATTTAAAATGCTTGAACTTCTTATACACACAAGCTCCACCAAGACCAAAACAATGGATTTTTACTGACCAATTTGCAAATGCTTTCACACTGTATCTCAGAACAGATAACATCATGTTCTAAACCTAACTTATAGGCTAAAGTCAAAGTGAACAGGTGATCATATTGTAAATTGAAACACAAATATATATATTTTTAATTATTAATCATTAATTCTTATTTTCAAACTGTGGCTGAAAACTGAAATACTGTAAATATTACACATAATACATGTAAACCAAAATAAAATATATCAGAGTATAAGAAATTAAGAAATAAAAATAAAATATATTACGGTAAAGTATAAACATATATTACTGTAGACTATTAGAAATAGCCACTATTGATACTCAGTCTCTTCTGTCTTGACGATGGGGCCACATGACCTAACCCTGCATACTGATCTATGGGGCCACATGGCCTAACCCTGCACACTGATCTATGGGGCCACATGGCCTAACCCTGCACACTGATCTATGGGGCCACATGGCCTAACCCTGCACACTGATCTATGGGGCCACATGGCCTAACCCTGTGGCTCCATAGATCAGTATGTTAATATTTCACATCAAAACTATTCACACAGGCAGCAATGCAAATTTGCGACAGTTTTCAATAAAAGTTTTGGATATTCGCACCAGCTCATCTACCATGTTGGTAGGACAGAATGCTGAAGAGAGAAAGTGACGGAAGATGTGGTGTGAGCGTACGAGAAAGAGAGAGCAGTCGGAGGAGAGGAGAGTTAATGTTTAGCTGTGAAGATATGAAGTTTGCGCACAAATAAATGCTGCAGCTCCTCATAATCACCAAAAGGTGTCCTGTCTGGTTTCCAGACTGCTAAGTGGAGGGACGGGGGTTAACTTTGGATACGTCCCAGGAAAAGCTGTAACAATAAGCTACTGTAAGCTATTTATTGAGTTTCCTCTAACTCTAATTGAGTATACAGTTACTACTCAATTTAATTCCCTCTGCAAAACAGTGTAGCATATGTTTAGGGCTTATTGTGAAAAGTAAAAACGGAAAGAATGTTTCTGGCATACGCTGCCTTTGTAAAGGTTTAAAGGAGTAATAAAGTTTGCTGACTGTACAGTCTGTAGTTCGGACAGCATCCTCTGTGTTGTTGTTTGGTGGTCCTCATAAACAAACACTACTTGTGACAAAAACAATAGTTAAAAAAAATACATTGACATGCAAATAATCGCATGGAAAAAACATCTCTGGTGTGCAAAGGCCTGTACTTTCACCTGATATTCGTGAGTAAGAGCTACTCTCGCGCAAAGCCACAAACCAGAGATGTAAGACTCAAACTATGATGAGCTGCTTCTTAGACAATGAATGTGAAACTAATTTTGTAGAATAAAAAAAATAATGATAATAATAAAAGAATGAGGTTTGTTCTATGTTAGCGGTTCAATTCTGAAACACAAAATCTACCTGTTACTTCCTAACATCCCCCTTGGGTGTTCTTAGTGTCATTTCAGTGGCTTTAGCACAGTGGTAGAGTGGCTGTCTGCCAATTGGAAGGTTGGGAGTTCAATCCCTGGCCCTGCAATCCCATGTTGAAGTGACCTCGGGCAAGACACTGAACCCTTGGTTGCTGCGCATCGCAGCATAAATGTGTGAGAATGATAACCTTGTACTGCAGCCTCGGCCACAGTGCATGGATGTGTGTGAATGGTTCCTGTGCTATGTAGAAAGTGCTTTGAGTAGTCGTTGAGACTAGAAAAGCGCTATATAAAAATAGTCCATTAAAATATTTTTTTGGAAAAGCTCCACACATTATATCAGATGACATCACAAATTTGAGTTTTTGGATTTTGGAGAGAGTTGTTCATGTTCACTGACATCAATACACATTTATGAATTGCGAAATTGCCCATATTTCCCCTTTTGCTATAATGCAATGTATCAGACAGTTTTTGCTCCCATTCATGTGTTTAAATAGTGCATTTCTTTGTAAAGCAAGCAATAAATAGTCTTTTAATAGTCTATATTATATATAATATTTATTATTATTTTGTGGTTGCTCAAAATGTGTCCCACATAGCCGTCACCACCGTCAGATATATTTGTAAAAACTACAAGGTCAAATACATTCCTGAGGACCCCATTTACAAACCTTCAGCTCTACTGCATGCTTCAAGATCACTCAAGCTCCCTTAAGTTTTCTATTTTCTCTTAAACTTGTTCATATTTTATGGAAACTGCTACTGTCGCAACCATAACACGTCAACACCGTCTCTTTTGTATACAATTTTTTAGATTAGATTATGACATAAATATATACTTTTTAAGAAGAGGTCTGAAGTAGCTATAGAGGGGAAACAAGATGGCTAATGTGAACTACTCATGCATATCATGTGAAAGAGTCGGTTTTTGTCACCACCATCAGACGTCACCACCGTCAGGTTTTCGTGAATATCCTCACGGCTGTGGTTCAACCTCGAGGTTGCGGCCAAACCACAGCCATAAGCCCGTATTTATTGTGATCAACAATTATATTCTAGCCTCCGTTAAGGACCATTTGGAGGTTTTTGTCACCACCGTCAGACTGTACGTCACAAAAAACCTGACGGTGGTGATGTCTGACGGTGGTGACAAAAACCTACTCTTTCACATGATATTCATGCTCAGGATTGTTATTTTTTTAACCCAATAGTTAAATTATACTAATACTAATACTTAACTAATAATTAAGCAAGAACCCATCTTGTGTGGTATACATTTTGGAATTGTATGTTGTTATGAGGCCACTGTCACCAGATTAGTGTCACCACCGTCAGTTCTAAAGTCACCACCGTCAGAGGGTGTTTTATTTGTTTTAAATGAATATGCTTACAATGTGTTTTTTCAGTGCTGTTGAGTTATTAAAGTAATAGTCCCTTTTAATACAAATATATGTTTGTTAAATAAAAAAACATTTTTTTTTTCTATTTAGGCTTAAAGTAAACGTTGTATGATGTTAGATCTTTTAAAGGAGTACACGTGAAACAGTATAAAAAGGAACAAAAGTAAATATTCAACATTTAACAGCATATATGTGTACTAAGAATGCCAGATAATTATTTAAAAACTCATTAGTTTACATATTACATACATATTAGACCAAATAAATAAAAAATAATTAGCTTTTTATTGTGTCTGACGGTGTTGACAAAAACAAAGTAATAACTGTAAAAACACCTATTTTATGAAAAAAATACAAAATGGGTTGGTGACACCGGTACATTGCTGAACAGCCAAGACCTTGGTCTATAATGATATACCTTCAGATGTTGTAATTTAACCAACTTTTTATTTTCAAAATTAAAACCTGTTTTTGGCAAAGTTTCAAGAATCAGTGATATATAGATGTATAGATAGATAGATATAGCACCCTTTATATAGAGAATGTGGGCAACTCAAATCATGGCCGCCAGATTGGATACCAACGTCAGATGACTCTACAGTGTAACTCTATGGGGCGAATATGCTATCTTGAAATAAATCGCTTATTTTCACCATAAACAGGCATATACATGGTATTATCAACATTTGTCAATATGTAAAAGGCCCTTACGGAAATATTACAGTGTATATTTACCTTCTATAATCGTAAATGGGCCTCAAAAAATGCCCATTTTAGTGAGTGACCACGTCGCCTTATAAGTCTCTGAGCAGTGTTTACCTTTCTAATGGCTGCTAGCATACAGGCTAACTATAGCTAGCTTTGTGTATAACGTAACACAAACCCACCCTCCAATATTATTATGAACATGATAAAGACACCTGGACTCGGTCAAGACCACCATATGACTATGGTAAGATCACAAGCATTTAGGTACATGGAGTGCTAGAGAAAAAACCAACGCTTGCATAAGGCTAACTTCAAACTTCATTCATTTCTAAAGCAGTTAGAACTTTTTTGACAGCATGGTACACATTAATGATGGTATTACTATATTTGTCCTATGTAATTAGTTATCATATTGAAGAGAGAAATTGACATTTACCTCATACAATAATGAACAGCTCCCATACTTTTTGCCTTTTTGGTTCACGGGCGGACTTGTGAAATCTTTTCATTGCAGCCAGGTCACTGAACAGTTGGGCATTTTTTCAGTTATTTATTTCATTTTTTTAAATAATTAAATTTTTTTTTTTCATTATTCCCTGCACACGTCAATGGGAATCAGATGAATGTTGGTATCAAACATGGAGTCCACGAAACACGTGACCACCTCAGAACCAATCACATAACGGGATAGCTCAGAACATTGGATTCCCCAGTTGGCCATACTCTCTATATAAAGGGCGCTAGATAGATAGATTGATAGATAGATATATAGATAGATAGATAGATGGACTTTATTAAGCAAGCAGTAACAAACAGCAAGTAGCAGCTTCCCAGACAACATTTACATCTGTGCCAGATCCGTTTTCGAATCAGCAGATTCGCGCAGCAGTCACACTCAGTATGCAGATCTGGACAAACTTTGCGGCAGACTTGTCTGTAGCTTCTGAAAATGACAGTCTGCCGGCGGGTGCGATGCAGATCCGGGGCAGCTGCGCAGACCAGACGCGCCACATGTCCGCCCGGCGAGTGCGGGCCGGATCCACGGGAGCTGCGCACACAGGACGCGCCACAACTGAAATGAGTCCGCTCAGCGGGTGTGGGCCAGACCGGACACGCCACAACTGAATTGAGTCCGCTCGGCGGGTGTGGGCCCGTTCTAATACATCATGATGTGGGCCGGATCCACAGGAGTTGCGCAGACCGGACGCGCCACAACTGAATTGAGTCCGCCCGGCGGGTGTGGGCCAGATCCACGGGAGTTGCGCAGACCGGATGCGCCACAACTGAATTGAGTCCGCCCGGCGGGGGTGGGCCAGATCCACGGGAGTTGCGCAGACCGGATGCGCCACAACTGAATTGAGTCCGCCCGGCGGGTGTGGGTCAGATCCGCAGGAGCTGCGCAGACCAGACGCGCCACAACTAACAGAACACTTTTTTCCTGCATAAACCCGCAACTCTATTTGAAATGCAGAGTGGAAGACTGCAGGCTGCACCGTCTTTGTGATTATTGGCAAGTGCATTATACATGTACAATTGTAAAAGTTAGGCTAACTGCTGTTGTCATGTTAATCTGTTAAATATGTATAGGCTAAACATAAACGTTTACAAACTTAGTTTGTGACATTCTGACAACCTGAGACGTGTCAGACAAGCTGGGTAGGCTAGTAGACCTATAGCTAGGCTATAGCTATATGTTCTTTTAAACATCCACAACTAATGTGAACAGGCTTTAAGACTGAATCAGTGATCTTTGCTTATTATTCACCAAAATTACTGAATATCGTGTCCATTGTGTGTTAGCTGCAAAATCGTTTGTTAGCGCTACCCAGTTTTGTTAGACTTTACTTAATCACTCTCTCACTCATTCACTCACTACACACCACGTCACATTTAGCCTATTTGTGCAAGCATTTTTCTATAATGTCATGTAATAAATAATCTTTGAATACTTAATCTAAGTAGTACTTGCTTTGTGTGCTTTTTGTAGGCTACGTCTTAGAGGAGCAATAAGGAAGAATCGCATGTCTGACAAAGCCACGGACACGGAGAAAAATCAATACGCCATCAGATCTGCCTTGTGACTGCGGGGGTGGTCGCCGTGCCCGGTCTCACCCAACTAATGAGCAGTAAATATAACTACAGTAGGCGCAGTGTTCACATGTTACTTGGTTTAATATTTTTAATTTTTTTTTTGTATTTTGAATAATTAATAATTGCCTTTTTAAAATAAAAAATAAAAACTATTTTGAAAATTACAAATTGCGTGGATATTTGTAAATATGAATCACAAATCAGGGCCAGATGAGCCCCAGATGTAAAATATGAGTCTGGGCCAGATCCGCACCACACGTCATGGCATTAATAACTGTACTGGGCCAATTCTGGCCCAGATCTGTCTCTGATCCGTAATTCCAACCTGTTCCGGTATTGGGCCGTTGGAACGAATGAGCCCGGCCCAGGTCCGTTTAGCGGATCTGCGCCAAATGCTAATGAAGACCTGGTCCAAATCTGGCCCAAATACATTTTGCTGTCTGGGTTACCAAGGACATACACAACACACATACTCACTCACACACAAATCAAAAATACAAGAAATATACTAGAAATAGTCGGTCAGGGTTATCCTTGATAGATAAGAGTTTGTTCAGTGACCTCCCCTCCACCACAGGTTTCTATCCAATGAGTTATTCAAGTTGGTTCATACAGATTGTTTAGAGCCTGTCAGCACTAAAGAATGTGGTTAGTGTACTCTAACTTGCAGGAGTTTGCATGTTTCCTTTTTTTCTGAGGAATAGCCACAACCACTATTTCCTCAGACAGCTGTTCATCGCTGCTTGCAGCTTTAATTACCTCTATATAGTTCAGATATATAGATATAGTTGTAATCACCAAATTTGGTGAAGCCCATTTAAAATGCATTTTATGGCCCCAAATTGAAAAACAAAAAATATCAAAATGAGTTGCTTTTTTTTGGTTACGGATATGAACATTGTGAACCTTTTTACAAATGAGACAGTCTGTAGGATTCAGCAAAACCAACGGTGTGTCAGAGTTTTAAGATGGTTGTTTTGAACATACCTTTCACTGGTTTCACTGAGGCTGTCTGACCAGTTTTGAAATTCTCTACATTTTTCATTGATGACGTGAGCTCAAATTAAAATCTAAACAGTGTTGATGTACATTAGAGTCTCTGCCAGTAATACTTGCAAACCTTTTTCAGATCACTGTCATTTAACTCTGAGAAAAAGTCTACAGAATATTTCAAATAGATATTTTTGAATCAGCTTATCAGCATGAAGAAGCCTTTCTACTGTCCAGTTAAACAATGTGATCAAAGTGATCCTGATTATCAGACATTTACAGATCCCTCTGCTAGGATTCTCACCTGCTTAACTCTTCAGGTCGATTTACAGACTTTCCACCTTTGTGTGTCGAGGAAACATTGGCAGAGACAAAACTGCTCTTCTCTTTTCTTCCTCTTCAGTTTGGGTGTCTAATCCAAGGACAACGGCTTATAACTTCAGTCCAAGTCTGAAAAAAATCTGGGTTACGTCAAAACCTGTCCAACAGGTGGTAGATGTCAGCCAATCAGAAATGTGTTTTCATTTCCTTCTTTCTAAAAAATAAAGATGTCTTTATTTACAAGGACGACGCACATTTATAAACATTTCTGTGAATGTGTCAGCAGCTAATTTTCAACTGTAATCCTTTGGTGAGATGTTATAAAATGCAGAGCATGAGGAAACGACAAGACATTATACAGATTAACATCTACAGACAGAGGACCAGACGCCAACAGAACCAGCAACAACAAACTAACTAAAGTTAGCTATTATTATTATCACTTCCAATTCAAGCTGCTATTAATGTTAAGAATTTTTCTGAAGTAATGGTAGTAGCAGTGCAGGGCGTAAATAGAAGTAATAGTAGTAGCAGTGCAGGGCATTGCTAGTAGTAATTCAATCAGAAGAGACTCCGTTGCAGATATGCAAACATTTATTACTATGATATAACCACGTAGGTACAAACAATTATTTGGGAGATAAGTCTCCATTGTAAAGGGGTATCTATACAAATCTAATGTGTAGGAAAACCAAACACATCCCCCAAAAGTGAAAAGAATTTAAGAGATTAAATGACATGAATAAACATACCTTAAAGTTGCACAACTCTGTATGGTGATAGAGAACATGAATGTGTTGAATAGTCAGTGAATAATTAGAGTAATAAGCACTGAACCATACTAGGTAAGACGTCACACGGGACGGAACAAGCACATATTTAAGCAGGTTAAAAACAGACTACATACCAGCAATTCAGGCTGGACACAAACCTTGCGATTCAGGCTGGAAAACAAAACATCGGCGATTCAGACCGGTACAAACAAAACATCGGCAATTCAGGCCGGAAAACAAAACATCGGCAATTCAGGCCGGTACAAACAAAACATCGGCAATTCAGGCCGGAAAACAAAACATCGGCAATTCAGGCCGGTACAAACAAAACATCGGCAATTCAGGCCGGAAAACAAAACATCGGCAATTCAGGCCGGAAAACAAAACATCGGCGATTATGGCCGGTACAAACAAAACATCGGCAATTCAGGCCGGTACAAACAAAACATCGGCGATTCAGGCCGGTACAAACAAAACATCGGCGATTCAGGCCGGTACAAACAAAACATCGGCGATTCAGGCCAGAAAACAAAACATCGGCGATTCAGGCCGATACAAACAAAACATCGGCGATTCAGGCCGGTACAAACAAAAGATTTTACCAGCAATTCAGCAGGACATGAATTTCCGGCAACCAGGCAGGAAAAACCACAGACCTCTGCAGTTACAATGGCACCTGTAATTATAGGCAAAACACATATCAGCGAGTCAGGCTGAACATACACAAAACATGGGGAATTCAGACAGGAACCAACTAGAAGCAACATCAAATCTACTTGATCAAACAGTAAAACAATACGTCAGAACCAATTGAGAACATGCCCATCCATACACCACCACCAGTTATATGCATGTTACTACCATCAAGTTTAGAAGATCTGGTTATTGAAGACATCTTCTACATCAGGTGAATAGATGAAGAGTACACAGAGGAAGCCCATCGTCCAAGTTGTTGTAGAGAAGTACTGGAGACTCCTTAAAGGAACACGCCGACTTATTGGGAATTTAGCATATTCACCGTAACCCCCAGAGTAAGACAAGTCGATACATACCCTCCTCATCTCCGTGTGTGCTGTAACGCTGCCTGACGGTTCCAGCATTAGCTTAGCCTAGCACAGATCCTGCAGGTAACTGGTTCCAACTAGCCTGCTGCTCCAAATTGTGACAAAAGTGACAAAATAACGCCAACATGTTCCTATTTACATGTTGTGATTTGTAGAGTCACAGCGTGTACAAAAAACAACGTAACATGAGACACAGCCATCTTCTAACAGCAAACAAACCGGGAACTATATTGTCAGACAGGCTTGCTGCGAGCATATCACTCCGCCCAAGTACTATATTCTTCCACCTGAGAATATAGTTCCCGGTTTGTTTACTGTTAAAAGACGGCTGTGTCTCATGTTATGTTGTTTTTTGTACACGCTGTGACTCTACAAATCACAACATGTAAATAGGAACATGTTGGTGTTATTTTGTCACTTATTCGGAGCAGTAGGATTACTGGAACCATTAACCTGCATGTTCTGTGCTGGCCTGATGCCGCTGGAGCCGTCAGACAGCATTACAGCACGCACGGAGATGAGAAGGGTATGTATCGACTTTTCTTACTCTGGGGGTTACGGTGAATAAGCTAAATTCCCAATAAGTCGGCGTGTTCTTTTAACTAACACAGAAGTAGCGCCCCCCCATTCTAAAGGAATTACTAGAATAACACTTTGATGAATTGTTTGAGGAGGACTAGTTCCCAACGTTGTTTAACCAACATCTATGCATAGGGAAAAGTCAGAAATAGAGGTGAGAGTGATTTAGTGCGCAGCCTTAATGACAAATATCCACTTATAAATTGAAAGGGATAATATTAAGAATCTGTATGACCATGACAATAGAACGCAGAATAAGGCGACAGCACGCCAAGCAAAATCATACTTACCAGAGTGGACACACTTACATACTTGTGCTACATACTTAACGCTAAATAGAATGAAAGGGATTCCCGAGTACCAAAACGCCAGTTGTGTGAGAGAAGGAAGCACTACTGTTACCGGCTGCTGCCGCCAGAGGCCCCCGAAAGTCCGAATCTGAAACGAGACAAATCATCCACCACACATATATATCATATCAGGGACGTAGCGAGAATTATTAACATTGTAAGTGACTGCTGGTCAGGTGAAGCTTCTCATCAAAAGCATTATATTGTTACATTGAGAGCGCCCTCCATAATTTTGTCACAGATACTCTGAACCATGACTACCACACACAGGACAGAAATCTGCTTCCGGTCCCTAGTAGGGCTGTCAAAATTGCTCAAAAATGACGTTCGAATATTCCCTCTAAAAAAACAACGAATATTCGAACTATTCGAACATCTGGTTGCGCATGCGCATTTTGTCAATGACGCGCATTTTGTCAATGACGCGCATTACGTCAATAACAGGACAAATTAATACAAAGAGACATAACTACTTCCATAGGTAGTCTATTTAAGTTTAAACATATTTGACAACGTATTACCTACACAAAAACAAGTAAATCAAATGATGACCAAGACCGCAGACCTCAGGCTCGCTCACTCGAGCACTTTCTCTCTCTCGCCCTCACGCTCTCTGCGCAATGTGCGGCTGTGCGCATAACGGTTTAAAATGAACAACAATAAACAAATTTTGAGTGCTGATCAAGAGTTTTGTGCAAGCAATTTAAGGTTGCGACTATTGTCCCAAATATAGCAGGTTTCATTCAGTGATTGAAACAAATATTAATATTAATTGAAGTTTCACAGTAGCCTATATAGAACCGACATTGAACGCTACGAGCGAGCTGTGCTGTGGTAAACATGGAGCTTTTCCTTGACATGAAACGGTAAATAATCAAACCAGTTGAAGCAGTGCATTTAACGTTTATTCATGCATATCTATTCAGTCGTAGCATACACTTTAGTAATGTTTCTGTTTAACGTTAAATAAAATGAGGCACACAATTCCGAGAAATGTAACAAAGAACTTTTACCCTGAGGTTCATTAAAAATAAAGTGCTGTTAAAAACGAAAAAGGCTACTTACATTCTTGGCGCTTGTATTTAAAAAAAAGGAAGAAAAAAAACTGACTGCAATTTATTCCATTGTCTTTTTAGTGCACTGTCACCGTCGGGTCTTAGGCCTGAAGGCCTACAGGTTATTTGCCAAAAACACAAGATGGTCCACATTTGAAGGGGCCAGTGCTGATCTCTTTTTATTTACTATATTCCCGGCGGAGGAAAAGACGCGTTCAGAGCGCACTGAGGATCCGGGGATGGAAAGATATTTCTTTGCCATCTGGGCGACGTGAGGGTATCTCCCAGAGCCCAAAGTTTTCCACCACATGAGAGGATTTTCTTGAGCAGGTATTGGAGACTCTTGTTCATACATCAACATCTCTTTTTGAAGCAGCAGCCTGATGTCCTGGTCTGGGCTGTCCCTGCAATACGTGTCTCCGAAGAGACACCCCATAGCAGATAACGCAGTTTTCTCAGCGGGTTGCTGATGATCACGGGGCTGTCCGGCAGCGGCCTCACTGCCTGTGCCTCCTGCCACATTCACTTGTTTCATCTCCTCCAGTATAGCCACCTGCACCTGCCGTCTTTGCTCCTCTTTCAAATGAATGAGGCGATGAAAGCGTGGATCCAGGTAACTCGCTTTGTTAAGCAGCATAAATGCGCCCTTTTCCTCACTATAACGCTTCTCCAGATCTGTGACGATCTTTGTCTTCATCTCTGACAATGCAGGTGGTTCTGGTTCGTCTGGCATTCGCTTGTTCAGTTGAGCGAGCAGAACATGTATTAAAGGCAGTACAGCCGACGCTGTTGGATATTTGTCAGTTGAAAGTGCTTCTGTTGCCACTTTAAAGGGTTTAAGGACCTCTTGCACGTGCAATAAATAAGTAAATATAATGCGTTGATATTAGGACAGGTTTGCATTTGTCCAGCTTATTAACGTGCACACAAAGTGAATTAGGGTCATCATTCTACCTATTTAAAAAAAACAATATTAGGACAGTTTTGCATTTGTCCATTACGGTCAGTGGTGGAATGTAACGATGCCAATTTTCAGTGCCGCTGCCAATAAAGCACCTAAAATCTAAAAAAAAGTAATGATTATGAATATGAAAAATATAGCAAGGACACATTTTAATTGTTTATTAATAAACAAGTGTTTTTCTGTGTCAGTGGCTGCAAAGATGAAGTTGGCTATGCTGACTCGCGATCAATGCAGTTATTTGTAAACTATGCTCACCTTTTCCATTAGGGACCATTCGCTTGTGGTCAGCTCCATTCTTGACAGTTTTTTCTCAAAGATGACAGCAGACACAACTGCTTGCTGCTCAGATGCACGGCAGATCATTTCGTATCTGCTGTTCCATTGCGTCGGACAGTCGTTAATCAGCTTCTCAGTTTTCAATCCCAAAAGTTGTTGTTTCTGCTTAAGGAGGTAGCTGTCGGCGGAAGATTTGCTGAAATGTGAGGCCGCCACTTTCAGCCTACTAACGGGGATTTCAATGGCTCTGACCCCGAGCCCTTTACGCACAGCCAAGTTTATTGTGTGCGCCACACATGGTATATTTACCGTTTGAAGATGTCTCTCCACTGCATTGACGTAATTAGTGGCATTGTCCATTGTAATGGCAATCACAGATCCCCTTTCTATGCCAAAAACGTCCAAGATCTCTTGAATGCATTCGCCTACATTCTCTGCAGTGTGGCTTACCTTAAGCTCTTTTGTTTTTAGCACATTGTTAAGCATTTCCCAGTCATCATTAATCCAATGGGCCGTTGCTGTAACATAGGATGCTGTCGCTAGGGATGTCCACCCGTCCGTGGTAAGAGCCACATCTTTGTCTTTGATTGATTCCTTTATTTTGTCTGAGGTGCTGTTATACACTTCTACGATTCTATTGGTGACTGTTCCACGGCTAGGGATACGGTACCTCGGAACATTCACCATTCACACACATTCATACACAGTGGCCGAGGCTGCCGCACAAGGTGCCACCTGCTCATCAGATAATCATTCACACACATTTACACTCCGATGCGCAGAATCGGGGGCAACTCGGGGTTCAGTGTCTTGCCCAAGGACACGGATCAAACCACCAACCTCCCGATTGGCAGGCAACCACTCTACCACTGAGCCACAGAAGCCTACACAACACGCCACAGCTAAGAAGATATGCATAGTAGCCAATGAGGGGCTGCAAAATGATTAAAACAATCTAAAAGTAACTACTAGACACCCATGCCCTTATTTTACACCATCTGTAGTCCACTGTGGAATACAGAGATTAAACAGCCATCGTAGTGTTGAGTACTACATAATCAGAGGGTCTGCTCAGAACGTGCACAACTCACAAGGCCATTAGCGCCACCCCCATAACGCATCCACAGTGATGTAGGGAGCGTGACTTGATGCAGGCGACCCAATTGTGCTCCGCCGAAGACCCCCAAAACAAAAACCATCCACCATCTAGTAATGATAAGCACCGACAGAGACAACGAACAAACGCCACTTGCCACAATAAGCCCAAGGCACGCAACATAAGTATGCAGGCAGCAGCAGCAAATGGTTAACATCATTAAACAAATGTTTAAAATAAAATTTGCCACCACAGTAGGCTAATGCATAAGAAACCATTCCACTGCTTAGTAAACACCTGATAAAAACGAAGCATTGTTAAGATTCAGATAACTTTATAAGTCCCCAAGGGGCAATTCAGTTTACAGCAGAGAGGCAGAGTCTACACCAGCACAGAACGTAAATACACGCTCCACTGAAGTAGACAGTGTAACCACTAGAGCTCAAACGCAACTAGCTGACCGGCCAACACCGGAAACCACAGAGTTGCGGCTCAACGTGCACTGTCCCGATCCAAGAAATAAATCTCAAAACTCAATAACAACGTCACAGAAATAGGAAGAGAGATAAACCACCGCAGTCCGCACGAGTGAAAGAAGGCCGACAGTCGAAGGGCAAGCTACATAAAAACACGACCGAAAATAGAAGTAGCAAGCCTACATACCTACTAAGAAGGTAGGTGCCCTGCAGTATGAGCACACTTAACCATAACATAGTCAAGTAAAACAAAGCCCGCCGACCGACTCAAAACGTAGCAGGTGCCGCAAGTAAACCCCCGAACACAACTGAACCAGAAGTTAGACAGTGCCATGAAACACAGTACCCGCAGCCCGACCCGTGCAAACCCCGGGCGGCAATACGAAAGAACAACTTAACTGAGTGGGAGACGGTCCAGCGGAGTCAAAACGACCCGGTAAAAACCCAGGCAACGTGCCGGATGGAGCCAGAGAGCACGGAGTAGCCGCAGACGACCGAGACACCACCCCCCAGGGGCGGATTGGCCATCGGGAATACCGGGAACAATCCCGAACGGCCGGTCCATTTCAGGCCGAACCGGCCGGTGGTTAATACGTTTTTTACATTTTTCAATACATTTTTTTATTTTTTTTATTTCATACGCGACCGACCTCGCCGGCCGTTCAGCTGCAGCGGAGCGCTGTGTCTGTGTGTGTGTTTCAGACCGGGCCAAACCAATACTTTCAATATCGAGGGGGGATACAAGCGGCCCCTCCTAACTTGGACTGATCCGCGTTTTTCCTGACATCCGATTGGCTCAAACTTAAGGCGCCGAAAAAAGAGTTTACTTTCAGTCAGGTTTGGATTTGGTGATGTGAGGTAGGACAGTTTTAGGTTTTTAGGAGTTTTAGGCCTGTATACCTGAGTTGTTTCTGTCTCCAAATTTTTGCTTTGATAAGCTAATTGTTTTTATTTTCTATTGTTGCACACATACACTCTCATCAGGAGGAGAGAGGAGGAGGAGGAGAGAGGAAGAGAAGGAAACAGACAGGTAGAGGGGCAGTGTGCAGGGCTGGGTAGGCAATCATATTAGGCATATCAATCAATCAGATATTTACATATAGGATAAAATGCCAATAGTTCCACATACTAGATAATAACTTGACTGAAGCATAGATTGAATTAGAAAATGTTTATTCTTAGTCATATTTATAACTGATGTTCTTCTCATGCATATGATAGCTGTACAATCAGTAAGCAGAGGCAGGGTCCATCACTCTCCAACCGACTGTGCACATGACATGCTGGTAGTTAGCAGTATACTGTGACTTATGTGTTGGAGATTAGGTTTTGCTGACCTGGTTGTGTTCAGTGCAGTGGTGACTTGCTTATACAACCTGAGGAGGCAGCTGTCATCCTAAAGTTTCTTGAAGGTCTTCAGCGTAATCTGATTCTCTTTATACCATAAAAACACGATTAGAATTAAAATAACTGCAAAAAACCCTTCTGCTCGTGCACCAAGGGCACTCGCGTAAAAGGCCTCTACATCTTAAAGTCCCGGGCTGAATTTCCGTCCCAGTACGGACCTGCCACCCCCCTAACCGCAGGCGCGTGGGAGAACGAGCCGGAACAGCACAAAGTTCAGGCAAGACGCCACCGAAGTATCCCGGTCGAACCACCAGACAGCAAAAACAGCACACGGCCGGGAACAGTGCCAGAAAGAGTCCCACCACAGAGAGAGACGCCAGCGCCACGAGACAAAGTCGGGAACCTCCCAGTTGCGCTGGTCTGAAAACACAACTGACAGAAGCAGGAGAGAGAACAGGTTTAAAACAAGGTAGATTGCTGTGATTGGTTAGAACATAAGTGCCCAATTCTAATTGGTATACAGAACCGAAACACCCACTGCCCAGCTGATCAGTTAAAGAGAAGAGAGACAACGTAATAGGAGTCTACCTGACTGAATTTACGCTGAGCTACATTAGTAGTAGCAGTGAAGCTAGTAGTAATAGTAGTAGCAGTGCAGGGCGTAGCTAGTAGTAATAGTAGTAGCAATGCACGGCGTAGCTAGTAGTTATAGTTAGGGTCAATCGATTAAAAAATGTAATCGAATTAATTACATACTCTGTGATTAATTAATCAAAATTAATCGCATACATAATTAACGGTGCCTGAACCGATACTTTTTAAGAAAGTAAAAAAAGAAAAGAAAAAAGAAGGGTACTAAACAACAGTCGGCGACATTAAAGAAGGGCTAGTTTATTGCTAAGGCCATATGGTCAAAATTAAATTATTTGATAATAATCTATAACATAACAATAACTTATTTCACTAGTAAATTGCTGTTGAATGACGAAAACAACCACCAGATGGGAAAAGGACATTTACAATAACTTCAAATGCACCACGAGACTGTAGTTTACCAGTTTCATTGAACTGTCTGTGTTGTTTTTCCGAAGGCAGCTGCAGATTGTTAGCCTAGAAATATAGACGTACCCTAGTGGCAGCTGGCTGGTCAGGCTAGCAGATTGTTACATACAGGTGTTGAATCCTCTACAGTAAAACACAGTCACACTTTACACCGTTTAGCGTTAGCTGTCAGCATTTTAACAGTGTTTAATCCAGCTACTAGCTAGCGCTAGGCTAACGTTAGCTGCTGTCAAGTATAGTGTTAACTAGTATCCCGTGCAGCGGTGTTTGTGTTGCCTGTATCGTCCATTTCAGAGCATCAGAGAGAAGAGCAGACATATCAGGGGCACCAGATTTCGGTAGCCAGGGTTGGCAGGAAGAAGTAACAAGTAGCTAAATGTTCCAATCAATGATCCAGGCAGCACATTCTCGTCTCCCTCCTTGATTTTACAGTCGAATGGTGGCTAGAACGGCTTCGGGTCAAACGTCTTTATTTTTTTTACGTTATTTTGACAGCCCTAGTAATAGTAGTAGCGTAGTAGTAGAGAGTAGTACATAAAGAGACGGTAGAGAAGTAGTATGTAGAGAGACAACAGTAGAGAGTAGTATGCAGAGAGACAACTGTAGAGAGTAGTATATAGAGAGACAACGGTAGAGAGTAATATGTAGAGAGACAACTATAGAGAGTAGTATGAAGAGAGACAACAGTAGAGAGTAGTATGAAGAGAGACAACAGTAGAGAGTAGTATGTAGAGAGACAACCGTAAGGCAAGGCAGGCAAGGCAGCTTTATTTGTATAGCACATTTCAGCAACAGGGCAATTCAAAGTGCTTTACATAAAACATTAAAGAGCAGTTATAAAACAATTTAAAAACATTAATAAACAAATTAAAACAAGAATAAAATTGATAGTGCAGTATAAGAATAAAAGTTACAGTGCAGTATAAGAGATTAAAGTTAATAAAATAGATTATTTAAAGAAAAAGCAACATCAAAAAGATAGGTCTTTAGCTTAGATTTAAAAGAACTGAGAGTTGCAGCGGACCTGCAGGTTTCTGGGAGTTTGTTCCAGATATTTGGAGCATAAAAACTGAACGCTGCTTCCCCTGTTTAGTTCTGACTCTGGGGACAACAAGTAGACCTGTCCCAGACGATCTGAGAGGTCTGGGTGGGTCATAATGTAGTAGCAGATCAGAAATGTATTTTGGCCCTAAACCGTTTAGTGATTTATAAACCAGTAAAAGTATTTTGAAATCAATTCTTTGAGGCACTGGAAGCCAGTGTAGAGACTTCAGTACTGGAGTGATGTGATCCACTTTCCTGGTTTTAGTGAGGACTCGAGCAGCAGCGTTCTGAATCAGCTGCAGCTGTTTGATTGATTTTTTAGGGAGACCTGTAAAGACACCGTTACAGTAGTCAAGTCTACTGAAGATAAAAAGCATGGATACGTTTTTCCAGATCCTGCTGAGACATAAGTCCTCTAACCCTTGATATATTTTTTAAGGTGATAATAGGCTGATTTTTTTAATTATGTTAATGTGGCTTTTAAAATTTAGGTCTGAGTCCATGACTACACCAAGATTTCTGGCTTTGTCTGTTGTTTTTAACATTGTCATTTGAAGCTGAGCGCTGACTTTCAATCGTTCCTCTTTTGCTCCAAAAACAACCACCTCCGTTTTTTCTTCATTTAATTTAAGAAAGTTCTGGCACATCCAATCCTTAATTTGTTCAATGCACATATTTAATTGTTGTATTGGGCTATAGTTCCCTGGCGATAAGGTTATGTAAATTTGTGTGTCATCTGCATAACTATGGTAAGTTATTTTGTTGTTTTCCATAATCTGAGCCAGTGGAAGCATGTAGATGTTGAACAGAAGAGGGCCCAGAACTGAGCCTTGGGGAACTCCACACGTCATGTTTGTATGCTCAGATGTATAATTATCTATAGACACAAAGTAGTCCCTATTCTTTAAATAGGATTCAAACCACTTTAGTACTGAGCCAGAAAGACCAACCCAGTTTTCCAATCGGTCAAGCAATATGTCATGGTCTACCGTATCAAATGCAGCACTGAGATCAAGTAATACTAAGACTGAAATTTTTGCCACTATCTGTGTTTAAGTGGATGTCATTAAAGACTTTAACAAGAGCCGTCTCAGTGCTGTGGTGTGGTCGAAAACCTGACTGGAAGGCATCAAAACTGTTGTTTAGCGATAAGAAAAGGTTGAGTTGTTGAAAAACCACTTTTTCTATGATTTTACTTAAAAATGGAAGGTTTGATATTGGCCTATAGTTGCTCATTAGTGTCGTGTCTAGATTGTTCTTTTTTAGGAGTGGCTTGATGACTGCAGTTTTTAGGGCCTGTGGAAAGATACCTGAGAGCAGAGATGTGTTTACAATCTGTAGAAGATCTGAAGCCAAACACTTCGAAACATTTTTGAAAACACCCGTTGGTAGAATATCAAGGCAACAGGAGGAGGTTTTCAGATGTTGTATAATGTCCTCCAGGTTTTTAAGGTTGATCGTATGAAATTGTGTCATGTTGGAATTTGTTTTGCGTGCACACTGTGACAACACATATCCTGTACTTGATAAGGAGGCACTGACTGTTTGTCTAATTTTCTGAATTTTGTCTGTGAAGAAGGAGGCAAAGTCATTGCAAGCCTTGGTAGACAACAGTTCAGATGCTACTGGTACTGGAGGGTTTGTTAATCTATCAACAGTAGCAAACAAAGCACGTGAATTATTATTGTTTCTGGCGATAATGTCAGAGAAAAAGGACCGTCTTGCATTTCTTAGTTCCAGATTATAAATGCGAAGTCTCTCTTTATAAGTGTTATAATGGACCTGGAGATTAGATTTTCGCCAACTGCGTTCAGCTTTTCGACACTCTCTTTTTTCTGTTCTCACACCTATAAAATTTCTCCATGGAGATCTTTTTCTTACCAGAGACAGCTTTGACCATAGTGGGAGCAATAGCATCAATAACAGTTGTAATTTTACAGTTGAAATTATCTACAAGCTCAGTGACTGAGGCCCCAGTGAGGGTGGGTGTAGAGGAGAAAAGCTGAATGAATGATTCACTGGTGTTTTTCGGTAATATACCGTTTTCTGATTAACTTTGTTTGAACACTTTTGGGCACAGAGATAGTGCCGTTAAAGAAAACACAGGAATGATCAGAGAGAGCAACATCAGTCACCACAACCTTGGGAATGTTCAGACCCTTGGAGATAATCAAGTCCAGAGTGTGCCCCTTATTGTGCGTGGGCTGTGTCACATGCTGAGTCAGTCCATAGCTCTCAAAAACACAACACAGTTCTTTGGTCCCTCGGTCCTGGGGGTTGTCAACATGAATGTTAAAATCACCAGCAATAATTACACGGTCAAAGTTAATACAGATTATAGACAGCAGTTCATTAAAACTGTCAAAGAAGGATGCACAGTATTTAGGTGGCCTGTAGATATTTAGAAGTAGAGATTGAGGGGAGGATCTTAGCTGAAGAGCCACATATTCAAAAGAAGCAAAATTTCCGTAAGATATTTGCGTACATTGGAATGAGTCATTAAACAAAATGGCGACTCCACCTCCTTTCTTATTCACTCTATTCTCACTCATAAAACTAAAGTTAGGGGGGGCTGACTCAATGAGAACAGCAGCACTGTTATTTTGGTCCAACCAGGTTTCAGTTAAAAACATAAAATCAAGATTGTTCTTGATAATAAAATCATTGATTAAAAATGATTTTCCCGCCAAAGACCTTACATTTAGTAGGGCTAGTGTTAGTGCATTTTCATTTTTTGGGACAGACTGTGGCTGATGAGGAATGGATGCTAAATTTGCAAAGTTTGCAGTTACGTGCTTATTCGCCATTCTTTTTCTATTACCTATCACAACATAAATTGTGGAAGAACCTAATACGCAGGGCCCAGGCTTGTCTTGGAAAGAGTCATGAGTGCTACTATGCATGCAGCCTGGACCCGGCCCATATCAGTTAATGCTTACTGCATTTTGCACACAAGCATCCTTATCAGTTTGGGGAGAAGGAGTTAGCTGCCGTCCTTGAGGGGGCAGAGGTGCCTGGCGTTTTACGATGGGAGAAGGAAGGGGGGGCATACTTGGTTCCAGCATTCACCAGCTGCTTCATCTGGTCAGTGAACTCCAACATGGGGATGTGGGAAAGAGGGGGACAGCGACATATCCTTAAAGAGGTCCTCATAGCTGTCGTGGTTGTCACAGGGGCTTGAGGAGTGTTGCACGGGTGAGAAGGGGGGTTGAGATTTCTCATCTCTGCTCTTTGGTCTCCCATGGTCAAATCTTTGCTCAGGTGGGGGCTGTGGTGGCTCACTGCCGCACTTTGTTGTTGTGTCTTCCTCTTGTTTTGGTACATCTTGTCTCATGCCCTTGGCCAAGGGAGCAGATGTGTGGCGCAGAAAGTAAAGTAGGCTAGAGGTGAACAGCTTTACTCCTGGCTTGTTAAGGAATAGTCCATCTGCTTTAAAAAGATGTCTGCAGCCCCAGAAAATGTTAAAATTGTCAATGAACTGCAGAGAATGGTTGGTAGATGCATTTGAAAGCCATCTGTTCAGTGCCAAGAGAGTAGTATGTAGAGAGACAACAGTAGAGAGTAGTATGTAGAGAAATAACAGTAGAGAGTAGTATGTAGAGAGATGGTAGAGAATGACATCTCAGACAATGCTAACTTTGCATTAAAAGTCATAATTTACAGAATGACATTTAATGACAACAGTCATGAACACTCAAACTGACTTATTCATGTTCTTAATAATGACGGTGTCATGTCAGTCTTATGCACACCCCTTCAAATAAAGAGTTACCTTTTTTTCTTTGTAAAAAGGAAGAAACATGTTTGTTTTGAGCTTTTCATTACTCTTTGAATTGTTCAGAAATGAAGCTGAGCTTTAATTTTTACTCATTGAGTTGTTCAGTAATGAAGCTGAACTCATTAAAGTTGAATTCTGCAAATTGTTTTGCTGTCATACATGGCCATGCTGAATCCGTGTATGGTTCGTTCATTCATTATTCGGTTTTCAAACCAGAACAGAAAAACCAAAAAATGTTATGTTTTCTTCGTTTTTATGTATTAAAAACGGAAAAACTGAAAAACTTTCTGTTTCTAATGATTATAATAATGGTTGGTCGTCTAGGAGATGTGAGCCCGCCCCATGGCCCGCCCACTATCAGACCCAGTTTCATCTGCTCCTCCGCGCGCCCACTCAGACGTAGTTTTATCTCCCACCTGAGAGCAAAGCAGAAAATTGAAACGTTTATTTTATTTCGGGGAAGCCGACATCTTGGGTTCAAGGCAGAAGACCTAACATCAGAAAAAATCGGAATGATTTTCCAGGTAAGGCTTTTTTATAACGTTTGCTAGTTACTTATCTGAATATATTGTTACCTTCGGATTTCTACACCTAGCTAGCTAGCAAGACCAACAAGCTAACAAAATACCCACACGCCATGGCACAATCCCAGGCAAACTTACTGTAAAATAGAACACTTTCCACTTTTCCAAACCAAACCTGAACCTGACCAAATAACACCTAGCTAATTTAATTCCCATAAGGATATTGAATCATTTTATTTTAGCTAGATACCTCACCTTTTCATACATATAGCATCTACTCTGGACAGTAATTTTGCTTGGTTGAATTGTCAATTGATGTAGAGTTATATTTCAGGTTCGTGCACCGACAGTGTTCCTCACAGATGACCACAACCAAGTTATATTGCCATCTGGAGGGGTTTTTGAATACATGGATATGAGGTCTGGTGGACATTTTGAAGTGCACGGAGAGGGTGCGGAAGAAGGGAGCCGCCAAAGCAGTGAAGGGAGCCGCCAAAGCAGTGAAGGGAGCCGCCAAGGCAACAATCGTTTCACCTTTCGCCGCCCTGCCAGTGCTCCATTTGCCTCAGCCCCGTTTGCCTCGGCGACGGCAACCACCTTGTCTGCTCCCAGACCGAAAATGATGCAGAGGTAAGTAGGCCTATAGGGGAGGGCCGGAACACATAGTGGTACTGCCATACCAGGAAGATATTTAGTTAATAGATGGAGGGTAACATAGATTCTGTCCCAAGAAAACCAATATCTCAGATGGGGACGGGGTAAGCGTGACGTGGACGGTACACTATCTCATAATGCAGGTTATTAAAATGTAACTATCTCCCAAAAAATAACCGACGTGATAATGTCTCTGGCAGTATAAATTATCCCTAATTCCTTTGACTGTATTTGTCCTCAGGAATGTCCTAATTGCGGACGTTGTTGACGGGAGACCTGAAACTTCTAGGGCAGTCACATTAAACTTTTCAGACTTTGAGGCCTCAGTGCCAGCCATAACAGCCAAGGTGGTAGAAGCTTTGGGCCAGGAGGAGACAGTTGTCCTAATTGACAACCATGGCAATCAGATTGTGGACTGTGAGGGAACGAGAGGTACAGACTAGCATTCCATGTCATATTGTCTTGTGGTAAAATTGTTTACATGCATTCAATCATTAAATATGATATCAACACAGGTTCTGCATTCTGGAAGCAGCATGCCAGAAAAGTTTTTGCAGTACCGGAGGCACAGTTCGAGTTGCTGTGAAACAACAAAAGAAGACGGGAAAGCTACTTTAACAATCTAAGTGCAACATAGTGTTTGATAAAATATAAACTGGATGTGCCAGCTTTATGCTGCTTTGGTGTTAGTCTAATCATTGAAAAATAAGTTCCTTCAGGTCGAAGCAAGACCAAAGTACCCTGTTGGGACATATTTTCCAATAATGTCTGCCATTACATACATTATCCCTCACTAATATTATGTATATATTGTTTTCAGTCGAAATGAGGACACGCACGACGAACTGCGGGAAAACCTGGAGGTGGTGTCCAGCACTCTAAAAAACGTAACAAAATTCATCCAGGACAACCCGGTGACACCACCGCTGAGTCGGAGCCAGATAGATGTCATAAAGAGCGCCTTCACTTGTATTATCTGTACAGGTATGTACCAGTAATACATACAAGAAAATCCTAACAAAATTTGAATAGTTTGGTTCCAAAATGCTACATCCTCTACATCCCCTGCTACAACAATTTTTATTTTTTATTTTAGTGGAACTGTAATTGACTTATTATTTGATTTATCTGAACTCAATCAAAATAACACAACTGCAATTTTAATGATATTACCTAAAATACAGATGACTTATTAATGTTTAAAAAAATGGAGATACAGCGTTTTGGAACCAAACTCTTCATCCTGCAGCATTGCTGATCATTCTTTTAACGTATGACAACATTAACAGCTAATGTTGTAAATGGGAATCATATTCTATATCAGAACATGCATTACTGATACTGTATAGTGACCAATACTCAGGAACATCTTTCAAAGATGTGAAATAAGATGTGTTGTTGAATAGTAATTACTTCTACTTTCTACACTATCTAAATTGTAGATCTGATGAAGGACCCCGTTTTTGCCGAGTGCTGCAGAAGCCTCCTGGGCTGCAGGGGTTGTGTGGATCAATGGAAGCAAAACCAAGGGTACTGCCCAAAGTGTAGAGGGCCGGCCTTTGACGTTCATGGACACTCTGTGGTGGGCCTGGATGAGGCACTAGCTGCACTGCAGCTTCTTCTGTCTTAATCATTTTATACATTATATGTGATGTTCTTTTTAACATATGACATTTACAGGTAATGTACTAAATGGGAATCATATGCTATATCAGAACATGCATTACTGATACATACTGTATAGTAATACTCAGGAACATATTTCAAAGATGTGAAATATGAGGTTTTGTTCAATAGTTCCTTTTCTCTGTTTGGACAGACACAGACAAATGCATTTTTCAGTTGGTGGAACTGTCGGATGGTTTAGACCAGGGGTGTCAAACTCAACTTTACTAAGGGCCACACTGGAAAATAATCACATCAAGGGACAGACATGTAGTTTATTGACATATTATTTGGAAAAAAGTAAAATATCTTTGACTGTATTATTGCACGTCCCACTTACACAGTTACAGTTTTGGCGACATGAAGCCCCAAAAAAGTAACTTAGCCATCATAGAGTTTGGCAAATCAATCTGTCAAATTCCGCTTAGAGTGTCAGGTAATAACAGTTTGAAAACGGTGACGCACAACTAGGCGGGCCAAAATGTATTGTGAACCTAAATTGATTTGCAGGCCGAATCAAAATCTGCGAGGGGCCGGGTTTGGCCCACAGGCCTTAGGTTGACACGTGGTTTAGACTGAGAATTGTTTTCTGTACAAGAAAGAGATTGAAAGACAAACCAAGTAGTGGTTCTCATGCGAAGCAGAGACAATAAACAACATTACTTCTTGTCTCCTCTGAACTAATAGGATTTGATGCCAACATTTTCCCTGAACATAATCATGATGCCACATTACAGTCGTGAAAAAATTAGGACACCCATGCCAAAGTTGACTAGAAGAGGAGTTAAAAAAAAGAAAATCATCTTTTGGAAATTGATCTTAATGCCTTAATTAAAAAAAATCAGTAAAAATCCAACCTTTAAGGACACAAATTACCTTTGTGAATGAATAATGTATCGTAAATATTAAACGTATGGGCGCATAAGTGAGTACACCCCTATGTTAAATTCCCATAGAGGAAGGCAGATTTTTATTTTGAAAGGCCAGTTATTTCATGGATCCAGACTACTATGCATCCTTGCATCCAAGTTCCCTTGGGCTTTGGAATCAAAATAGCCTCCCCACATCATCACATAACCTTCACCATACCCCCACATCATCACATACCCTTCACCATACCTAGAGATTGGCATGGGGTACTTTCCATAAAATCATCTCTCAATTCAAATCAAACCAGCTATTAGGCTAACTGAAATAAAACCATGCCAATCTCTAGGTATGGTGAAGGGTATATGATGATGTGGGGGGGGGGGCTATTTTAATTCCAAAGGCCAAGGGAACTTTATCAGGATGCATAGTACCCTTGATCCATGAAATAACTGGCCTTTAAAAATAATAATCTGCCTGCCTCTATGGCAATTTAACATAGGGGTGTACTGTCCCCTGTATTTTAAGGAAAAAAATTTATTTATTTACGATACATTATTCATTCACAAAGATAATTGGTGTCCTTAAAGCTACATTGTGTAAGAATTACTCCCATCTAGCGGTGAAATTGTATATGACAACCAACTTCGAGCCCCGCCCACTCCGAGCGCGTTGTGTCTCCTACGGTGGCCGTGTTTTTCCAAGATTAACATGGCTTCCAGTACGACTTCGTCCATCAGTGTTTCTTCCAGTGATGAGGTTACTTTAGAAAACAATTACAAATTGCATTTAGTTATTTAGTCAGTTAGCATGTTGGTTATGACCTCTATCTATGTAAAATGAACTGAATGAAAATTGTTTTGTCCGGCGTGTGGCGCCGCATTTCCCCGATCGCGAGTGGCGGCCCGTGCCGTTGTTTTGGCCGGCGTATGGCGCCTCATTTCCCCGATCGCGAGTGGCGGCCCGTGCCGTTGTTTTGGCCGGCGTGTGGCGCCTCATTTCCCCGATCGCGAGTGGCGGCCCGTGCCGTTGTTTTGGCCGGCGTGTGGCGCCTCATTTCCCTGATCGCGAGTGGCGGCCCGTGCCGTTGTTTTGGCCGGCGTGTGGCGCCGCATTTCCCCAATATAAATATCCTTTTTCTGGGCGAAGAAGACTCCAGTTGCTGAAATATTGATTTTGAATATGTGTGGTCCTCCATGTTTCCTTCTTCAAACTTTCCACCGGGGCCGGGGAGCTACGATACCCATTAGCAGCATTAGCAGCACCTGTGAGTTTATCATGCAAAAGCGCAAAAGCGCGCGGAGCACTATGTTCTGTATGTCCCTTATCGGCTAACGTATTTCCAGATGGCGCATGTATATGGAGCGTCTACCCCAGTTCATGGTAGTGCAAATGTAAAAATTAAAGCCAAAACGAATACTTGAAAGCGATGGTAGTGGTGCGTTTGTGAACGGGCAACACAGATTTTTATAATGAACAAGTATAAACGTTACACACTGGGGCTTTAAAGATTGGAATTTTGAATTAAGCATTAAGATCAATTTCCAAAAGATGATTTTTTTATTCCTCTTTTTAGTCATATTTAGCATGGGTGTCCTAATTTTTTCACATGACTGTAAGCTGACATAAGAGGACCATTTTCCTTTACATGTATCTCTCAGTTATATTTAAAAGACAGAAAAGGGCATCGTTGAAATAACTAAAGTCTTTGTTGACGACACGGTCAAAAATAACTGATGTGTCAGGATAGGCCACTGCAAAATCGTCTTCAGCCTGGTTCCTGTCTTCCTCTGTTCGAAACGGGTCCACACCAAAGATCGGCTCCCTGGTGAGTGAGGATCCAAAGTCCTGCTCGTACCTGTCTGCCACAATAGTTGCACTGGGTAGAAGGGCCTCAGATATTTTTGCTGGGCATCCTCCTGCAGCTAGGACATTAGGTATTCCTCGGCCTAATAAAGAAAAAAAAAGTTTTATTTTTTTTATGAGAGGATCCATTTACAATGTGTTCTTGGCATACCTGGAATCCTATGTGCATTCCATGTCTGGACAACCCTGTTTACGCCAATCTGGCTTAATTGGCCCACAAAGTTTGAGACACAGAATTTTACGGTGTTGTCCTGCATGCTAATGGCCTCTTGGTCAACCAACAGCACTAAGGCCTCCTTTAGAGGGTAGTTGACTCTTTGGTTGATTTCCGGCCAAACTCTTAAGTTCTGTTATGAACATGACATATAGGGAAAATAAGTGAAGAGGCTGAGATGCAGCTCAATTGCAGCTCAGTTGCAGTCTACAAGAAGCTGATGTTATTTTACTTTTATTTTTCTAAATGACATCACCAGGTAGGTTATCAGGTTGGAACTAAAATGCACAGACTGTTGCCTTGAATTTGTAATAGAATTACACTTGCCATGGACGATGTGGACTGGATGTAGGGCTGCCGGTTGAGATTATGTCTGTGCCCAGACAGGATTTCCTGCATGTACAGTGATAAATAAAACTCCTTCCCATGGTCAACCCTCACTTGGTCCCACATCCCATGGGTCAATACTGCATGTCTAAAAAGTAATAACATGCATCAATATATAGCCTATGACACGTCCAGATGGTGGTATTGAAGTACAATGAATCACACTAAATGAAATGTTGAACATCTAGCACAGAGACATTCACTTGGATGAGCCTTACAAGACGTAAGGCAATATAATTTGCTTTCAGGTTGCCTACTCACTTGTACACTTCATCATATATGCATAAGTTGTTCTTCACTGGCATGGTAGAATTTGCCACAATTTTGCTACTGAAGCCATCCACTGCAACTACATGTGTCACACCAAACATTCCCAGTTTTTCATTCTGGTCCATATGCAGTTTATGACCGATGTTTTCAGCGTGGTAGGGGATGGGGTTCAGATTACGGGCACCCTTAATAAAAAGAGGAAATTAAGATATAGGCCTCCACTTCAATACGTTTTTTAAAATGTTAATTTCCGAACATATAACATTACTTACGTTTCTTCGCATTTCGTTGTATGGCTGATGAACGTCTCTTAAAACGTTCCCAACTCTGGTTTCTCCCGCATGCACACCAATCGCGGACAGGTACCCTGTCATAAATTTTCGTCCAAAGGATGGACCCGTCTGTTGAAGTAGATGAACTTTAGATTGATATTCTATGGCATTCAGTCTGAATCAGAACAATCAAGGTAGGCCTAGCTACTGTGTGTGGGTTGGTGTGTGAGGGGGGTTAGCGTCTAGCTAACTTGGCCTTACAAAAGTCACGAGCATTGTTTTCTACTGAATTCTCGTCTAAATTAATCATATAAAGACGAGAAAGTGAGGGCTACAATATACATTTGAGTGTGAGTTCGAGACCAAATGCGTGTGTCTCATAGGCTACTATTTTATACAGTCTAAGTTCTTATACTCAATGGCAAGCTATACAGCCATAGCAACCAATGTAAAGAAACCTAGCAACTGATAAAGTTGATGTAGGCAGCTGCATGGAGATGGCTAGCAAGCGAGAGAGAACATGTCAAATACCCCAACCAGCCTTAATAATAATTCAACAAAATAGCCACAAAGTAAAGAATACATACCTGGTTGATTGCAGACATAACTGCTAACTCCAACTCATCGTTTGAGATGACGTTCCTCCTCCTCAAATTGTGCTCTGCGCAAAACCGCCTCACGGTCATTACCGAGCACCATGAGGCACCGACGCGCTGTAGGGCGGTGGAGATTTGTTTGTGTGTTTTCCCATTCTCAAATAATTCGTGTATGTACTCTGTGTACATCTCTAGAGCCATCCTTTATCGCTACTCGCTAGCTTCTTGCTACTGAAATAATTGCTGTGCAGTCTGGTAACGTTAACCATAGTCTAGAGTGGCCCGCGAAATTTCAAATCCTGCTATCGTCACCCCAAGACCCGCCCTACGAAGCAGCTTGATTGGTTGGTTAGGCATTTGACCTCAAGTGGTTAAGGTTAGGATATTGGATTGGTCATCTTGCGTTATCTTGCGTAGGCATGGACGCCTGGCCAATAAATGCCAGAGCCTATCAAAGGGCGGATTTTCTGGGATTTTCCATTTTCCCGTTTTGGTTTTAGAATGACAAACAGAAAGAGAATATTGTTTTTTGTGTTTTTCAGTTTTTTCATTCTGGTTTTTAAAACAGAAAAACCAAAGAAAAAACACATGGTTTTTGTGTTTTGGTTTTTGTGTTTTTCGTGTTCTGATTTTTAATACATATAAACGAAGAAAACATACACTTTTTGGGTTTTTCTGTTTTGGTTTGAAAACCAAATAATGAATGAACGAAACCTTACACGGATTATGCTGCTTTCTCTCCTCTCCTTTGATCTATTGCACAGACCGTTCAGAAAGCTCTATGTCAATAAAGTTTTAAAAAAAGTAGGTTTGCCTACAGCACAGCGCTCTAGTAGCACAATGGTCTAGCAGCTGAGTTGAGCAGAGAGAGACAGAAAATGTCTGGGCAGTCTGCAAACTTGTTTCTCTCTCTACCAATACAAGTTGCTCTGTTTTAGGCTACAAAAACATGCATGCAGGCTAAAATTCAACTGCAAGGAAACTAGCTGCTATGTTAATGTATGCAGACAGTGTAGCGCAATGGTAAACACTGCAGCAGAAATGTGTCCACCTCAGCTGAGAACAGAGAATCGTCCTTTCCTTCCGTAATGTGTGTCATAATAAACATTACCTGCATATATCACAAGTACTTAAGCCTAGAAAAAATTCACAAATGAAATTCCCCATTTATTTAATTGACTGTCAAAGCTGACCGCTGACATTTGCCTTGACCGGTTAGGGCAATTAATATTTACTTTAATCTCCTAAATATTCCTGTCAAATTTAGCAATATCAATCAATCATATTTTTTGCTATGTTGTGAAGATGTGTGATATGCAAAAGTGATGGTTTGAATCACTCACCTTTTCAAGCTTCATGCTCCATATCTACGTTATCCATAAACAACTAAGCTAAATTGAATTTGAAGTTGTTATTAATGTACTACGTATGCATTTTTTTCATTCTACTTAGATTAAATCTGTAAATGAAACCTTTATTTAACAAATTCAATAATCTGATCATGTTCTAGCTATAGATGTGTTGTGCCCCTGTAAAAAGGGGAAAATAGAATGAACTACACGGACACGATGTTGCTTCACTCAAGTCCAATGTTGTAATGTATTTTTTTCAGTAACATCATAGTAGCAGATTTACAAGATGTAACAAACCATTTATTTTCTCTTTTCACATCACAATAATGTCCCTTTAAGTAACTCAAACAGTTTTGAGTAAGTAACAGTGGAACTATTTTCAATAACAAAACAAAATATATCTTAGCTGCACCTAACAAAATACTTCTGCTATGCATTTATTATTAACCCAGAATAATTGATAATCTTACTTCAGTTGCACTAACAGTATATTTTACAATCTTACTTCAGTTGCACTAAAACAGAATATTCGCTTCTGCACATTAAACAACGTAATAGTCAACAATATTCTTATTAAACTGCAGCAATAGCATTCTGATAAAAACAATATAGAAACTAGTGGACACAGGCAACGGCGATGTTACATTAATGTTAGTAGCACGCTTCACCTAACTTCATGTGATGCAGTTCGCATGCAGGCCACAGTAGAGCAGCACGTTTACATTCAATCTTCTAAATTCACATGCTTGAGTTATCACAGTAACTAATACTTTACTCCCTTACAGAATTAAAACACATATACATTGATCAAACATCCCACAACCTTCATTCTTACATGTTAAATGGCGAAAATTGAATGAACTACACGGACACAATGTTGCTTCACTCAAGTCCAATGTTGTAATGGATGAGCGGAAGTTACACATTCCCCTACAGTTCGAACAAGGCATTAGTAATCAAACACAGATTAACAACTAAACTTGTGCTTAAAACCGGAAACAAATAGAAACTTAAGGAAACAAAGAAATACTGCAAAATGTCATTTCAAATGCATTATTTCTCAAAATCTCATAGGTATCTTGGACAGCATTTTAAACACAAATCACCTTTTATCATCTTAGACAGCATTTTAAACACAAATCACCTTTTTATCCTATTTATCTTTTAAGCCTCTTTTACCTGAAAAGGTCAGAGCAATGGATTACTGATCTACAGATCATAGTGCATTTTAACTCAAAGAAATGAATGACCATCTTTTTAACCAAGCAGTGCAATGAATTACAGCATTTTAACTTAGCAGTTGTAGCTTATACTTTTATGCACATTTTTAAGTAGCTTTTAACCTATGGATGTATTTCCATTCAATGTGCTCAAAATATCACTGTTACAGATGCATGTCATTTGTTATTATTACACTTGTTGCAATGTCCCCACTAATCACATGGGAATTTGGGTAAATTATGTAACTAACATATTAACTCAGTCCCCACAAAAGATGGTCAAGTAATTATTTTATCAATTCAGATGTTTGAAGTCATGTATAAGCTAACAAGGCTATGGTGAGTATACCTGATTTTTGTTATACCTCTAGCACCTTGAGAAAGGGTGGTCCCCACAAGTGATTATTTTAAAGTTGGTCCTCATCCAACATGTAAACCAGTATGTGTGTGTGTCTGTGTGTCTGTGTGTGCGTGTACACGTGTGCGTGTGTGCGTGCATGCGTGTGTGCGTGTGTCTATACGTGCATGCTAAGCTGAATTAAAAAATGTTAATAAAAAATTGTTATTAACCATTATTAATGTACTACGTATGCGTTTTTTCATTCTACTTACATTAAATCTGTAAAATAAACCTTTATTTAACAAATGCAATAATCTGAGCATGTATTAGCTACAGATGCATATGTGTGTGTGTGTGTGTGTGTGTGTGTGACTCTGTGTGTGTGTGTGTGTGTGTGTAATTGTGTGTGACTGTGGACCAGAGCCAATCAAACGACTACAAACAGACAAAATGAAAATAAAGTAAAAGGCAAGAGTCACAAATGACACAAAAAGACTACAAAGAGATTAAAAACAACTAGCCTACAAAGAGACAAAAGACAACAAAGAGATTTAAAACCACTAGCCTACAAAGAGACAAAAGACTACAAAGACATTTAAAGACTACAAAGAGATGCAAAAAAAATTACAGAGTGATGCAAAAAAACTACAAAGTGATGCAACAAACTACAAAGAGATGCAAAAAGACTACAAAGAGATGCAAAGACTAAAAAAATATGCAAAAAGACTATATAGAGATTTAAAGAACTACAAAACCACTACAAAAAAACTACAAAGAGATGCAAAAAGAATACAAAGAGATGCAGAAAGACTACACAGATGCAAAAAAGACTACAAAGTGATGCAAAAAGACTACAAAGAGATTTAAAGAACTACAAAGTTATGCAAAAACACTACAAAGAGACTACAAAGAGATGCAAAGACTACAAAGAGATGCAAAAAGACTAAAAAGAAGACTATAAAGAAACAAAAAGACTGAGAGACTCATAAGGAACCACACCACGATGGGGGACCTTTCAGGTGTCTGTGCCCAGGGGCCCGTTGTCCCGTGACCGGGCCGTCTCGTCGCGGGTGGGTCCGTCCCGTCCCTGACTCATCGGATCCTGAGGGACTCTGGTGAAGCCGAGGGTTCGGTACAAGCTGAGGGCGTTCTTCATGGTGTTGGTTGTAGAAGGAAATCTTCGTCCCCACGTCTTCTTCAAAACCTCGGATCACGGCTCCGTTCATCCTGACGAGATCACAACCTTCACGCTCATATTTCAGCTGAGAGCAGAATCAGCACCAGAAGACACATACCGTATTTTCCGGACTATAAGTCTCACTTCTTTCCTACTTTGGCTGGTCCTGCGACTTATAGTCAGGTGCGACTTATATATCAATATATATATAATTTAACATGTTTTTAAATCATACTGAAAACATTACCGTCTACAGCCGCGAGAGGGCGCTCTAGGCTTGTGACAACTATTATGCTCCTCCTAAAGACAACTGAGAACGAAAAGAGATAAACTGCAGGTAGTAAAATATGCAGCCGAAAACGGTAATCGAGCAGCAGAAAGAAAGTTTGAAACGAGGGAGAAACTTGTGAGGGACTGGCGAAAATGTGACTCTTATTGCAATGAAGAAATCAAAGAAAGCTAATCGGCTAATCGCGGGCTGAAAGCAAGATGGCCAGAGCTGGAGGAACGAGTCGGGAGGGGCTTGTCAATGGTGCAGTTACGTCTCCACGCCTTTTAATACATCCATGCTCCACACCCTGGTAGTTGTTCTGTGTGCTATATAGTTGAATAAATGTTAATGTGTTACGTTAACAAACTGGACACCTACCGTATTCAGCTTGTTGTTCTGTGTGCTATTGTGTAGTTGACAGATGAAAAAAAAATTCTAAATAAATGCGACTTATACTCCGGAGCGACTTATAGTCCAGAAAATACTAGGATTACTATAAACTTACCAAGCACTGCACAACATTGATGCTGCAGACTGAATATTTCAAGTATTTATTTCAATACTTACAGTATTTCTTACCATAATCAGTTATAGTAATCAACCAACAATGAAATCAATGAAACAAATAAAATCTGTAGACAAATAAAAATTACTGCATGAAGTACATACACTTTGACTCTGAAGAAAAACTACTGTAAAAGCAGCAAGAATAATGTAACTATTCATCATCTCTCTGTCTGGCTAGATCAGGCCGTAAGATTTCTTCTACATCACAGGCTATGTCTTCATTGGCAAGGCACTGTTGGAAGAATAGCCTTGTGTGACGAATCCACCCCTGCAGAGAAGCTGCTTCGATATGATCACAGGCCTGCTCCATGGCCTGAATGAGGGGCAAACGGTCATTGGGCCGCAGGTATACCTTCTACCGCCATGCTGAAAAAAACTCTTCTATTGGATTCAGGAAGTTGGAGTATGGGGGAAGGTATAATACTTCAAATTCAGGGTGCTCATGGAACCAATTCTGGACCAGAGCAGCCCGATGGAATGAGACATTGTCCCAAACGACAATGTACCGCATCTAGTCCACTTGGTTTAATGCTGTGACAATCTTGTGCAATCTGTCAAGAAATGCAAGCATTAGATTTGTATTTTAGGGTACAGATTTGCACTTTAGGGTACAGATTTGCATGGTGGTGGAGGACCCCATTTTGTGTAATAGCAGCGCAAAGGGTGATGTACATGAAGTATAAAACAAGTATGCTTCTACGTGTTGTGCTTTATTTAAAGAGTATTTAATATGTACTTTTTAAAAGTATACTTCAAAATAGATGTAATTAAGTTCAACTTCAGAGTCCAAAAAGTAAGTATACTAATTTCACCAGTAATCAAATTATTTTTTAAATGTACTTTTTGAAAGTGTACTTTGTTGTTAATGTATTTTAAATTATCCATCCATCTTCGTCCGCTTATCCGGTATCGGGTCGCGGGGGTAGCAGCTCCAGCAGGGGACCCCAAACTTTCCTTTCCCGAGCAACATTAACCAGCTTCCACTGGGGGATCCCGAGGTGTTCCCAGGCCAGGTTGGAGATATAATCCCTCCACCTAGTCCTGGGTCTTCCCTGAGGCCTCCTCCCAGCTGGACGTGCCTGGAACACCTCCCTAGGGAGGCGCCCAGGGGGCATCCTTACCAGATGCCCGAACCACCTCAACTGGCTCCTCTCGACACGACGGAGCAGCGGCTCTACTCCGAGCTCCTCACGGATGACTGAGCTTCTCACCTTATCTCTAAGGGAGACACCAGCCACCCTCCTGAGGAAACCCATTTTGGCCGCTTGTACCCTGGATCTCGTTCTTTCGGTCATGACCCAGCCTTCATGACCATAGGTGAGGGTAGGAACGAAAACTGACCGGTAGATCGAGAGCCTTGCCTTCTGGCTCAGCTCTCTTTTCGTCACAACGGTGCGATAAATTGAATGTAATACCGCATCCGCTGCGCCGATTCTCCGACCAATCTCCCGTTCCATTGTCCCCTCACTCGCGAACAAACCCCCAAAGTACTTGAACTCCTTCACTTGGGGTAAGGACTCATTCCCTACCTGGAGTAGGCACTACATCGGTTTCCTGCTGAGAACCATGGCCTCAGATTTAGTGCTGAAGGTCGCAGGCCGATGATGCCATCAGGACCACATCATCTGCAAAGAGCAGCGATGAGATCCCCAGCCCACCGAACCGCAACCCCTCCCCACCCCGACTACGCCTTGATATCCTGTCCATAAATGTTACAAACAGGATTGGTGACAAAGCGCAGCCCTGGCGGAGGCCAACCCTCACCTGAAACGAGTCCGACTTACTGCCGAGAACCCGGACACAGCTCTCACTTTGGTCGTACAGAGATTGGATGGCCCTGAGAAGAGACCCCCTCAACCCATACTCCCGCAGCACCTCCCACAGTATCTCCTGGGGGACCCGGTCATACGCCTTTTCCAGATCCACAAAACACATGTAGACATACTCCCAGGCTCCCCCCAGGATCCTTGCGAGAGTGAAGAGCTGGTCCGTTGTTCCACGACCAGGACGGAATCCGCAATGTTCCTCTTCAAACCAAGGTTCGACTATCGGCCGAACCCTCCTTTCCAGCACCTTGGAGTAGACTTTACCAGGGAGGCTGAGAAGTGGGATACCCCTGTAATTGGCACACAGCCTCTGGTCCCCCCTTTTTAAAAAGGGGAACCACCACCCCGGTCTGCCACTCCTTTGGCACTGTCCCAGACTTCCACGCAATGTTGAAGAGGCGTGTCAACCAGGACAGCCCCTCCACACCCAGAGCCTTGGGCATTTCTGGACGGATCTCATCAATCCCGGGGGCTTTGCCACTGTGGAGTTGCTTGACTACATCAGTGACTTCCACCTGGGAAATTGACAATGATCCCCCATCATCCTCCCGCTCTCCCTCTAACCTAGAGGGCGTATTAGTCGGATTCAGGAGCTCCTCAAAGTGCTCCTTCCACCGCCTTATTACCTCCTCAGTTGAGGTCAACAGTGTCCCATCCTTACTGTACACAGCTTGGATGGTTCCCCGCTTCCCCCTCCTGAGGTGGCGAACAGTTTTCCAGAAGCACCTTGGTGCCGACCGAAAGTCCTCCATGTCTTCTCCAAACTTCTCCCACACCCGCTGCTTTGCATCTTTCACGGCAGAGGCTGCAGCCCTTCGGGCCCTTCGGTACCCTGCAACTCCCTCCGGAGTCCTCTGGGATAACATATCCCGGAAAGACTCCTTCAGTCGGACGGCTTCCCTGACCACCGGTGTCCACCACGGTGTTCGTGGGTTACCGCCCCTTGAGGCACCTAAGACCCTAAGACCACAGCTCCTCGCTGCAGCTTCAGCAATGTAAACTTTGAACATTGTCCACTCGGGTTCAATGCCCCCAGACTCCACAGGGATGCACGAAAAGCTCCGCCGGAGGTGTGAGTTGAAAGTCTGACGGACAGGGGCCTCCTCCAGACGTTCCCAATTTACCCGCACTACCCGTTTGGGCTTACCAGGTCCGTCCAGAGTCTTCCCCCACCCCTGACCCAACTCACCACCAGACGGTGATCAGTTGACAGCTCCGCCCCTCTCCTCACCCGAGTGTCCAAAACATACGGCCTCAGATCAGATGAAACGATTATAAAATCGATCATTGACCTTTGGCCTATGGTGCTCTGGTACCACGTACACTTATGAGCATCCCTATGTTTGAACATGGTGTTTGTTATAGACAATCCATGACTAGAAGTCATGCATGCACAGAAGTCCAACAACAAACAACCACTCTGGTTTAGACCAGGGAGGCCGTTCCTCCCAATCATGCCTCTCCATGTGTCTCCATCATTGCCCACGTGCGCGTTGATTGTCCCCAGCAGAACAATGGAGTCCCCCACAGGAGCCCCATGCAGGACTCCAGTCAAGGTCTCCAAGAAGGCCGAATACTCCGAACTCTTGTTTGGTGCATATGCACAAACAACAGTTTGTTTTTGTTTTCCCCCCCACAACCCGCAGGCGTAGGGAGGCGACACTCTCGTCCACCGGGGTAAACTCCAACGTAGCGGCGCTCAGCCGGGGGCTTGTGAGTATGTTGCTTCTTTGGGCTGTGCCCGACCGGGCTCCGTGGCAAACCCGGCCACCAGGCACTCGCTGACGAGCCCTGCCATCTGAGCCTGGCTCCAGACAGGGGCCCGGGCTTCCTCCGGGCAGGGTAACTTCACCTCTTCCTCGTTGGCTCATAGGGTTTTTGAACCATTCTTTGTCTGGCCCCTCACCTGAGACAACTTTGCCTTGGGAGACCCTATCAGGAGCACACAGCTCCAGACAACACAGCCCTCAGGGTCATAGGGACACACAAACTTCTCCACTACGATAAGGGGATGGTTCCCGGAGAGGATTTTAAATTATATAGAAGTTTTTTTTTTTTTAAGTGTATTAAATTTGACATACTTAGAGTGGCAATTCAGTGTACTTATGGGAAGTATATTTTTTGTAAATTAATTGTTAGTATACTTTTTACATACTATGATCTCACTTCATTAGAAGTGTGACTTCTGTACACTTTATACAGTACACTCTAAAATAAGTGTATTTTTAGTGGCATATCAGAATACTTTCATAAAATATGTTAAAATACAAAAATGTATAGTGGTAACTTAGTGTACTTATAGTAAGTACACTTATTTTTAAAACAGAGTTAGTATAATTTTTGAAAGTGTACACTGATTTCACTTCATCAGTAATGTAATCTTAGTACACTGTAAACAAAGTGCACTAAAATATAAGTGTACTTTTATTAGCATATCTAAGTACTGTCATAAAATATGCTAAAATGCAAACACTTTTAGTGGAAATTTATTAATTTATTAATTTACTGTAGCCTACTAATGGAAAGTATATTGACATTGTTAGGCTGATTTCTTAAAGGGTCATATGCTACAGTGCTGCAGTGTGGACTAAGACATGTAAGTTCATTTTGTTTAGCTACACTGTTACCATCATGTATTAATGCACAAACACTTGATTGACAGAAGGGCCACTTTATGTAACAGGTAAAGAACAGTAATTCTTTGTACAGATATTGTATTTACATGTCAATTCAATAGGTCTCAGGGAATCTTTGGACTTCTTGGCAGTACTTAGCTTACGGCCATTTTCTTGATGCTCAGCCACATTAGTCTTGTTCAATGTTGTTTGGCAGGAATAACATAGACCTTCTCCCTGGAGTCAACCATGACCCATTTGCGTGTCAATGACTCTGGATGGACGACATACACTATATTGCACTCAGACACTTCATAGACAAAGCTTGATGCAATATTAAGTGTTGTGTCTCTGCACAGCTTCCTTCCAGACTTAACAAGCTCCTTGACCAAAACAAAGTGTGTTGCACCAGAAACGACCAAATTCACAATTCTGACTAATGGGCCATTCTGCAACTCAACAAGAGAGTTGATTCTTTTCTGTAGGCAGCTTTTTGTGTCAGAGTGATACAGTATTCCATTCACACTGAAACTTTTGTAGTAGGAGGCTTGTTTAACTCTAACACCCAGTAGGTCATCTATTGCAAGCATGTGTAAAACCGAGACATCTGTCTGTACTGGTTTACCAAAAACTCTGACATGGGCACTGATCTGAACTGATTTGTCAGTTGAACACTTTCTGCCATGTAGTTCATAGAAAAGATCTTTGACATACTCATTAGCATTATGCATCACTGTTGCTCCTTTCTTTGTGAGACTCCTCTCTCTAAGGTACCTTTTCATTATTTGGACAGGGACATGAGTTGTGCCATTGAAATATGTCAACGGGGTGCCGTTAAAAGATTTAAAGGAAAATGTGGATTAAATGACACATTAGCTGTGCCATATAACCCCTGAAACTCCCTGACAATTTTTTTCAATGCCTGCTCGGCTATCACCACCTTGGCCTCTCTGATCCTTTCTTGCAGGAGATGATATACTGCAAAAACCAAAAGGAAAAGATGATTCCAGTATTTTCTCGGGAGGATGCCATTTAAAACAAGAAAGCATAAAACAAAAGAAACGACCTCCACTCAGACGCCTTCCAGAACTTCCTTTCTCGCATAGATCGTGGTACTCTTGTGATCTCAGTTGGTGGTGAAATTTTTTTAAGCACTTCGTCGATCTGCTCAGTTTGGGTGCCTATGTACCAACCATGCTGATGGTTTGTGGAATCTAACCACAGAGAAGTCCGCTGTCTTGTAACTCCAAGGCATACACTATGCTGATATTCTGGAATAAAGCCTCTCACCATTTTAAATTTGTCTAGTTTCATTAGTTGACTTGGGCCTTTCACTCCCATTATGGGCTGCCGAGGTGTTGCATTCATGGCATTGTCAAAATGCTCAACTTCCCGAAGACGGGGTTCAGGAATAACATATGGATAGGAGCCTCCACCTCTGTGGTAACAGAAGTCACAGCCATAAATGCCATTAAACTGTTGGAGAAGTGGCCTTGCAACTGAATCTGCACTACATACAAGTGCATGCACCTTTGATGTGCAACCATCTCCCCAGGTGATCCCATTACTTTGAAGTTCCTGTAGCTCTTTTACAAATGGAATTAGGAGAGTCTGTATATTAGGCTTGCTCTCTCCAAACCAAAGACAAGGAACACATATGTTGTTCTTCCTGTCTGTAGGGTGTAGTTCTATGATTTGGCACTGAATAGGCCATATTTGGCATCTAGAGCTTTTAAAAACAGGGATCCCATCACTGTTCCAAATTAGACTGATGTCATCATCACCTATTTCACCACTATCTTTGAGTCTCCTATACTCCCCTCCACATTGCACATCACAAATTAAACCTGGAGTTGATGTATGTCTTTGGATTGTGATGTTGATCTCTTTAATTTGCAAAGATAAACTGATTACCTCTCCTTATGACCTGTCTCTCTTAGTTACGCTGTTATAGTTTTAGCCACACTGAGCTGCTCTCTTCTCTCCCTTTCTATTACCATTTGTGTGCATCCCATCCCAGAAATGCTTGTTATTAATCCTAGCTTCTGGGGAGTTTACTCCCCGGAGTCCTTATGTTTTTTCCCCCAGCGTATTTCCTTGGAGAACGTTGGCACCAAGATCCTGGTTGCAGCTGTCACCGTGGTCCTGCTGCACTCCCTGCTGAGCTCAGTGGTGCCCTGCAATGTCATGCTGCGTCCTGCTGAACCCTGCTGCTTCCTGCTATGTCCATCCATGCTCTGCTGGGCCATGCTACATCATACCTGTCAAGTTTTGGATTTGAAAATAAGGGAAATTTACCGGCACCCACCGCGAGCAGTCCCACCACCCCAACCAAGCTCCAGTATCCCTTACATTTTAAGACAGGTATACAAGAAAGCTAAAATCACCACTTGATGCAGAATGCTGAAAACATTTACAATTTATAACATTGCTTGTCTTTACATTTACATTTTATTTTCATTCCACACATTTTCATTTCATATTGCTTTTCTTTTACAGTTTTTCTTTTCATTTCACATAACTTTTCTTTACTCTTTTAGTGAGTTGTTGTAAAAATTTGTTGCAGACTTTGCATTCTTTAAGACTGTTGTGGAAGGAGTGTATTAGTGGGCGGGGCCAGAGTGGTTAATTTTACATGAAAGTAGAGCGCAAACAGTTCTGTTGTCTAACGTCATCCTATTCTCTGTAACAATCTTTCGTACCATGCTAAACACCCTTTCTCAGCTTGCATTGCTATGGGGAATGCATAGTAAAGCCTTCATAAGTTTTGGCAGCGCACCGTCTCTGTCGTACCATGCATCATCCGTCTCTGTTTTTTTTTTTCTTTTTTTTCCCGTGCGTTGTCACTCATCATCTGACCTCACACACTAACCTCGCGACAACTGCCACCTACAGCACCTGTAGTAGGCTACTGCCTACTGCAGGTTATCACGAGGCTAGTGACAGATCTCAGATTGGGAATGTTTTTTGTTTTTTTTACCCCGCTCGGGCCCAAGCTATTATTATTTTTTAATAACGCAGGTTAAAATACGGGAGATTTACGGGAAAATACTAATACGGGAGGACGGCGGGAAAGAAGGGTAAAATACGTGACTTTCCCGGCCAAAACGGGATACTTGACAGGTATGCGCTACATCCTGTAACGCCCTGCAGCGCCCTGATATGACGTGAACTACTACGACTACCATTTGAAGTCACTGTTCCATTATTAATTTGACTATTATCGCCACTGTTCATCATATCCCCAACCGGCCCGTCAGATGCCGCCTACCAAGAGCCTGGGTCTGTCCGAGGTTTCTTCCCAAGAGGGAGTTTTTCCTCGCCACTGTTGCACTGCTTGCTCTTGAGGGAATTACTGTAAATGCTGGAATTGTTGGGGCTTTGTAAATTATAGAGTGTGGTCTAAACCTATCTGTAAAGAGTCTCGAGATAACTCTTGTTATGATTTGATACTATAAATAAAATTGATTGAATTGAATTGAATAACCAAAAAATATGAACCCTTTTCTAGACTAGCATCCACATCAAATTCTGCCTCACACAGAACACACTGTGTCAAACCACATTCTTTTTGTTCCAATATAATTTGAACACTGATGGCAGTAGAAATGGGGCACATACTCCATATTAGCCATAGGATTTATGGAAGAGATACGAGGTTGCTGGTATCAGTGCAGGGAAAAGTTCATGAAAAATCTGTAAAAGATGGTCCAGAGCAATCCCGGTCAGGTTATGCCTCAGGAAGTAGGCCATTAGAAGGAGCAAACTTTGACCTTTGATAATTGGTGCTCCAGGGTACAAAAGGTCATCTCCACAATTTCCATCCTACAAAATGACACACTGAGATTGAAAAAACATTCAGTACAATGAACAAAACATTCTCAAGTATTAAGGTTTATCATATCTTGTCAAGTTTCTAATCATTTAAATTGCCCTATATGAATGACACAGTACACATTAACTTTGCTCTACTACCCAAGCAAAATCTAACACAAGTAAAAGATTAAAATTATTTGTGATGTTATTTGCTAAATATGATTACAAACTAAATGTATGCATTATTTTGGGAACCCTTGGGATCGAGCACTTGTGCATATGACTTCATC
The DNA here is from genome assembly GCA_025617405.1 of Perca schrenkii. Classification (NCBI taxonomy): domain Eukaryota; kingdom Metazoa; phylum Chordata; class Actinopteri; order Perciformes; family Percidae; genus Perca; species Perca schrenkii. The sequence continues at coordinate 31,336,586 of CM046801.1, read as the reverse complement.
TAACCATTTTTAGTTTAGTATTAGTCTCTGTGCTTTGATGGGTTTTGATAAGTTGTCATCACTGAAATTAAATTTACAGATATTTTAGGGATTCCTTGTGTGTAGCTAGTTTTGGGGCGTCCAACACAGTATCTCAAATATTTTTTGAGTTCAAACATCAGACCATATAATAAAATGCTACGTCTAATCATCACTATGATCAAGCTTTTCTAGAATCTCGTGCCTTGCTGCACTCTTTGGGCATGGTTTTATGTCAGCCAGAGAATATTCAGCTTTATTGTAGCCTGCTGAGCAAAATGGAAGTGCCTGACATGAAAATAAAGTCTTTGTTATTCTATTCTATGGCAGAGGAATGAAATTTGTTGTTTAGATTGTGTGCATCAAGTCATCATAGCAAATCACTCCTGTAAAAGAAAAACTAAACAAACAAAGATGAACGCTGGCCCATAAGTAACTGTAATCTTACCTGTGATGGATTTGGGTTGGGTCTCTCAGCCTCTGGTCCTTGCATGGTCTGGTTCTCTCTTATATCAACCACATCGTCCTCAGCAGCTGATCCATTCTGAAGTTGGCACAAAGTGTGTGGCAAGTTAGTCACTGTATGTGGTGTTATTTTGGTATTGAGTGGGATCTTAAAGCACTAGAAATAAAGCAACCTATAATGCAATTGCTAGCATGTAAGTAATCTTACCTGTGACGGATTTGGGTTGGTTCTCTCAGCCTCTGGTCCTTGCATGGTCTGCTGCTCTCTTATATTAACCACATCGTCCTCAGCAGCTGATCCATTCTGAAGTTGGCACAAATGGCAAGTTAGTCACTGAATCTGGTGTTACTTTGGTATTGAGTGGGATCTTAAAGCACTAGAAGTGAAGCAACTTGCTCCAACTGCTCTAAACTGAAATTTGAAAAATGTTTGAGCTAGTTTGTTAAGTTGTAGGAGTCAGTTCCTTTTAATACAAAATACCAATAAACTAACAGTGAACAAATATGTATTACCTGTGTCCTGACCTGCAACCTTTGTTTTTTTTTATTCTGCACACTATTTCCACTAACCTATAGGTTATTACTACTACATATGTTGTTGTACTACACTCTGCCCCATATTGTATTAAACACACAAACACATAGATGTCACGGGGTGGAAGTTCTATTTTATTTGAGCATGCTTTTATTGGATTTGCTGTGGTTTTATTTGCTGTGTTTTTATCTTTTATTTGCATCCTTTTATTCTGAAATGTGTGGTGTGTTTTTAATGTTGAATTCCGCCAGTGAACTTTGTAGTAGGCCTAATCGGGCACTTGGGAGCCAGAGATGGGTATAAAAAGGGGTAGAGCAGCAACTTGGGAGGCAGATGGGAAAAGAATCATGGAGGAGAGTACACCAGGGAAGACGCTGAAAGCACGACAGAGCGTACGGAACAGGTGGAGAAGCAGCCAGGAGATCGGACGAAGAGACACGGAAAAAGAACCTTACAGCCCTGAAGCTACAACGAAGAAAACACAAACACAGACCGCTAGCGGAAAAAAGTGCGTAAAACCCTCCCTCCCGCGTAAGTCCCTTTTGAGTCCGGTGTTGGTGGTGGTAAAGTGTATGAAGCAGTAGCAGTTTCTAAGGACGTTTTACTGGCCAGAGTTCTGTTGCAGGTTATGCCCCAAGGAAGGTAACATATGAAAAGGAGGCTGCTTCCTGGCCGAGCGCTGTGGACATTTTAAAGCCGAGACTCCTGTTCCGTTGGACTGTTTTAACTTTATTTAGTGGTTGTGTTTTTAGTTTTTTAAATCTTTTTTAAAACAAAGGACCTGCTTTTAATGGTTACTTTTAATTGGAATTACTGTAGTTTAAAAGAGGTCCTAGGCCTCAGTCAAAAACCTAGGTGGCGTTGTCGGCCCCTTTAATGCTCAATTTTATATTTTACTTTAACGCGCCCACCACCCCCCTTTATGACAGACAGAAACCCACTTTTCTTGGCCATCCTGAACAATTTGGTGTATGAGTTATGTGAATACCATACATTGTTCCATCATGAAGACTGAATGACTGTTTTGTTATTACTGGACATAAGTTTCCACACAGACATCCGGTACAGACATGGGTAGTTACAGGATAGTTCATTACATTAGCCTATAGACTGGCACACAGGCCTACTGCTGTCTACAGGAAACCATCCAAATGTAAGTAATTCAACAATGGTTGGTCACATTGTTACAAAGTAAAAAATTAAAGAATACACAATTAGGCTATAAGGAATGAATTATGCATTGTCAGTGTCCTGACCTTACTGTCCGCTCTCTTCCGTTTTCCTGCTGTTGGCTGCAGTGGTGCATCATGGTGAGCTGGAGGCTGTAAGCAAAATAACTGTCACCATCCATGTCAGTGCAGAAAATAAAATCTAACCAAGTGTAATTAATCTTATATTAAGATCAAAACAATTTTGGTATTGTTTTTACTATGAAGAGACTTACCGTGCTCTCTTGAAAGATCATTTTGACTTAATTTAAGAAGACTTTGACTCAATTTAAGAAGACTTATCAAGACCAATTAGCCCAACACACTGGGAGCCAAATTTGCTTTACCCACTGGCAGAAACATTTGCTTGTTTTCAGGATGAGACGTCTTAAGTCAAACTCTTCTTAAATTAAGTCAAATGATTTTATGAGAAAGAGCTAGGTAAGTCTCCTTATACTGAAAACAATACCAACTACTTTTTTGATCTTGATATAAGTTTATTATAACTTGGTTTTTCAGTTTTTGCACTGTGTCAAAGCAATTTGGGAATTAAGCTAGTTTTTGGGCTGAAAACATTAGACGTTACACGTTGTAATCCATGCAATGTCATAATCATAAATAAATACTTTACATTGTCATATATGCTAGCTTACTTCTCTGTCATGACGTCCTAAAATTCTGTCAGGGACTTCAACACCAGTTGAAGTCAGGTAGGCTTTCGCCATTGCTTGGCCTGCTACCAGCTATTATCATATTATTATTTATTATTTACATTATTATTAGTACTGCTATACTAGGGCCTTCTTCTTCTTTTTATTATTATTATTAGTATTATTGTAGAAGTAGTAGGCCGACTATTACCATAATTATAAGAAGAACAACAAGAACAAGAACAAGAAAAACATAACAATTTTTATATAATGATACAAATTATAATTACCTTCCTGTGTCTGTATTCTGTTGTCCTTGGTGTTTTCTTATTAGTGACCAATAAGTAGGACTTGTACTTTGATTGTACAGGTGGCATATTTGAATAACTATTGTTGAGCAATGCAACAGATCAAGATTCAAAAATGAAGACTAAGCAGTAGATGGCTATGAATGGACCCAGGAATTGGACCTACCCACCAGTCGGTTCCCACATCCAATCAGTGTGCTCAGCATCGTCGACATCCAATCATCATGTAGAAGTTATGGCAGAAATTAGCTACACAGCTACAACGTAGCCAAATAGTAATGGTTAATGTTTGAAATACATCACTGATACTCAGGCAGTAACAAAGTTAGCGCTAACAAAGTTAGCAATGTATGGGTTTTTATTTCGTCGACGGGTCCGTTATTGCAGACAGTACATGTATAATACAGGATGCATATAGAAATGCTGACATTACAGTCACCTGCAAGGAAGACCTCCAGTCCCAGGAAGGCTGGATAGAGGGGATTTTGCCAGCTAAACGCAGGCAAGATCCGAAGTCGGTTGCAGCCAAACTGCTGTTCATGTCGGGTAAGTTCTAAAACATTGGAAATATTCTGAATACTCTTTGTAACATTAACTAACTGACTACTGTCATGTAATTTAGCGTTACTGATGATGAAGTGCTTGAAACATAGACTGTATATATAGTTCTATAAATACAGTCTAATATATGGTCTTCCAACAGTTACATAACAGTTTACAAATAATGCTGTGTCATCGTAGAATATGTTTGCCATGGGAGTTACATTGTGAATTTTTGCAGACTTTTCCTAGCTGGGTGCACAAGCATTTAGCAGATTTAGCCAGCAAATATCAATTTGAAATAATAAATATTACTTAGAAGTTAGCTATTTTGTAATGCCAGGCATGTTAAGTCAAGATTCAGTCTCTTGTTACAAATACTGTCAGAATGATGGATGGATGGAGGTGGATTCTTGGAAAGTGTGCTGTAGTCGCAATATGAAGAAATGCACTTGTAGAAGCTATTCAAAAATGAGTGTAGTTACTTAAAGTGGTGGTGTGGAAATTTTCAAAATCATTCTCTTTAACAAGGTATACATTGTCAGTCTGGTTCACAAGATGGACGAACAGCTCAAGAGGGACCCTCAAATGGCAACCTACAAGACAACTCAGTTCTACTCCTGCTAGATATGAGTCCGATTCCGACGACACATGTTGCGATATTTTTGATCCACCCAAAAAAAGAAATACGGTAAGTTTAAAAATGTAACTGACTTCATCAAATAATGTGCAGTGTTCCCCGGATAATTGTCAGAGTTTACAGTGGTGGATTATAGCCTATTTGTGCTGAAATGCATGCATTGCGCTTTAATTGAATTATGTCCCAGTACCAAAGTCCAAACCCAACCTACAAACCTATGCCCTTGGTGCTCAGGGTAAAGCTTGTGACATAGCAGAACTGCATTTTTGTGAAAATGAGTTACTATTCAAGAGTGTATGAACTCTGTTGATTTATACACACACATCATGATAATTGTGTTTTGGCTTGTGTATGATTAGGAGTGTATAGCTGCCCTTTTTGTTTAAGGTAATTTTCTTCATAGGTGATTGAGACCAGTGAGGAGGAGGATGACGCCATCCCTCAGGTGGAGTCTCAGCGGCCAGGGACGGTGCCTGCTGTTTTTGTTGAACTGATGTTGTGGCAAAATGTGATAAAATCTGGTATAAAGTATATAATGTACAACTAGTATGATAGTCAATAAGAGATGACATGTATTCTGCCTTGAAAATAAAGAAAGATCTTCTCCCTCCATATACCACCTTCAGTACCACAGAACACCTGCTGCGGCTGCGATACAGTCGCTACTAGCCACGACGATATACCATTGAAGCAGTCGCGCTAGTTGCGGATAGTCTACCCGGTGAAAAGTTCACTCAAAACTGCAAGATCAGCAAAATGACATGCATCCCACTGTTAATTTGAAGAACATGCAAGTTACGTGTTATGTCTTAGAATACAGACCTGACTTCCCTCATTACAAATTTGAAAATAATCCACTTAACTCTGTCATTTTTGCCGTCATTGACTACTGTTAATACTCCTTGTTTGAATTTCACTGATTAAGCAATATGGCAAAAGTGACAGTGGGGTTGGTACGGATATAACTACAAGGCCTCTGGCAGAGTGGCACAGGTATACCATGACCACAAGTGTCATATTGCTTTTACACATCTGTTCCCCTTCCATCACGATTAAAGATATAAAATTGTGTTTTCAATCATTTATTTAGACTTATTTATTTATATCATCCACTCCAATAAATAGTTCTAATCTTCCATCTCTGTTGCCAAGCATCGCAACATATCAGTCAAGAGAAGGGTCCAGTAAGACAGGCTATATGGTCTTATTCACATAAGAATTTTTTAGCAGTTGCTTGCAGGTTTGAAGTATATTATCATCCTATTGTATCTGACCATTCTATATAATCTGTATTTAAGCTTTATATGACTTGTACTTAAGGTTCGACAGGAGACCTCGAATGAACTTTACTTTCAGAGGACACTTCTCTGGAAACATCTGGAAAGCGTTATTAGTGGGGCCCCTAGAAATAGGGATGCCTTTGTTGGCTTGGTTCCAAAAGGATGATAGCCATTGGTCAATTATTAATCCCACCCTAAGTTATGAAGTATAGATATACCATGTGTTAACAAAAGAACCTAAGAGTGACCATTGGAGAATTGGGAAAACTGTTGCACTCCGGCCTCTTCAGAGCTTGTAAATTGATGCTGAATTCTTTGATGTAAATAAACCTTTATCATCAAGAAACAGTGTCGGTGGATTCCTCTCCACACAGCCTTACACGATTGCTATAAAATACACCACAGGTTCCCACAGGTCATGGAATCTTTGGAATATCATGGAATTTCAGGAAAAGTCAGGGAATTTGATAATTTTGGGGGCAAAGTCATGGAATATGAGGGAATTTTGTTTTATAAATTTAAAATTGTCTTGCCAAATAACATTAATAAAATCAAATTCAATGCGCATTTATTCATCCCCCACTCTAAAAAGTAAAGATGCTTGAACGCTACGAGGGTGCTTTGAAATCTTTGGTCAGTTAGTTTATTGCACCATATTGGAAGTAAAAAAAAATTTGTCTGGGAAAGTCATGGAATTTTACATTTGACTTAACTTGGAAACCCTGTGCTTCTCTATACTTCACATGCTAAACTGAACATTCGCCCTACTCCGCCTTCACACTCTAATGGAATTACTGCCCTGTGGCTTTGAGTGAGTGGAACATTCATGTCAGACATACATGCTAACAGTGAAAAGTATAAGTAATTATCCTCATCCAATCAGAAATAAATAAAAGTTAAACCAGATGTAGCTGTTGTGAAATGACATTTATATATGTGCTATTTTATGTCACAATGTGATACTTATTCTTTGTGTCATAATGTGATACTGACCCTTTTTATACTATATCCTTATTTTAGAGCTGCCAGGACTGGTGTCTTCACTCAAAACAGTCCTAAACAAAATGGCAGATTCACCTTTGTCTTCCGTGAATTCCAGCCAAAGCGACTCACTGGCAGTCACACTGGCAGTGAAGAAGACATGGTATGACTGAAGGACCTTAAACCAATCCTTGTTATGTCTTTGTTATGATTGGGTGCAATAAGCATACAAAAAAATCTTACAAGATTGTGGAGGTACTGTTTGTGTTAAAACACTTGAAGCTAAGACACATGCCAACCTGCCATATAGAGAAGTGTTTGTAATTTACCTTTTGTCTTAATCTGCTTGTGTGTTTTCACAATTGTCATTGGACAACTCATCAGTGCAATTCCCAAAACGCCTCTATCAGGGAAACTTTGGCCAAGGCAACCCTCACAGGGAAAGGAAAAAAAGGCGAGCTGAAGGAGCAGCTTGAGCCAGAAAAAAACAACGCAATTATAGGTACAGTAATGTCAATTATGAATCCAAATCCATTGTCATGATTGATTGACAAATCCATTATCATCAATGATTGTATTTCAATGTTATACATTGTCTATCTTGTTTTAATTCATGCCTATGTCTCTTTCCTGTTTTCACAGATGCAGTGAAGCAGCAATTCCCCAACACCGAGGTGGCAGAGATCCGGGCCCTTCTATGGAGGAAGTGCAACAATGAGCGCTACAAGGCCTCTAGTAATTCAAGTCAGAGCTAGATGTGCATGTGTAATAAGTTGTTCGCCATTGTTCTCTTCCTGGCATTTCAGAGAAAGTCGACTGTTCAAGGTTCCTGCTTTTGCCAATATCTGCTTTTGTGTGTTACTTTTGTGTCAATAATAAAGATCCTTTTCTGAAATGCAATTTGTAATCTGTTGATGTAATGCACTTGAACTGAATTGTAATATAATACACTTGTAGTGTAATAGCAACATTTATGCTTAAGTATAACAAAATGGGGATAAAAGTACAGATGAAATATACTTCAAACTATTTGTTTCTACCTTACACTATAATAACATTGCACTGAAAGTACGTGTCTATGATGTTTAGGTTGTAATTGAACTTCACTTCGAACACATTGTCATTGTCATAGTGGGACACTTTAAAAGCACTAAATATAGTTATGAAGTGCATTTGTAGATCACTTGAAATATTACAGAGGCATACTAAATTAACATAGTTTATAGTAATTATAAGTATGATAGCAGTATGCACAAAATGTAAACACAACTATAAGTTGCACTGCAATGCCTTTTTAAATGTATTTCATTTAGAATGGCAATACAATGCAATTGTACTGTAAGTGTGCTTAATTTCTCATGAATCTTGATTTTTTTTAGTGCACTTGAAAAAAGTTGTTCCATTTTAGTATACTATTTACACTTGAAGTGTAGTCAAATAGATGTTAAGTTGAAGTTAATACATAATTGAATACACTTAACTATACTTGGATTTGACGAAAAAAAGCGAGTGTACCGTCGGCAGGCAGCCCCCTCCAGCTGTACGGAGGCTCTCGGTTCTTCAGACGTTCCCCCGCAGGTTTGGAGAACGTCCTCCCCCACTGAAGAACCGGCGCGGAGAACCAGAACTTCTCTCTGAGGAGAACATTGTTCCTCACTGCTTTCCTCAGAGAACACGCTGCTTCTACCTGAAAACACAGCGACAAACAGGAATACATATAACAGTAATAATATAGACATACATACATTTGCTTTTCACGTTTACAGACAGAGGAAAGTGTGTAAACCTCAGCTCCCTGCAGCTGTAAAAACAGGCTTTCATTCTGCTAACAGTAGGTAGCCTGGCTAATCTAACAACAGACACACCTTTCAGAGCGGGCTCAGGGCCTTAGCAACGGTCTCTAGGGTAGGTAGGGGTGTGTGTGTGTGTGTGTGTGTGTGTGTGTGTGTGTGTGTGTGTGTGTGTGTGCCAGATGTAACACCTGAACACTACGTAGCAAATGAGCACAGAAGTTTAGCTAAAAGTAACGTATAAATGAATCTAAAAGTAAAGGAGAAACAGAAATAGTCAGCTAATGTGTGTGTGTGTATGTGTGTGTGTGTGTGTGTCTGTGTGTGTGTGTACAGTATGTGTGTGTGTGTGTGTGTGTGTGTCTGTGTGTGTTTGTGTGTGTGTGTATATGTGTGTGCGTGTGTTTGTGTGTGTGTGTATATGTATGTGTGTCTGTGTGTCTGTATGTGTATGTGTGTCTGTGTGTGTGACTCTGTGTGTGAATTTGTGTGTGTCTGTGTGTGTGAGTGCGTGCGTGCCTGTGCGTGTGTGTGTGTGTGTGTGTGAATTTGTGTGTGCATGTGTCTGTGTATTTATGTGTGACTCTGTGTGTGTATTTATGTGTGCATGTGTGTGTGTGTGTCTGTCTGTGTGTGTGTCGGTGTGTGTATCTGTGACTCTGTGTGTGTATTTGTGTGTGCATGTGTGTGTGTGTGTGTGAGTGTGGGTGTCTCTTTAAAGGTTTCAGATATTGAAATCATACATGATGTATCAGATACAAGAACAGAAATTGAGCTGAGGTTTTTCATTTTATTTGAACTTTATCACAGCAGTGAGATGGTGACACAGCGCTGCTTTTCTCTGAGGTACCACGGGTCAAGGTGGAACAGAGACGGTGCACAATGTAAAGGGCGGGGGGGGTCTTAGACGTCAACTGTCGGGAGATCACGTTCCAGAAACGGCTTCACGTGAATGATCCTGCCCTCTGGATAAGGATGTGGCGGTGAGGACGATGATGTCGTGTCGTCTGCACAGGGGCGCGCAGATGGCGCGGTATCGTCCCCCGGGAGACGGGATGGCGGCTCCTCTGCGTTGTTTGAGGCGACCTCGAGCGTTTGCAGGACGTTTCTCTTTATCCATGACTTGACTTGCTGCAGTCGCGGCCTTTTTGCCATCTCAAGAATCAGAGTTGTGTCTTTGAGTTCTGCTTTTAAATGGTGCAGCTCCACGGTCATGTCATTGATCGCTCTGATGAGGGAACTTTGGTCCTGGTTACTTCTCACCTCTCTCCGAAAACTCAAATCTTGGCAACGTTTCTGCGCCCTGGAGGAGTTCTGGTAGCACCTTCTGTAACTGTTGATCAGTTGATCTTTAGCGGCGATGGCTTTTCTGAGCCCGGTCTCTGTGTTTCCATCCATCTGGACATTGGTATTATTGTCGATGTAGTGTCTTTTGACGTCAAAGACTTTATGTACGAACGTCTTGGGTTCCGAGGTGAAATCCATGCACGCCTGCAGATCGGCCTTGAAGCGCATCACGTAGGTGAGCAGGTTCCTGTTCTTCTCTCGCTCCTTGATCAGGTCTGGCTCACATTTCCTCACTTTGTAGTTCAGATGTGAGATGGTTTCCCCCAGGTCGGCGTTCTCTCGCAGGGTCTTGTACAGCTTCTCCATCGCTTCTTTGAGCTCCCACTGCGTCGTTCTCAGATCGTCCTCGATGCCGTTGAGGTTGTCTTTCACTTCGTTTAATTTAACAAGCAGAACGGCATTGTTGTCCTTCTCTTTCGCCCAATCCTGTTGCAGTTGCTTGTTGTCCTTCATCAGACGAGACATCTCCAGGTTTTTCTTCCCGATTACATTTTGTCTGTCTTGGATTGTACTCTCTAACGTGGAAACCTTCTCCGTAAGGTCTTCCTTGTTCTTCAGACCGTGGATTGTCTTCTTCAGCTTTTCAATGTGCATCTCCAGTTCCTTTTGCTTCACTAATTCGTTGAGTCGCGTGTCTTTCTTTAATATGTTTTCCATAGCGATGACTTTGTCTCTTTCTTGGAGCTGTTTGCGTAAGTCCTCCACTCTGTCTTTGTACTCCGTCTCCACTCGGGGCAGCGTAGCTCGATGCTCTTTCAACTCGGCGTCTTGTTTTTCCGCCTGCTCTTCGGCGATCCTTATCTGCTCCGTTTGTTGTTGGCATGTCGCCTTCACCTCCGCCAGCCTCCCATCATGCTCCGCTCGCATTCTCGAAATTTCAGACTCATGATTCGCTGTCAGTTCTTTGACGGTGTTCCTGGCGTTTGTCTCGCTGTCGCGTTTCTGCTGTCGGAGTTCTGACTTGGTTTGCGTGTGTTTCGCTCTCAGTCCCTGAAATGTTTCCATCAGCTCGGCCTTATCGAGGCTGAGGTTCTTGACTTCATCTTGACTCAACCGGAGCTGGCTTTTCCACTCCTCTGCCTTGTCCTTGTGAGTTTTCAGCTCTTTCACGAGAGCCTTGACTTTGGTCTCTAGAGAGTCTCTTTGTATAAAGTTAGTTTTACTTAATTTAGTAAAGTTCAGCTCTTGTTTTCTAACTTTGGACTTGAGCTCCTCTATCCTAAACTGGAGAAATTTGACGTTATTGTCCTGCAGCGCCATTGTTTCTGTTCTCCGTCTGTTTAAAGGTTCTGTTTTCGACACTCAGTAACACAGAGGTTTAAATGTGCTTAGTGGGAGTGAATTGTGGCCTTTGTGAGATTTTCTCCTTTCAGTCAGTGAACTTAGAACTAGAACACCTCTCAGGTCTGTGACATCACCGATCAAAGGCTCAAAAGGAGTTCTAACATTCCAACACAAGCTTACAGCAGATGTACACAGAATTCAAATACAAACAATTATGTGTGTGTGTGTGTGTGTCTGTCTGTTTGTCTGTGTGTGTTTTTGAAAAGAAAATTCAAAAATAAACAATTCTGTGTCTTTATCTCTATTTCTTTATTGATTTATTTGATAGGGACCATTAGCCTGATGTGGTCATACGTAGATTCTAGTCAGAATGTGAGTCTGAAACCGCTCCATTGGGCTGTGATTATTGGGCGTGTTCCAACCGAACCAGGAAAAAAAATGCCTCTGCATTCATTGGATAGACCTCCAACCAATCAGAGCAACGGAACTCAACACTGTGTATCGTCTCCATAGCAACCACTCTTTGCACAATGCATTCCTTATATACTGTCTATGATGCATTCGCGTGCATTCGTTCTAACTTCCGACTTTTAGACTTTTTTGAAGCTGGATATATCATTTGTTTCTTGTAAATATAAATGTGGATAACGTTAGTGATAGTGACATGCTCACTACAGTTGCATTTCTAGAGATGGATCGGCGAAAACACGTTTTATTTCTCTGATTCACGGCTTTGTTCTAGCGCCGGCGGTCCCTCTCTTCACTCACTCCCTGGGCCCTATCTTGCACCCAGCGCAATTGCCTTTGTACACCGACGCATGTATCATTCCTATTTTGCACCCGACGCACAGCGGACTTTTCCCTCCACAGACGCACGTCGGTAAAATAGGGAATGTATTTGCACTCCTGGGGGCGGTTCAGCGAAAACAGGAGGTGTGTTCCAGCGCAAACGTTATTAGTGCTATTTTGCAGTTTCAGAAAACAATTCCGCCACTGACCAGGAAAAACCTGGTTTAAAGTCAGTAGCGCGTTATTCAGATGCTATTTTAGGGGCGCATACTTGGCCATAATGTAGCGTGTGCACAATGCGCATACATGTCTCTCATCTAAACGGACGCAGCAGTTCCCATTTTTGCAAACCATACATAATTACAAGGAAAAATATTACTGAAAATGCGCTTCAGGTGTTTGGATAGATCAGGAGGCACTTTACAGTACAGTCCTAAAAAAGTCGCAGCATTCTTTGTGGCTTGTTGTGTTTAACACAACATTTCCATGAATCATGGATGTGTTGATGACATAAATGAGGAAATATTAGAGGACTTAAGGAGACGTGATGTTGAACTACGGCGGGATCTGGTCCGGGAGTAATGCGCGATGTGCTCCTGATGGAGCGGGTGGACGGAGATGGTGTGGGGGGAAGAGGAAGGGGCACAACAGGTGCAGGTGGTACGTTTGGAGGCCCACGCTCCATGGCTGCAGCAATCCTCTCCAGACTTGAGAAGATGCGCCCGAGAGGCCGCAGCAACATCACCACCCGGCCAAGACGGGCATTTATTACTTTGCCGCATCCCAGACAGCTCCACTGGCGTGCGCCAGGCAAATCCGCCGTTATAATAGCAATCCGCCATGGAACTAGCGCGCCTGCTCTTAAAGGGAATGTGAGATGATGCTGTGATTGGTTTATTGCACGTTACGCCCAAACCACACCTAGCTACTTCAGACCAACCCATTTTAGATTTGCGTCGGGCGCAAGAGTCATTTATCCCGCCGGTATAATAGCAACAGCGCCCGAGATCCGCCCACAAAGCTACTTGCGTTTTGCGTTTCATACTTGCGTTTCAGATCGTTAAAATAGGGCCCTCTATGTCTCTCCACCATATAACGCTCTCTCTCTTCAGTCTTTCTCTATCTCTCTCCACCATATAACGCTCTCTCTCTTCAGTCTTTTTCTATCTCTCTCCACCATATAACGCTCTCTCTCTTCAGTCTCTTTCTTGCTTTCGAGCAGTTGTTGAGGCTCCTCCGCTGAGGATTTTAAAATGAATGCGCTGTCGATATATTCTGTAACAGACGCAATGGTGGAATCTACACATCTCAACAAATTCAACCCAAGCGTTCTTTGGTGACGTGATTGATTCTGTTACTGTTGATCATCTGTCCGACAATCTGATTGGTCCGAACGGATCCTGTTCGGGCAATAATTGCTTCTCAACGGAGCGACTCCAGACCGAACTTCCCAACCTAAAATTTTGTGGGCGGGGCTAAGTTCGGCTGGCATCCAGGCTAAGGGACCATGTAACATTGTTGTATAAAAACACCATGTAAATATGCCAGAATTTGAAGGGTTTTGCGCACACACACACACACACACACACAACCCAAGTTCAGTCTGTGGACTGGTTCCCCTTCTCGGTACGTCTCCATTTGCCTGTAATCTATTCTTGGTATGTTTCCATTACACTTTCACCCTTTGACCATTTAAATGCTCGGTTCAGGTCCGTGGTTTTGATACACTTTGTGTGCATCAACGCATTCTTAAGAACGGGTTTGTATGATCTTATACAGACAGACAGGCAGGCGCACACACACAAACACACACACAGACACACACACACACACATTGGCCCTCATTTATTAAACGTTCGTACAACCTAAAACAGGCGTAGTACGGGCGTACGCCGTTCCTCAGTGTGGACTTGCGGTGCAGCATATAATCAGTTTAACAGGAGAAGGAGAAGTCATAAGTTGATCACTTATCAGCAATGGCAGATCTGGCTCTTTTAGAAGACCTCTATGAGCCGGTCTGCAACATTGTTTTAGCCTGTGGGGTTCTGCACATCGCGCAGTAAAACACAGTGCCATAAATGTAGTAATGGAACCAGATGACCCCATGCCCGGAGAGCAGTGTCCAGCACAGCCCCAACTGGGGGCTATACGAAGGAGACAAGATATTATTCCTCGCTTTTAAAAGGTAGCCTATAGTGTTATGTTTGGCAATGATATTCAATACAGGAAACATGACGATGCACAACATTTTTATTTATTCTTCAGGTTTTTGTTTCTCTTTCAAGTGAATGATTTATTTCTGCCATTGACCGAGTTATTTCAGCTTGTTTTTCCAGCCCCTCTGCTGTCAGGAGACAGGGTCCAGCACGGGGGTGCGAAAGACACACGCACTCTCCCTCAGCTGTTGCCTCGTTCTGACTCATGAAAAAAAACACAAGTAAAATAAAAGACAATGCATAAACTCCGGTACTGTGTGTTTACTTAAATATAGGTACACCTACATGTAGGCCTAAGAGATTGCAATATAAGCCTATATTACTATTAGGACCATAGAATACATATGTCAAGGATGTATAAATTAAATAAACTTCAGCTGGAGTCCGATTTACTACGGCAATACTGTTGACCGCATCAGTGATCTCTTTCCATTCCGCATTCTTTCTACAGCCTTTAATACCAGTTTTCAGGCTGCCAAAAAGTACACACGTTAGTGCAAATGAACCTTAGATATCAGGGTTTCAATCTCCACCTCTGAAAAGTGCCACTTCTCAGTCGGATTACGTCTCGCCATGTCGTAAATTGTAGGGGCGAGGCCTCAAAGACTGAGAATATATTGGGGCGTGATATTTAAATTACGATCGTTTCCAGACACTGTATTTATCAATGTACGACCATTCTTACACTCTGATTGGTGTGATACGAACATTTCATGAATCACACGTGAAGCCTGTCGTAAGAGGATTTCTGCGCACATATATGCGCTGGTTTTTACGTTAGGTTGATAAATGAGGACCATTCTCTCCAACCTCTCACACACTGACACATACTCACTACCATCATGTGTGTTTCATCTGCTAAGAGACAAACAAATACGTAAAAACACAGTGACCAGGAGAGTTGTTTCCTCCTTATACGTACAGAGGTCATGAAGTATACACAAAAACCCAAAACATTGAGGCTCTGCTCCGTTTCGGTCTGCCATCTTGTCCCAAAGTTAATCGGCATGCTAACTTTTAGATGCTTCCCACGAGGGCTGCTTTAGCTAACTAGCTTGCTAGCTATCTTACCTAAAGCATCTGTGAATCTGCTACAGCTACTGGATAGTTGGCACACAGAGGGAGAGTTGGAAGGGGGCACGAAGCCACAATAAAAAAAACACACAAAACCTAATGAATCATTTTTGCAAATTTCTTTGAGAGTTCAAATTAAAATGAACCTTTCCTTGGCAACCGTGCTTCCTGAGAGCTGAGCGGACAATAAACGAGGAAGGAAACAGGCTCCGTTG
Source organism: Perca schrenkii (assembly GCA_025617405.1). Classification (NCBI taxonomy): domain Eukaryota; kingdom Metazoa; phylum Chordata; class Actinopteri; order Perciformes; family Percidae; genus Perca; species Perca schrenkii. The sequence goes on along the minus strand of CM046801.1, from coordinate 31,321,246 downwards.
AAATATTCTTCAGGCCTTCATCATTTATGCAATCAACATGGTCTCAGAGAAAAACCTTATTCAGACCGGGTTTTGACACTGCAGTACTAACTGCACATCACATCACTAACTAAATAACCACCTGAGATGGATTGGTCCTCAAAAGAAAAAACTCCCGGGACTTCCGCTTGCGGTCGCATGGCGTAAGCAGAACAAGTGACCAGATCCGTGTAAATTATATTAAGTTTTATTTTCCAGACCAGCTAATTTCAAACAAACTGAGCAACAACGTCTGTGATATCAAAATGTCTCAGAGGAAAGGCAGACAATACATGCAGACGACTCTGGAGGTTGAGTCTCAGGCCGCCACCGCAGGAAAAAGTGAAGGTGCTAAAGCTAGCGGAGCTGCAGGACTAACAGGAGAAGCCTTGCCCCAAAACCACGTAATGGTGAATGACCCCGACCCATAATCGCCCACCTTCACTACTACTCGGATAAAGAAAACATCATGTCGTTGTCCCGAACCAAAGGCAAGCTGTCCTTCGTGGGAGCACAGGTTCATATCTTCCCCGATATGACAACGAGCAGCCTTTAATCAAGTGAAAGCCAAACTACGTGACGCTGGAATCAAGTACAGAATGTTCTTCCCTGCCAAGCTGGAGATTACAGCCGATGGTTCCAAAATGTCTTTCACCGACCCACGGTCAGTGGAGAGGTTTATTGACAGCAACAAATCATCATCACTGGAGGAGCATTGAACTTAAGAACACTAAATTGGACACTTGTGGGTGGTAATGTTATGGCCTACACTGAGTAACGGACCCTCAACCAGGTACCCGAAGAATGTGAATCCTTTTACCATTTATTTATTTATTATTATTATTATTTATTTATTTTTTTTACTTATTTGTTCTTACATTTATTTACTATAAATTGCGCATATATATATATATATATATATATATATATATATATATATATATATTTTTTTTTATTACTATTATTGTTATTTTTATTTAATTATTTTTTAGATTATTTGCTTCAAATTTAGGGAACCCTGGGTTATATTAGACATAGGTACTTGACAAAATATGGTTAAGAAGGTCTGGAAAACGAAACAAAATTTGTTTAACTTTCTTTTTTGGTAGGAGCTTAGTGGTAATTAGGCAAATGTTTGTACACCTCTCTGAGTGTATACATAACCTTTCTTTTGGGAATACGCGCTTCCTCTGTAGTTCCGACAGAGCAGCTAGTTCAGGGGAGTTCAGGATGGGAGCAAGGTTTGTTGTATTTAGGTATTTTGGTTTGTTCTGTGTTTTTACCTGCACTACAGTTGAATATAACTAAGAAAAAAACTAAACTGAGTAATTTTTTATTTTTCCAACAATATTTTAGACTCATCTAGTCACAAAAACTTGGTCAAAATTATTTCCTAGAATTGTAAAGGACTCAACGGACCTATTAAACGTGGAAATGTATTGACCCACCTTAAAAAATTAGAGATGGATATCGGGTTTTTACAAGAAACACACTTGAGTGATCAGGATCATACGGTTACGAACTAAATGGATTGGACAGATATTTCAGTCTAATTTCCCAGTAAAAAACAGAGGCGCAGCTATAATTATTGGTAAGACAATTCCCTTCTCAGTATCAAAAATAATATCTGATCCTCGAGGACGATATGTTATTGTTACAGGAAAATTGTACATAAACCAGTTACTCTAGCTAGTGTATATGCCCCTAATGTTGATGATGAGGCTTTTATTACCTCTTTCTTTACAGCATTACCTAATATGGACTCTCATAAATTGATAATTGGAGGAGATTTCAATCTGGTGTTAGACCCTATAATTGATAGTTCATCACAAAAATCATCCAACATATCAAAGTCTGCTAAAGCCATTCATACAATCATGAATACCTATAAATTACTTGATCCATTTAGGGTTTTATCTCCCAACACAAGGAAATATTCTTACTTCTCTCCGGTTCACCATTCGTTTTCTAGAATAGATTTTTTTCTTAATTGATTATACATATTTAACAAACATCAAACATTGTGACTATGAAGCAATTGTGTTATCTGATCATAGTAAAGTATCATTCCACATAGAGATGGGGCATGACCCGACAACCAAAAAATGGTGGTTTAATAATGCTCTTTTATCGGATGATAAAGTAATAGAACTGCGAAAACAAATTGATATATTTTTGCATACAAATGATGATCCAGAGATCCAAAAGATCCACCCTGTGGGAAACATTTAAAGCATACATGAGGGGCCAGATTATTTGCTTGAATAGCTTGAAAAATAAAAAGCGAAGGGAAAAGGAGTTAAGAATGACCCAAGAACTTAAAGAAATTGACAGAGTTTATGCTAATTCCCCCACATCAGACCTTTATAAAAGAAAGCAGTCATTGCACACTGAACTCAATCTACTATACACAGCAGAAACGACTAAATTCTTGACACATTTACTACACAAAAATTATGAATTTGGGGAAAAAACAGGAAAACTATTAGCCCGGCAAATTAAAGAAGAAGCAGCGTCAAGGTTAATTACAGAGATACGAACAGATTCCGGTCAGACAACAACCAATCCCAAAATAATAAATGACACATTTAAAAATTTCTATTCTAAATTGTACTCTTCAGAATCCAAAAATGATCCAAACTTAATAAAACAATTTTTGATAACCTTCAGATACCCACTATAAATCCAGAAAAAAATATTAGAACAACCTATTTCACTCACTAAAAATCTGGTCTCAGATCAGAAGACATTTTCAGTGGAATCAATGTTCAGTCCTTACACCAATAACTGGTAATCAAGCACATTATCTATTTTCAGGTCAATCATTTCAACAATGGGACCTTAAAGGAGTGCATACAATTATAGACCTCTTCATTGACAAAATATTTCCAACATTTGAACAATTAATACATAAATTTAATATTGATAACAAAGACTTTTTTAGATACCTGCAAATGCGCAACTTTACTAAAGCAACATTTCCCTCTTTTCCCAATGAGCCTGAAGTATGTCCTATGAACAATTTATTATTGAACAACCCACTCAAACAAGGAGCTATTTCTAGAATATATAATTACCTTTCACAGATAGATTGTACAACTACACTTGACCATATAAGGGATGCTTGGAGTGAAGAAGGAATAAACATCACAGACGACCAATGGATCGAAGCTCAAGAGCGGGTCCACTCTTCAGTTTGTATCAGACACGGTCTGCTGCAGTTTAAAATCCTGCACATTTTACTCAAATTGGCAACCTTTTATTAATTATTATAACAAGTAAATTTGAACGGCCCTCCTAATGCCTGATTTGATATATTTTTTTACTTAATACTTCAAATGTGTGCAGGATTTTTCTTTTTTTTTTACGTTTTGTTTTCTGTTTATATGCATACATATACGAATTATATACAGTACAGGCCAAAAGTTTGGACACACCTCATTCAAATGCGTTTCCTTTTATTTTCATGACTATTTACATTGTAGATTCTCACTGAAGGCATCAAAACTATGAATGAACACATATGGAATTATGTACTTAACAAAAAAGTGTGAAATAACTGAAAACATGTCTTATATTTTAGATGTGACAATGTAAACAGTCATGAAAATAAAGAAACACATTGAATGAGAAGGTGTGTCCAAACTTGTGGCCTGTACTGTATCATCAGGCTCCTCTCCTATGGAACCAGCTCCCGATCTGGGTTCGGGGGGCAGAAACTGTAATCGCTTTCAAGAATGAACTTAAAACTCTTCTATTTGATAAAGCTTATAGTTAGGGAGTGAGGAGTTGCAGTGTTCACCTGACTGGCCCAACTGCTTCTCTTCATAATTGTTAGATTAATAATACATGACAAAGTAGAGGGAGGCAGGCCAGCCAAGCCCGATCCGCCAGGGGGAGAGTTCTAAGCCCGAAAAAGCTACCTCTCCTTATGACCTGTCTCTCTTTTTATTTTTTTATTTTATTTAACCTTTATTTATTCAGGGGAGGTTCACTGAGAGGCAGCCTCTCTTTTGCAGGAACGCCCTGATCACATTCACACAGTTCCACATTCATACCTGGAAGCTGCCCGGTACAACCACAGTCTGATCTGCTGGCCACTGAGCAGCTCCACTGGAGCGGTTGGGGTTAAGGGCCTTGCTCAAGGCCACCTCAGTGGTGGTAATGAGGGAGGGACAAGTGCTCTCTTAGTTACGCTGTTATAGTTACGCTGTTATAGTTCTAGACTGCCGGGGGACTTCCTTCCTTTGATACACTGAGCTGCTCTCTCCTCTCTCTTTCAATTACTATTACTATTACTATTTGTGTGTATCCCGTCCCAGAAATGCTTGTTACTAATCCTAGCTTCTGGGGAAGTTTACTCTCCGGAGTCCTTATGTTTTTTCCCCCATTTCCTTGGAGAACGTTGGCACCAAGATCCTGGTTGCAGCTGTTGCCCTGGTCCTGCTGCACTCCCTGCTGAGCTCAGCGGTGCCCTGCAAAGTCATGCTGCGTCCTGCCAGAGATGCTCACAAGTCTCTAAGCTAGAGTCCAAGTCAAGTCTCAAGTCTTTGAGCTAGAGTCCAAGTCAAGTCTCAAGTCTCTGAGCTAGAGTCCAAGTCAAGTCTCAAGTCTCTTGTGGTTATAATATGTGTTGCATCACGTACAGCAACCCATCCAGGCTGCATCTATCAGCATACAGTATCAGCGTTGATTTTGGTATATAATCAGTGTAAACAGACTATTGCAACATGATAAAACCAAGAATGCTTTACTTTTAAGTTAATATCTGTACTTTAAGTAACCTACAGTACAGTACAGACCAAAAATTGAGGCTCAGAAGAAAAAGGACTCCCTGTCTGTTGATGAATTATAATGAAAGGCCTTGGCTCCTATTGTGCTGGCTCTGTGGGGCCATAAGACCAAATATAGAAAATATTATAACTCACAACACTAAAATTGACATACTCCTATAAACTGCAAAACATCACAGTATAGCTAAATGCAAAACACTATTGCAACCAAATGAAATTTTTAACACACTACAGTGCACTTCCTTATGATAGAGAATCCTCAATTATTTGTTACTTACTTAGTGGCAGATCCATGTAATGTGCACTGCCTATGCAACTAATCATACCTTATAAACTGTAAGTCAACACATCCCAGACTCTCAAACCAGTGTAACGTTATAACTAAATGAAACTGTAACGTTATATGATCAACAATAATCCTGTAACCTGTTTGCAGACGACGTTAATAATTAACGTGATGGCACCGACATGACAGCGGCACCTAAATGATTAACGTAACGTTAATTGACCACCACAAGTTTGGCAATTAAACAAACGCTCATTTTATATTTGATAAGGAAGACAGTCGGAGTTAACCTCCCGTAACGTTAGGTCGTAGCTAAAGCAAGAAGCAAGCTAAGGGTAGATGGTCAATGCTGAGCTAAACATGTTTACTCACCTATCAGGGTGCGTTTTCAGATGCCTGATAAAATGAGATGTGGTTGAGCCAGAATCTTTTATCGTGATACCGCATATTTTGCATTGAGTGCTTCTTTTGTTTGGGCCGTCTTGTTTAAAGTTTTTTAACGCAAAACTTACGATGAATGGCAGCAATACGTGTTACGTAGGCAGGTTATAGGTAACGGAGGGAGGGGTATAGCGAGCTCGTCAGACGTTTCCTAAAAATCAACATTGTTCACGAGTCCCGCAGCTCGAGTCCGAGTCGAGTCTGAAGTCTTTCGAGGACGAGTCTCAAGTCGAGTCTCAAGTCACTGTGTGTGCGACTTAAGTCGCACTCGAGTCCGAGTCTCAAACTCGAGTCCCCATCTCTGCGTCCTGCTGAACCCTGCTGCTTCCTGCTGAACCCTGCAGCTTCCCGCTACATCCAGTCACTGTTCCATTATTAATTTGACTATTATCGCCACTGTTCATCACAACCCCAACCGGCCCGTCAGACACCGCCTACCAAGAGCCTGGGTCTGTCCGAGGTTTCTTCCCAAGAGGGAGTTTTTCCTCGCCACTGTCGCACTGCTAGCTCTTGAGGGAATTACTGTAATTGTTGGAATTGTTGGGGCTTTGTAAATTATAGAGTGTGGTCTAGACCTTCTCTATCTGTAAAGTGTCTCGAGATAACTCTTTTTATGATTTGATACTATAAATAAAATTGAATTGAATTGAATTGAATACTGAGAGTGAGTCTTTTTGATGTTAGAAAAAGGCAGACCAAAGACTAGATCGACAGGAAGCCTTGGCTGTTTTCCAAACAGTATCCCGTCACTTCGTTCTTAGTGCAGTTGTATGCATGGACAAGAAGCTTCACAAAATCTTTCCAATGCATCTTATCTTTTGCAATAAGCGTACCAAGCATCTGTAGGAGGGTCCGGTTGAATCTATCCACTGGATTCCCTCGAGGATGGTAGGGTGTAGTTCTAATTTTCTTCACTCCAGTGATAGGAGTAGCTCTTTAATGGTGTTGGATTCAAAATCAGCACCCTGATCACTGTGTAATCGTTCAGGGAAACCATAATGAACTATAAAGTTTTCCCAGAGGGTCTTCGCCACAGTACGTGCTCGTTGGTTTGGAGTTGGTACAGCCACTGCATACATGGTGAAATGATCTCTGATAACTAATACATCCTTAGTGTTGGAAGAATCGGGTTCCAAGGATAAAAAGTCCATACACACCAACTCTAGTGGCCTACTGGTCCTTATATTTAGTAGTGGAGCAGCTCTCTCGGGCAAAGCCCGTCGACGAACACAACGCTCACAGGTTCTGATCTTGTCTTCAATGGCATTATGCATTTTTGGCCAATAAAACCTGGCTCTTGCCAAATCCACCGTTCTCTCCACTCCCATGTGACCCATTTCATCGTGGAGACTCTCAAGGGCTAGAGGTCTCAGTTCAGTAGGAAGTACGAACTGAAAGACTGTGTTGGGTCCGTCTTGCCTCCGATGATAAAGCACTCCATTCTTCAGCTCCAGCCGATTCAGCTCGCGCAACAATAGTGCTAGTTCAGGAAGTTCTGTCCTGAGACTGGGAGCTGGACTTTGACCTGTCTTGAACTGAAGAAGGACCTTTCTAATAACAGGGTCATTGCTCTGCTTCTCTCTCAAGTGTTCCTCTGAAAAGGAAGGAATGACAGGGAGACCATCTACTTGTTCTTCTTGATAGCTATCAGGAATGGCAACAACATGATGAGCAAGGGACTCTACTAGCGCTAGATTCTGGGATGTTACCATCACCATCTTCAACAGCGGTGATCATATGCCTCTCACAAATAGCCTGGATTTCATTCTGGTGTAGGATACCAGCAGGGATCAGCATCACGCAGATGGTGAAGTATAAATTGTTGGATTCTCTCACCTTCCTTCTGCGAAATGGGGTCATCCTGAGGAATACTGTGCTGACGTCTCGATAATGCATAGGCATCAACATTCTGCTTCCCTGCTCTGTACTGCAGTTGGAAAGAGTAGGTGGACAGGGAAGATAGCCATCTGTAGCTTGTAGCATCCAGCTTTGCGGAGGTTAATATGTAAGTTAGCGGATTGCTATCAGTTACCACTGTGAAGTCTGTGCCATACAAGTAATCAGAGAATTTTTCTGTCATGGTCCACTTAAGAGCCAAAAATTTGAGTTTATGACCCGGATATCTCGTTTCACTCTTGGAAAGTCCTCGGCTTGCAAAAGCTATAACTTTCTGTAGGCCATCTTGGATCTGGTACAAAGCAGCTCCCAATCCAATGGTGCTGGCATCTGTGGAGAGGATATATGGAAGCTTGGGATTGGTAAAACCCAAAACTGGAGCTGACGTGAGCTTTTGAATGATCAGATAGAAGGCTTCTTGGCACTGCGGTGTCCATCTTTGAAGAAAATGATCTTTGGGGTTGAAGTATTCCACTTTTTCAGCCTTTTCAGACCTCTTGCATCTTTTCTTGAGTGGAGGATAACCAGAGGTAAGTTCATTAAGAGGTTTTGCAAGGTGGGAGTACCCTTCAATGAACCCTCCAGCGAAACCTAAAAATTACAGGAGTTCTTTCAAGTTGGTGGAACAGGCCAGGTGGTTAGAGCACTTATTTTCTCTGGGTCCGTTTCCACACCATGCTCAGAGACTACATAGCCCAGATACTTGACTGAAGTCTGGAAGAATTTACATTTTTCCAGTGAAAGCTTTAGCCCATATTCTCTCAACCGCTGCAACACCTTCAGCAGACGTTGTTCGCGCTCTTCCAAGGATGAAGAAAAGATGATCAGATCATCGATAAACACAAGAACTTCTTTCAAATTCAGGTTGTCCATACATTTCTCCATCAACCGCTGAAAGGTAGAGGGTGCGTTGGTAATCACTTGCGGCATCCGGCTGAACTCCCAAAAACCTAGCGGGCATACAAATGCTGTCTTGTGCTTGTCAGATTCCTCCATCTCAAGTTGAGAATATCCCGATTTGAGATCCAGCACAGAGAACCACTTTGATCCATCCAAGGCGGAGAATGTGTCCTCCAAGTTTGGGAGAGCATATGCATCTTTGATGGTCTGCAGGTTGAGCTTTCTGTAGTCTATACATAGCCTAACAGAGCCATCCTTTTTTTGCACGACGATAGGGGAAAAGAATGGGGATTCCGATTCTCGTATTACACCTGAATCAAGAAGCTCTTGGATGTGCCGTCGAACAGCGTCAACATCATTGGGGTGTATGGGATGTGCTCTTTGCTTAAAGGGTGTTTCATCACACAGTTTTATATGGTGCTTGACTTTATCGGTCCGTCCAAAATCCAAGTCATGCTGTGAAAAGACTTCTGGCATTGAGTTCAGCAGGGCTGTTATTCTCTCCTTCCACTGTGGTGGTAGGGGCGATTCCCCAAAGGTTGATATTTAACTCGTGGGATTGCCAGATTCTTGCGGTGCAGCAGTAATGGACTCACCCGCTGATTGCTCTTTATGTAGAACTCTCTGAATGGCATTTGTCTCTGCTATCACCGTTCTAGGTGGTATGACAATGTCATGATCCGTTTCATTTCTTAAGACAATAGGTAGCTTACATGGTTGCTTCGCTGGAAGGTTGACTAGGCTAGTCACAACCAGCAGCCCACCCGGCAGAGAAGGGACTGATGGCAGTTCAATGATAACACATTTCTCTGTATGAGCATGAGATATGTGTGCAAAACTTTCCTAAACCACAGTTTGCTGTGCGGGGACCACTTCAGGTTTCTTCCCTTGCAGTTTGGCCCATCCCAGACTACCGCTAGCGTCTCTCTTCTGTCTTAGTTCAAAAATTTCTTAAGCACTGCGGGATAACCATAAAAGGAAGGTTGGAATCCAGAAGACTTCTGCTCGATGTAACAAGCATACAGGATGTTGAGGGTGTTCGTACCAATAAGTACCTGCTCATGAGCTGCAGTACGAAGAGGGGGAATAACCAATGCCAAAGTTGGGATTTCAATATCAGACCCTACAAATTCTTTGGGAAAAGTAACAGAAAGCTCGACATACCCCAAGTAGGGCTTGATCGTAGAAGGACTGTTGTATTGTCGTTACTTGAGACCCTTGCTGGTGTTGTTACGCCACCGTTAACAATACCAGCAAACTTTCTGTTGCTGCCGTTAAGCTTGCAGATCTGGCAGAGAGTCACCAGGGGTTCGGGATCAGATCATGGGAATCAGACCTCCGGTGCTGGGTCTAATATTGTAATATTAGCTGCTGCTGCAGCTAGCTAGCAGCTACCTCAGTCTTTTTATTTTTGTTATATAAAATAGAAAATGAAAATAAAGCATATTTTAAATTTCTCCCATCCCCTGTTGACCATGAAAAGGAAAACATGCCTTGTATTTCAATTTAAAATGTTGTATTTTAAAACGAAAATCCAATAACCATCGTTTTTTGTTTTTCAATACCTGTTTATGAAATGAAAATCGAATGAACGAAAAAGCACAAGGACCCAGGTTGAAATACAAGGCGTTTTTTCTTTTTCATGGTCGAAATAAGATGGGAGAAAGTTTAAAATGCTGTGATTTTCATTTTCTATTTTATATAACAAAAATAAAATCACTCGAAAGCAGAAACGAAAAAAGGCTTGTTTTTTTATATTCAGAGACCGGATGTTGTCATTTCCAAGGCAACAGCGCCAGCCTAGCCTACCAGTGTTGCTTTCAGCCCAGACCAAAATTACTTTGGAAACCTATACTCTTGATAATGGTTGGGGGGAATTTTATTTCATAATGTCACGTGTATTTATTACCATCTCTCCCTGCCTCCCTCTGACTCTCTGTCTACCCGCCGCAGACAACTTCGCCCGAAGAGAGTCGAACAAGCGGAGCAAACAGACTTTCGGTTCACGGCTGTAACGTTACGCCACCGTTAACAATCCCAGCAAACTTTCTGTTGCTGCCGTTAAGCTTGCTGATCTGGCAGAGAGTCACCGGGGGTTCGGGAGCAGGTAGCCACCAGCCCAGTGACCTCGGTCCTCGCGGTTCGCTCCCCGGGACTGACTCTGCAGAGCTGGCGTTACCCGCTCTATGATCAATGAGCAATGATCAAGGATTACCAAATTTCTCTCTCATAACCACTGAAAACTGTCAAAAATCTAACCCAAAGACCTATGGACGTAGCTGACATTAAGGGTTTCTGCTTCATTAAGGGATATTGTAAGGAAAAAGCTTAACGTGGTTAATATACCTAAACAGTGATCAAAAAATCTAACCCAAGTCATGGACGTTATCTGACTGATAACTGACTGATATCTAATTGATCATTGTTTGGGTACATTAAAGTTAAGCTTTTTCACGTTAAGCGTTTTAGAATGTCCCTGCTGCAGCTGAGGGAATCTGTAGCCTATAACTTCCGTTTTTTGCCCTCCTTTACATAAATATATATATGGCTATGAAATAGATCATGAAATACATAAATGAGGCAATACACATGAGCATTAATCATAATAGTTCAATAGCCTAAATACATGTATGTTTTACTTATATTTATTTCGAGGGACTTTTATGTATTCCATCTATTTATATGCACGTTATATTTAAAGGAAGTTTGGTTATCTCACAGACTCAGATTAAAAGCAGCTAGCCAGCCAACCTGGCATCAGTGCATCATAGCATATCACTATCTGCAAAGAAAATAAAATATGAATAAATCATGAGCGCGGCAGATTCCCAGCTCAGCTAGAGCGGGTAACGCAGCTCTGCAGACGGACCAGATCGAGTCAGTCGTCCCGGGAGCGAACCGCGGGGGACCGAGGTCACAGGGCTGGTGGCTAGCTGCTAGCTAGCTGCAGAAGTTAATATTAGAATATTAGACCCAGCACCGAGGTCTGATCCCCATGATCTGATCCCGAACCGCCGGTGACTCTCTGCCAGATCAGCAACAGAAAGTTTGCTGGGATTGTTAACGGTGGCGTAACGGTACCGTACAGCCGTGAACTGAAAGTCTGTTTCCTCAGCTGGTTCGATTGGGGCGAAGTTGTCTGCGGCGGGTAGAGACAGAGAGTCAGAGGGAGGCAGGGAGAGAGGGTAATAAATACATGTGACATTATGAAATAAAATTCCCCCCAAGCATTATCAAGAGTATAGGTTTCCAAAGTAATTTTGGTCTGGGCTGAAAGCAACACTGGTAGGCTAGGCTGGCGCTGTTGCCTTGGAAATGACAACATCCGGTCTCTGTATATGAAAAAACAAGACTTTTTTAATTTCTATTTCCGAGTGATTTTATTTTTGTTATATGAAATAGAAAATGAAAATCAAAGCATATTTTAAATTTCTCCCATCCCCTGTTGACCATGAAAAGGAAAACATGCCTTGTATTTCAATTACAAATGTTGTATTTTAAAACGAAAATCAAATAACCATCGTTTTAGGTTTTTTAATACCTGTTTATGAAATGAAAATCGAATGAACGAAAAAGTACACGGACCGACCCACATGATATATCTACCTGAAGTGTAGGCTAACCAAACTACGACAGCTTTTGGCTCATAAAGAAATGGAGCATTGTTTGCGAGTTGAAGTTTAAAAAGCTGCAGAAATTTCTCTCTGCTGCGCCAATTGTAGCAAACTCTAGAAACACATTTCTATTTAATTTTTATTATTGAAGACTTAAAATACAGTTCTGCATATACTGCAAACCCTCCCACACACACACACACACACACACACACACACACACACACACACACACACACACACACACACACACACACACACACACACTCTCTCCACTCCGGGGTACCCATTCTGGAATTGGAATAATATACCAACAATTTCATGTTTATGATGCCTTTTTTACTATCTTAGGAGTGCAGATGATATTCAACAGTTGCTGCAGCATATGCAGAGAACAACCTCTCTCTCTGCTAGCTGACCGGTTGGCGAACGCATCCTCCTCTGCACCACCACCTACATCCCTGCCAACCTCCTCTGTGCCATTGCTCCCATACCACTCATCGTCCTCTGGCCCGCCCTCTGCATCCGGGCCATCCTCGTCTGTGCCATTGCTTCCGTACCATTCCCATTCATCGTCCACTGCACCACCTTCAACATCCCAGTCAACCTCTGTGCCATCACTTCCATACCACTCGTCCTCTGCCCGGGTGCCTGCATCCTGGCCATCCTCCTCTGCTTATCTTTCCTTAAACACCCGCAGAGATGATGAGATTCAAGCCAATCTTGCTCGTCTTTTCAGACCAAACAATTTACCTTCGGGAGGATGGAGAGGCATATCCCGTAAGAAAAAAAGGGAGGTACCCTGGACACGTCTTTGTGTGCCTTCCAGAGCCTGATGCCGTTGCTGTGCCAAATCCTGAGGAGGCTCGTTTTTTTGAACAGTGTGGTATAGGAAAGAAGCTAATTACCTTTCTCAACAACATGGGTGATCACGCCTATCTCACAGAACATTTATACCAAACTTACCCACCACTCCGTGAAGCTGGTGTTTACACACTTGCAAAGAGTGACAGAACCAAGAGGCTCAGTAACACTGCATGAAAAGTGAGATTTCCGTCCCCGTAAACGCCTGTAAACGCCCGGAAATCCCCCTAATTTTCGGCAGTTATCGACAATTTACAGGCTGCGAACGTCACGTTCGTCTGTGCCACATATTGTCGGAAACGAACCATGACGTATGTGGAGAGCCCCCGCAGAGGTGTTAATGGATCTAATTAGAATATGAATAGGCGCCTGGCCAGAGAACGTCTGGCCTGGCTGGAATTTCCTCACTCACTATTGGATGAAACCACTACTTTTAAACAAGAAAAATCTCTCGTGATTGGTTGACAGGTCTGTCATGGGTTAGGCTATTGGTCAACCTGGGCCATTATTATAATAATAAAAAAAAATATATATATATATATATATATATATTTATGTATTGTATATATTTATTTCATATATGCTATGTTGTATATTCATGTCATGGTTATCCTAACTAAAATGATTTGCCAGGAACGTGCTGTTTATTCAAAGATAGAGCTTTATTGACACAAAACACAATCAGAAAAAAAACTGTGTACTAAGCATCAGAGACATACAGCACACACAACAAATATCCCTCGCTCACGAGAAGCAGCACCGTCAAGCCCTCGCGGCCGCCTCGGAGTTGTAGGTAACCGGCAGCATTCGGTCGATTTAGCGTCTGTGGTGCGCTGTCCGGTTGTATGGTGGCGCACTTCCAAATGTCCACCTCAGGCGCAGCCAGCACACTCTGTCTCGCTTCCAGCAGCTGTAAAATCAATCAATAAAGATAATCAGTACTGCGTGATATACCGCTTATGGACACAACACATCTATGAATGCCCCTGAAAAATATTCAAATTAACCAAACGGATCTAATCTTACCCTCTTTTCTTCTCTGCCTGCTTCTGCCCGCGATGCCACATCTGGTTGTTTCTAGCTGAAGCTCCTGCGTGCTGTCTCGTAGTTTACAGGCAGCTGGAAAACAATGAAATGAGAGTGGTATGAATAAAAAACATAAGTCACAGTAAAATTAAACAAAGAAAAATGAAAAAGTAAAAATTACTTACACACAATGGCGTAATTAGCGTCATGTTAATCTGGACTTGCAGACAGCTCCGAGCAAATATAGGTCACAGCCTCGTTATGAGGCGAGGTTAGTCTGGGAAAAAAATGTTTAAGATCGGTATCTATTAACGTATATCTATCTCCTTGTACAGAAGAAGTAATGCAATTCATTTAATGAAAGCATATTCTTTAAATCTTACCCTTGCTCCGGTTCGTAGCGCCTGCTACAGTTTATCTCAGAGTTGTGAAGAAGGCGACTGCTTTCTGAAATTTACGAGACAAAAAAAATACACTTTTATAAAACAACTCACCCGCGTAGCTCTGTAATGAATGGCGTTGAAAGCAGCCAGGTTGCCCAGACACAGCTCTGTGCTGCTCGCGTTTAAACTTAGTGGGGTTTAAAACATACTGCCAAGTCTAAGTAGCCTGTTTAACATCCAAATACAGTCATTGTACGATCAAGAGTTAATAAACAGTACAGACTAGCTCGCCGTTTCATTAATAATCATATACTTACGTTGACTTCTTTTCTGTGAGCGCATCTTTGGAGCCACGGAGGTGATATGGAGGAGAGAAAAAACCAGCTCCAAACGTCTTGAACAACTCCTGTGTGTTTCAAAGTGAAGTTTGACAGAGTGTACAGACAACTCTTTTACCATTTGGCCTGAAATATTCCCATATTTCGGCAGTTTTTGCTCTAACTCTCAGACTCATCTCCCGCAATCTCCCGCCGCTATTTTCAAATGGTAGCAGCCAGTGAGGGCGTGGGTAGGGGGCGGGGCAGAGTGATAGAGAAACAAAGAGGAGCAGATTAACCAGCAGGGCGCGAACAGCGCACATACTGGTGTGGAGGTGAATTACCGTGAGATATAATGGATTACTGGGAAAGTTTAATAATAGGACAATTGAAGTCTAGATTATGAGGCCATTTCAGCAGAGCCAACAGCTTCATATGCCATGGACATGTGAACATGGTGCTGAATTTGCCAGTATTTTAAGAAGATAAATGGTTGGGACCTTGTCATGCAATGACAAACCTGATATGCTTTATGTGAAGCCCAGTGTTTTGGTGTCAGCAGAAAGACTTCTCTTAGAAAACTGTACAGTGGTGCCTCTGTCTCCATTCCACCAGACAATGTTGGATGAGCAAGACCAAAGACTGTAGTCATGTCACTATGTACAGTGGTTGAGCTATGAGCATGGAATGCACATTTACCTTTGTGGCAAAGCCTGATTAAAATTAAATTATTTTGTGTATCTTTTTTACATAACATTAGTAATTACTAATGACATACACTGTAATTAATCTAGCATACTTTCATTAAATAAATCAATTCAAGCTAAAATTGAAGAGTCTACAATTAGGCTATACTGAGTCTGATCTATTTTAGGAGATTTTCTTAAAATTAAGTTAATACATTTTAGAAAAATGTCACCTGGGGTAAAACTCCCCCTGCTGCTACCATGATTTGCATTTGTATAGCTCACAGCATTTTCATTTACATGTGAAAGCCTCCCCTAGAATTAGAGGAAGGGGGGGTCATGGGGGGACAACTGCCAAGCAAGGCCCACGTCAATTTCCGACAATTCCCGGCAGTTTTCGGTGTTGCCTGTAAAATGCTGGCTTTTTATTTTTTTTTGTACCACACACAATCTTATCATTGAGCGCTGTTATTGTTTTACGTGTAATGCTATGACACATATATTTTTTTTCTAAATCTTTTCCGCCTGAATGTTCTTCCTTGGTTTAGCAAGTACTTTGACTGAAATGCAAAGGTGAAGTAGAACTTTTAGTAGTATAAACACTAACCTGTGAACTGGTACACAAACTCTAGTTTTAATTAATGAAATTCTTAACAGCAATCGATAATTGATTAATCAATCCTTAGGCATGGCAGCTCTTTCTGCCATGCTTCTGAGGCATAGTTGGACCATGGTTGCTGTTCTTGCCGTCTGGAAAAGTTTAAGAATCGGTCTGAGCTACTAAGATAAGACAATATTAAGGTATCCAAAAAGGTAAATGGTTTATAATCCAGGGCTGCACAATACAGTCAATGTTTAGCTACGTTTTTTTTTTTCTGGAAAAACATAACAGTTTTTTTTTAACTGTCTACTGTTTTGTCCAGGAAGATCATCATTTTGGTGCTGTCCTCAACCAAGACCTTTCTAGCCTTGGACCATATGTATATTGCATAATTAAATGTTTACAGTGTATTTCAATTATTTGCAAACTAATATTGGTTAAGTTAATGAAATAAACGTCATCGCTAACAAACTGTAATAAATCCTTCGGTCACAGCAGTCCTGTTGCACAAACTGGGTTTGATATGCTTGCTATGTTTTCATTTTTGTATTTTCAGCAACAAAAGTGATGAAGAGTGTGAGGAGAATACACCACATCAGTCAGAGTATGTTACATTTTCATAAATTATGATTTCATGCACTCATGAATGAGGGTAGTTCACATTGTTTAAGCTAATGGGCTATTTGTATTTCAGGGGTGATGATGATGCAGATCTTTCTTTGGCCATCTATCAGTCACTACAGGTAGGTGTTGTCTTAACCATGTAAACACAGTCTGGAAGTGATGTTAATGGCAAATGCAACATTTTAAGTAGTACATTAAAATATCTATGTTGCATGGCTACTTTAGGAAGTGAGATCTGAATTCTAACCCCATTTTGCTATCAAACAGTATTGTAGTATTGGTCTGTGTAGTATATTTATTCTGCCTTGGAGAAATTCACGCTGCCTAGTCACTGGCAGATAAAAATTTGCAGACATCTCTAGTCACAACACTTTGCACTAACCTTCATCCTGGATTAAACGTATGCCCATTGCGCATACTATATTTTACTATATTTTACGGCTGCTCCCTCTTAGTCAATTAGTTGACGAATGGGTCGTTTTGGTCTTGGTGAGCCTAGATTTCTTTAGTCGATTAGTCATGTTTGATGCTTTTTTCATGCTGAATGACTTATTTCCAAGAAACGTACGAGCACATCTCTGTTAACCCAAGAATTAAAGTGGTGCTTTTGCATGACTCTGAGGAGAAACTCAGATTTACAGATCTGTCGATTAAATCAATTAATCAGTCGATACAATTGAATGACTGTTTCAATTTCTTCAATCGAGCACAGCCCTACTATATTTGCATTATGCACTAAATATTCAGCCGTCTTTCTCTTATACTAAACAGATTTTGTATATTTGTTTTTATGTTTAATGTTTGTATGGATGCACCTATCACGAAGGAAAATCCACGTACGATAACTACTATAACCATGAACTCTTTCTGATTCTGATGTATAGCAATGGCTTACCCAGATGTTATACATTACTGATTACTTAAGGTCATGTTTTTGGATGGCGAAAAAACATTTAACCCATCTAAGTCAGCCTACTCTGCCTATGGAAGCACTATCTGAAGGGTCTCCAGTTTTCCGAGTTGAAGAGTAAGTAAACATAAATCTGTCTGTCTAACCCCCCCCCTTACTTTACTATGAATCTAAATATTTATCTTGTTCTTTGCAGATCCCCTATAGTCATTGCAGATGATGGGGACATTGTGGAGGAGAGACAAAGCGAGTAAGTCGAAAACAGAAGTACACCAAAAACGCGGCCAGTTAAATTAAGCTTTCCGGTTAATGAGAGAAGTTTAAGTCAAAATCCTAGTAGCCCATTTTTTGCATATAATTTGCTTTTTGGTTATTAATGACACCATTTGCTAGCAAAGTCAACACTACTTTTGGTACTATAACCTATAGTGCTAATGTTTAAAACGAACATTTCTTTAAATCGTGGTAGTTGCTCTCTGATTGCAAGCTAATAATGCTACTTTCCTTGCCAGATCCATGACTTTGCTACCCAGTAATGATACATAGGATGAGGCTCTCACCATCGAGTAAGTACAAATTAACACCACAAATTTCAGGGTTATTCCATGTGTAATCTGACAGAATTCAGTAAAGCGATAGCAGCAACATCTCAGGTTTTTTTTGGGTCTCAAAAGTAAGGGCTCACCCACTGCAGGCCTCCAGTTTTCACTTATTCATTGCACCAATACTGTTGTGACATTTGACCACCACTGCTCTTCGTTAGTATGGAATAATATACGAAATAGTAATGGCCAAATGTGGTCTTAACGGTGAAAGTCTTTCACGTCTGCCTTGGAAGCTTTGGAAGAAGTGATGAGCATAACTTTGCTAGCTGGAGTCAATTGCACACAGGTTGATTCATTTTGCCCTGAGTCAGTGTTCCTTTTAAATAGTAGTCAGCTGCAAATATGGCTTGACCCCAAAAAAATTCTAACAAAAGATTTTTCAGTGGTTTACAGTAGTATCAGATGTACTTAAAAACATACTAAAAGTTTACCAAAGTTTGACTTCAAGAAAGGCCCCATTTTCACAATGGCGGCCGCCAGGTCCTTAAAAAGACCATTACTCCTTTGTATTCCTATTACACCATGAATACAGGTACCTAATACATGTTTTGGCCATGTAATATTCTAATTGGCATATTTGTATGATAAATAACTGATTACAAGCACAATTATATATATTAAAGCAATTGGTTACAAGCATATTTATGCAAAAAATAAGGGCAAATACAATTACAATTTAATAATACAATTTCCCTTAAAGCCCATGTTGCAAGTTAACCACCACTGTTGATTAATAGGTACATATAGCACTCAATATATGTATATCATTGTTAAAAATGTCTCTAAATAGTGTTAAAGGCCAGTTTTTGTCAGGTTTTTGTCGTTTGTGGTATTAGTGTTTTTTTTTCTGCAACTCGTTGATGACGTCATGTTGGGGAGACGTGTATCAACCTGGTGCTAGAACTATGGTGACTGACTGGGATGAGGAAGAGGGTTTTTCACTGTCAGTGAATAGCACCAAGTGAAAGTCAATGTTTTATTTATATCTAGTGACAGTGATCATGTCGTTAGTTCAGATAAGTACCGGTAAACTTATCTAGATCTAGAAAATACAAGGCATCATGCTAGCTATGGGCTAACTTGCCAGTCCCACCTGTGAAATCCCCCGATGGTTGTAAACACATAGATATGATTGATATCATGATTAGATATCTCACGTTTTGATGGTAGGCTACTAGCTCCAGTAACAACATATTTGCCTGGTGTTTATTTATTACTTGGACGGGGATGCTGTTCAGCTTTTCACAAGTTTAGACAGCTAGCTAACGCTACGCCGATGCTTCGCTAAAGTTAGCGCAACAGCGTTAGCCTAGCCAGCTAGGTAAATATTACAACTGCCTTCGGAGTTTCCTATATCTGCGTCCACGTTGTCAACATAAGACTTGTGGCGTTAGTGCTCCTTTTGTACCATAACTTTATTGAATGAAACGTTACACTTCGCTCCTACGAGATGGTTTTTGTTAGTTAGTTAGTTACACACAAAGCTAACTGGCTATACTTAGCCTGTACGTATGCTAGCGGACATTAGCTAACGTTGCATAGCCAGCAAGCAGCTTCGGCGAGCTAACCTCGACAGCTAACACATCCATGTGTCTCCATTTCAAAACATCACTGCAGATTGACTGCTTTTAACAGCAGAGGTTGATTGTGGGCAACATACTGTCGCGGTTAGCTCGCCGAAACTACTGCCGATTGCCGAAATTGCTGGCTGGCTACGCAACGTTAGCTAATCCCGCTAGCATACGTACAGGCTAACTATAGCCAGTTAGCTTTGTGTGTAAAAAAAACACCTATTTCGTAGGAGCGAAGCTTAATATTTCATTCAATAAAAGTATGATACAAAAGGAGCACTAACGCCACGTCTTGTGTTGACAACGTGGACGCAGCTCCGAAGGCAGTTGTAATACCGGTATTTAACTAGCAGTCTAAGCTAACGCTGTTGCGCTAACGTTAGGAAACGTCGGCGTAGCGTTAGCTAGCTGTTTAAACTTGTGAAAAGCCGAATAGCATCCCCGTCCAAGCTGCCTTTCACTTCCCCCCCCAATATTATTATACACATAATAAAGACACATTGACTCGGTCGAGACCAAAAGCCATATTTTGCCAGATCAGTGGCAGAAACCGTGACTGGGACAGTGAACTGAGACGGGGCTTTCGCCTGTCGTCTCCCCAACGTGACGTCATGCAATGCATTGTGGGGGAAAGACAAACCGCTGTAAAATAGTACCTACTTTTTCGTGTTATATTCTGTTTTGTGATACCTAACAACATCAAATACATGAATAACAGTTTAAATGTTTATTGCCAACAAGCAATTACCACAAATTCGTTGGAAAATTAAACTTGCAACATGGGCTTTAAGTAATTGCATATTTCTCATATCGTTGTGCCTAGTGTTGGTGGTTTCTGTCCATCAGTTCCCTTCTGATGAACCTCTACCACATCAGAGCCATCTCTTAAGTTTTTACAGCAAATGGGTCAAGTTTCTTGGTTTACAACAATATGACTCATGGTCAAAATTGCATTTGGAGTGTACTTTTTCCTCAAGCTAATCCAACAATGTCATCCTCTCTTAATACACTCACATTCAGAGGTGGGTAGTAACGAGTTACATTTACTCCGTTACATTTACTTGTGTAAGTTTTTGAAAAAATTATACTTCTAGGAGTAGTTTTAAATCTCTATACTTTTTACTTTCACTTGAGTAGATTTCTGAAGAAGAAACTGTACTCTTACTCCGCTACAGTAGGCTACAATGAGCTCGTTACTTTTCTTTTTACCTCTTTGGTATTCTTTGCGTCATTGTTTTTATCATTTTAATGTTTTATTTTGACAGAGAGAGAGACTTCCGTTAAAGGCTCTACCACGTGACTGTGTTTCACCAACCAAACGTAGTTGTGCAGTCTCGTCACTATACTCAAACTCAGCGGCGGGATGGGTTAGCTAAGCTTACAGTCGCAGCAAAACAAAAATGGCAATGTCAGAATCAGCCATCGGCAATGCAGACACAGACGAGGAGGAACACGCCAGAGGCCAGATCAACATGTCCTGGATAACCACCGCAGACCCGCAAGCTGTGTCATGACCGTAGTTAACTAGTTCAATCAATCCAGGGTTTCCCAATCCAGCGGCACGTGTTCACATAAAAGAGGAGATGTTTGCACAACATGACCAATAGCCACATATTTTACATAAGAAGAGCAAACTATAATTCTACATAAATACGAAGAACACAGACACAGATTTACAGGCAAAACGCAATACAGTCGCTGCTTCATAAAACAGGAGGACAGCTGGCAAAAGAAAAATAGCCGACACTGTAGATGCGCACAACTCTTATCAAAATCACTTCCCCATCAGTCAGGCACAAGATCTGACCATAATTGCACTTGTACTTTCCATAAACTGCTGTTGCTTTAGCCTTTTATTTCAGTTGCAACCCTGACAGTGGAAGCGATCGTGAGATTAAATAAAAAAATATAAAAACATAATTCAAACCGTTGTGCGCATTACACACGGCAAATATACCCATCACGGAATGTCAACAGGGCTGTCGGTCACTAAATGTTTTTTGTATGAGCACACCCCTCTCTTTTTCTCTCTCCCCCTCTCTCTCTCCGCGCACCGAGCTTCACCTGATCTTCTAAGAACGGTGACGCCGTTATCAGTGGAGTATTGATTGGTCAGTAGGCGTGCTTTTACACCAGTTGATCTCTGATCTCCAACTTAACCTGCTCCCGACCAGGTTAGGCGTCTAGCATAAGTTACAACGGCGATTGAACCCGAAAACAAGTGATCCACCTTTGTGATTAAAAGCATGTTTACCTTAGTAAAAGTGGCAAACAGCAGCTACATTACCATGTCCTAGTTCTGCCTGCAGAGCCTGGTAAAAAAAGTGTAAAGGTTTGGAAATTTGTGTTACTTGTGCTTATTTATTTTTTATGTATTATTATTTTATTGATTTTATTTTTTAAGTACTTGAATTTACCTGGATTATTTTAATTTAAGCTATTTTGTAATTAATTAATTAATTAAAATTTATTTTATTGATTGGATGAACTATAATTTGCCTAAATATGATTATTTTGTATTTTTGTCCGTCTGATTGAATGCTTGTGTTAAAAAATAAATCAGACATTACTCAACAGTTACTCAGTACTTGAGTAGTTTTTTCACCAAGTACTTTTTAACTCTTACTCAAGTAATTATTTTGATGACTACTTTTTACTTTTACTTGAGTCATATTATTCTGAAGTAACAGTACTTTTACTTGAGTACAATTTTTGGCTACTCTACCCACCTCTGCTCACATTGTTGGCCTTTGTCATGTATTAGAAATCTTTCTAATGTTCTTTTGATACCCCCATAAAATGACACTGAGCATGTGTCTGAGAATAAGACATTTGTGCTGTAATATACACTACCGGTCAAATGTTTTAGAACACCCCAATCATTTTAGTTTTTTACTGAAATTTTAGCAGTTCAAGTCCAATGAATAGCTTGAAATGGTGGTGAACTGCCTGAGGTTAAAAAAAAGTAAGGTTACCCAAAACTGAAAAATAATGTACATTTCAGAATTTTACAAAAAGGCCTTTTTCAGGGAACAAGAAATGGGTTAACCGCGTAAAGCTGTTCTGCAGCAATGGAGGTTGAATGAGCTTTGAAAGTTGGTGCTACCAATTCCCACAGGTGTTCCAAATTATCTGGCTTACTTACAACCCTCTCTGTTTGTATAAAAGTATTGTTGGAACGCACTGTGGTACCATACCCTCGTGGGCATTATTTGAACAGTATTGTACTGGAGAAAGTAGTGTGTTGCAATAAAAAGGGCGGGAAAAAGGCAATTAACAATGGAAGAGAGACAGACCATCATAACACTTAAGAATGGTGGTCTTTCCTACAGAGAAATTGCAAAGAAAGTCAAGGTGTCAGTGAGTACAGTATTCTTCACCATCAAAAGGCACTTAGAAACTGGGTGAAACTCTGACAGGAAGAGGTCTGGCAGAACCAAAGCCACAACAGAATCAGAAGACAAGTTTCTGAGAGTCAACAGCTTGCATGATAGGCGGCTCACAGGACAACAGCTTCAAGCACAGCTTACAGTTTTTCTCAATTGCTTAAACACTATAACCAGGCTTTTGAACTAAAATTTCAAAACCATAACGCCATTTTTCAAAAAGCACACCCATTTCACTAAACTATAAACACTATTCCCTGGTTTTGACACATGAGTCAGATTTGTTGAACTGTTACTGCAAAACTCTACACACAAATCCCTTAATTTCTCATTGCCTACACCTTGTTGTCATTTTGAAAGCACAGCATTCAATTTTGCTCACTCAAGTCAGCACAGCTGAAGCTCAATAGACCTTTTTCCACAGCAGACATTTTGACTTGTCATAGTAGGAAAAGCACATCTGAAATTGATAACCTTAACGATGGCTCAATTCCATTAAGTGTCCCAGTAAGATATTTCAGTGAGTCAGCATGCACAATACCAGGGCCTCTCCTAAGTGGAATGCAGCCATCACTAATGGTTTTGAATACACCTGTGCTTTTCCTACTATGACAGGTCAACATGTCTGCCGTGAAAAAGGTCTATTAGCACACAATTACCCAGGTGGAAACACTATGAGTCAAAATTGATCACACACCAATCAAAACTTTCAATAGATAGATTAAATGGCCACAGTCTGTTCATTGAGTTTTGGAACAATGGATCCACAGAGAAATGACGGTCGAGGAGGGAGAGGAAGAGGAAGAGGACATGGTTGAGGAGGAGGAGAAGGAGGAGGACGCGGTAAAGGAGAAGGAGAAGGAGGAGGACAAGGACGTGGTGAAGGAGGAAGGCGAGGAGGAAGACATGGTGAAGGACGAGGTAGAAGAGGAGGACGTGGTGAAAGACGAGGTGGAGGAGGAGTAAGGGCAAGGAGACAAGCAGTCTCAGATGAAATTTGAGCCACTTTAGTGGACCATGTTCTTGTCCATGATATGACCATGAGGGAGGCTGGGCAACGAGTCCAGCCTAATTTGAGTCGCTTCACCGTCGCCTCCATCATCAGAACCTTCAGGGAGGAAAACAGGTAGGTGTACTTACGACTGCTCAGTATTTTTTGAGTGCTGTACTTTGTGCTTTGGCATCACATGCACTGTTGTACTATGCTTCTGTAATACTAATTAATCTATCAAATTTACAGTAATGTGTGTTTCTATTTTTGTAGGATACAGAGACGACCATCTGGTGGTGGGAGAGCTTGTAAACATGGTCATTGCCAATAATGTAATCCGCCTGCTAGAGATTCAAAGGAGAGTGATTGAGGATAATAATCATTTTCAAGGAATAAATTCCATCAGCCTTTCCACAATTGATCGCATCCTCCAAAAGCATCGGTTCCGGATGAAACAGGTGTACCGCGTCCCTTTTGAATGATACTCTGACAGGGTAAAAGACCAACGAGTGGAATATGTTCAGGTATGACTTTTGAGATTGTATGAAGTATTGTGCACCATCACAGTATAGCAGTTTATGCCATATGTGCCCTCTTGAACTGTGCTTCAGGGTAGTGATATACTCTATTGTGTTTTGATGTGTTTTGCAGAGAATCTTTGAGATTGAAGGCTGGCCTGTTCCACCTGAAATTATTTTTGTGGATGAGGCTGGTTTCAACCTCACCAAAAGAAGGAAAAGGGGGAGATTGTAAATGTCCCTGGTCAGCGTGGAGGGCAGGGGCGGAGCCAGACAATATAAACATTCGGGGCTTAGCCCAAACCTAGGGGGGTCCGGGGGCATGCTCCCCCTGTGGTGATTTTTTTTCCCCAATTACGTCAGCTAAATGCACTATTTTTCAGGCTGTTTGAGATAATAGAATGCATAAGGATGCAAAGGAATAGGAGTGTTTCATTAATATTATTATTAGTGTTTTTGTTATTATTAATAATTGCTCAGATTTACACAACAAAAGATTTGACACATGGCACTGACAATTCAACCAAATACTAAGTATTTATTCAATTTCCGCATGATGACTTCTGAAGTGGGGGGGTATGGGGGTCCTCCCCCAGAAAATTTTTAGCATTAAACTCTTCATTTCCTGCATTCTGGTGAATTTGTAGCACCTATTTATACCTTTTTCTGAATAAATTGATGCTAGAAATCTTTATGTAAAAAGGTAAACATAGATTATAATCCAAATATAAAAACATAAAAATATATGGAAGTAAGGCATTCTGTATTGCTTTCATCTATTTATTCTCCTGTAGATCAGCTTTTCCAATTATATCTGAATCAGCACACATGTAGCCTAGAGGCATCATTTACTCTTCCCTTTTCTTTTGCATCTTTTGTTGAGGAAGTAACCTCCTTAAATGTGCATATGCATATGACAATTATTCACCTCAATGATAAATTAATTAATTTTAATGAATTAATAAAGCCCTGGACTGTAGCCTAATATTTCAGATTTGTTTGAGCAAGATTTCTGCTCATATCCAAAACTTTGTGCACATTCAAAATATATCTGTTATCTGAGTTTTGGAAGAGTCGTGATATTTTGAGAAAAATAAAGTTATAATAGTCAATATATTTCACAAAATAATCTACCTGCACCATAATCTGCTGTGCATTACGTGATTGCTCTGCTGATACGGTAGATCTCAGACCGTCTGACAGACACAGAGCCCCGTTTGGGTCTCTGGTCTCTGAATGAGCAAATATTTAGGGAAGTGTCTGTACGCTGCTCTTTGATTTTTTTCATTGGTTGTTGTGTTAAATCTTTTTAGCTATTGTGTAGCCCCTTTCTTTTTAATGATTGGCTGAAAAGTGGCAGGCTCGACTAACAACTCCAGGGGAGACGCGCTTGATTCCTGCCGGTTCCATAGTGAGAGCGGCGCGCCAGATACATTGGGCGCTGCGGCATATTCAATTTATTATAAATAGTTTTTCCACGTGAGAAATACAATGTGTGGCGGGAGTGAGTGACAAAAGACCGAAATGAGTGACTGTCACGCTGAATTCGTGACACTTGAGAGCCTGCAGTCACTTAACTCAAGTGTTACAACCATTGACATATATAAAGGTTACAACAGCGGATCAACTAACCTGCACCACTTGTCCGCGGTTCGTCTGACGCTGCTTCTGAATCACTCTCCGGCCGGTGAGGTCTGTTACTATGGTTACTAGTGTTCCTGTTCCATACTATAAAAAACTTTGTTATATCCATAACTTAAGCCGGTTAGGCAGTAAGCTCGCGACACCGATGAAACATAAAACATACATGACAACAGCCCGCCAGCCCCTGACAAGTTAACGACGAAGAAGAAGATTTATATTCTTCTTCGTTAGTTTTTATTGGCAGTTGGCAAACAAGCTGAGTGATGCGCGATGCATTACCGTCCACCACCACGCACGGAGCTGTTGTTTCATCTTTTTGCCGCTCCAGTCAGAAAGACAGAGGAAATGAAACAAAGTTGAAGTTATTTTAAAAAACCTAAAAGATTCGGGGCTTTTGACAAAACATTCGGGGCTCAAGCCCAATTAGCCACCCTCACGCTCCGCCGATGGCCCCGAATATTAATGATTACGCCCTAATATAGGCCTATTATTGTTGTTACTATTGTTATCAAAAATAATCAAAAATATTTACAGGTTTTTTTTAAAAAAGCAACCATTTGACATTCAAATTAAATAACAGCAGCCAATCAGAACGACTAGATATGTAACATTCAAACTATAAATAGGTATTATCAAAAGGCCTGCTGCATGGTGTGAACCTCAGCACCTTTAGAAGATGACTATAATTTGAATGTCCTTTTTTGTTTGTGAAGTGACCTTGGGTGTCATGAAATGCGCTTTAAATAAAATGTATTATGCTTATTATTATTATTACAAACACTAACCGTAGCCAATCAGAAACAGCTAGCAATTTAACATTCAAATCTATTTTTCATTCAAATCTAAAATTGAATTGTGCCAACGGAATAAGCTGGCACTTATCAAGGGGTAAAAGCAGAAGACACACACACACACACACACGTATTTTGGTGATGACAAACGACTTGAAGAACGACACCTACAGCCGAATGGAAATAAGTTTACAACCTTGAAAGTTAGTGAGAGCCGTTTTTTAGGGTTAGAATAGTCTAGGTTAGAAGAGTCTAGGTTAGAAGAGTCTAGGTTTGCTATCGCCTGTCTTGGGAGTAAATAGCAGAAAAAAACGTATGGAGAAAACGCAACCCCACATCGCACTGTGTTTTGTGGAGTTGTGAGAGTCCCGTACAGTAAACAGTGACATCACTGCCTCTATCACTTCCATAAGAAAGTTTTAAAACACCAAACACAAGCCCTGAACTGGCCGCGAATTTATGGAACAGCTAAATGTTTGACAAATAACAAAGCACAGTCGATATCTCTCGCACGTCTCTTTTCTTTCTCTCTTTCTCCGTGAAATGAAGCTGCATTCAGGTACAGTAGGAAACGTTGTGTTTAATAAACCATCTGACGAAAACTGTTACTGTGAAATATAAAATCTACTTGTGCTACATTGGGGGGGGGGTTAAAGAACACAACAGGACGTCGCGGCGATTGCTTTTTTTTTCTTATCCGAACGCAGCTTCACATAGTAGCTACAGAGCTCATTTAAGACGATGCTCTGACGTCCCGTTCCCATGAAGGCAGCACGGAGCTGCGCCAAACAAAGCTGACAGAAGCACAGAGAAGCTAGGATACCGGTCTGGTCCAGTCGCAGCCATAGACAGTATATAATGGACCAATAGACCCCGTGTCTCTGGATGGAGACCAGTGAAGGATATTAGAAGCACTTTTCCGGTGATCTCTTGCTTTACTGAGCAGCCTCCAAATGAGAGAGACAACGTAAATGTGACGTGGGCAACCTGTCTGAAAGTTGTAAGTCTTCTGGTAGCTGTGCCAAGAGAAATCTCAATCATTCCCAATCTTACAGAGACAGAGAGTGTAGGTATATGTAAGGAGATAACATAAGCACAGGCTAATTATTGCTAACTAACATGCTAGTTAACATTAGTAATTAAACCTAAACAGCTAATGTAAGTCCAAACTGCCTGCAAGCTTCTCCTGTACTATACGGTAATTCCTCTACTGTGCGACAGTAAGTCACTTGGTTATGACACAATCGTTAGCTTATTTTTACAAAAACGTCTGCTACGGAGCCATAACGTGAGGTACAAGGTAATGGAGCCTTTTATACATTGTTGTGTTTCTTTAGAAATAAACAATGGACAAATAGAGTCTTTAAACGCTTCAGATGTAAAGTTATTCGCAGTCAAGTGACGTAAAAAGCAAATGGCGGTCAGCGGAATGCTAACAAGAGGTGATCGCTTTGTAGCAACAAAATGGCGCCATCGGAGGTTCGCGTTCTGAAGCGAAGCTTACCCCCTTGACCCGGATCCAGCAGAGAGAGCGACAGGAAACAAAAACTTCCGGAACCTTCTGCTGTCTCTCCTCCGGTCACGTACATATTCACGATTCATACCTGAAGCCAATTACTATTGACTATATTGCGTGAATGTCCAAATGACCAATAAAATAGTAACAAAAACAGTAATAAAAAGGATAACTGCATAGAGCCTCTGGAAATATTATTTAGCTAAATAATATAAACTTTAAACGTTAGTCTTAATCACTGTCATGAAATAAAATTACAAATATTGAGCTCCTTTAATTATGTAGAATATATATATATATTTCTTTGTTTAGTAATCAGGTGTCCTCTCTTAGTTATCTAAAGTAAATAAGCATTTACTTTTTTTATAATCATGAGACTCTGAGTAAGAGAGATTAATCATAACCCACCCCATTACACTATAATACCCAAGTTTACCACTGGGTTACACTTTGATTACTAAAAAACCTTGATGCAAAATGATTTGCCTCGAAGCTTCGTTTAAACAATGTTACCAACGTTGTATCGCTAATGGTGTTTCCGCAGGGATGATTATTACTGTTGCACACTGAAATGCTGCTGCTGGCGACACATGCCATGAAGACTGACGACGCAAATTACAAAATGAAGAAAGACAGCGTAAATAGTGAGGGGCTAAGAAAAAAGACAGGCTGGAGAAAACAGAAAGTGTCCAAAGTTTGGAATCAGTTCAAACGTAATTAAAACGACTGCTCAGTATAGTGTGTCTACTGCAAAATTGAACCAGCTTATCACAATACTAGCACGACGTCAATGCTTCAGGATCTAAACAGAAAACATTGAGTCTAACTTAATCATCCATTCCACGAAGCTGACCCGACAAAAGTAAATCACAGACTCGTATGGACGAAGAAACTACACCAAACACAACAACTACCAAAAACAAAGACAAGAAAATATGTAGTGGTGACCACAATTTGATCTAAAGAGCCGACTTGTTGACCATCCTTTCAGACTAACAGTTGATTGTTGCGCACCATTTTCTCTCACTCTCTCTCTCTTCACGGAGAAACAGCTGATCACCGATCTACTAGAATAAGTGTAACAGAGCTGTGTGACATTGTGATATAAATGAAATTAGTTTGAGTATAACTAATATTTACATATAGGCTTATATACAGATCAGTCTAAGGTTTAAACTTGTAATTCTGAAAGTTAAGTTGCACAACTTAAGGTAATGTTTATGTAGCCTATGTTTAATGTATGCCTTAGTTTGAGGTTGTTATTGCATTTCAGAAAATGTTTTCCTTAAAAACAATGTAATATGGCACTTAAATGTACTTAATGTTTAGTTTTTTGAGAGATTCTATTGTAAACAATGTAAGCAATACAAATTTTGCTTTTTCTGAAAATTAAACCAAACTATTGTATATGATTGCTCTTCAATAAAACAAAAGTATTTCTTATTTGATTACTCAATTAATCGATGGAATAATCAGTAGAATACTCAATTACTAAAATAATCGATAGCTGCAGCCCTAGAATATATTTTGGTCCATCTCTTGAGATATTATTAAATGTCCCATTTATCCAGCATGTTAAATCTTTAGAGAAATCCTCCTACTGCACTGCAGACGATCAGCCAGCTCCTCCTGCTTCATTCTCCTCAGGAAGTGCAGTGTGATCTTCCGAAATGCCTCTCTGCTGTTCCTCCTCTGCTCTTCATCCTCACTGTCCAACACCTCCTCATCCTCCCTGTGACCCTCTAAGCATTTTGGGTAATCTGGACTCAGAAGCTTTTTGAACTTCTTCAGCTCGTTCTTCACAAAATTGACGATGTCCTCCTCCAGCAGCTGGAACAGAAGATTATATGAATGACAAATCAAACTGAAATCTTGGAAGCAAACATCAGATCCATGTTGGACAGACATAAAAAGTGCAGCATGGAGATGATTGTGTAGATGTAAAAGTAGTTGTTGTACATGTACAGACCATAAATATGGAGTCCAGGTGTATTTGATGCTGCTGGGCAGACTGACCACTGGGAAACCCTGAGCTCTCCTGGTCCACTCTGTGGATGAATCAGGAAGAATTAGCTCACATTATGTCTCTCCACACAGAGACAAACACAAGGTAAAGGTCCATGAAGTGATATTTGGATGCTAACAGTGAATCAGAGGACTCCTTGTAGTGGTAAACGTTTACTAGTCCTGCTCATTATCAGTTTGAAATCCTCACCTTTGATCAAAAGAGTAGCGACCATCTTTGAAGTTATAAGGAAGTACCATAGACTGGTCACTCTTCATGGACACACAGCTGGGTTCAGGTTCTTCCAGATTCCTCCTGATAGAAACACAAGATAAATTATGCACTGCACCCACAACACACTGAGACAAAACCTGTCAGTGGTTTAATACACCGTCTGTAAAGCCCTCAACAGTGTTGTAGCTACTCAAGATTTGGCTAAAAATGTTCCGATATATTTGTGTTTAAATCAACGTTAGCTGATGTCAGCTCCAAAATGTCCCACCAAAAATTTACCAAATTAGTGCCTTGGTGGCCCGTTGGTCCAGTGCTTTAAACTATTAGCATCTTTCCCTGATATATATTCTGTACATCACTCTGCACTTTGCTGATTTTTGCACTTCTGGTTAAAAGTTTAATGACATTTTGTTGTCTCAGTACCGGTACTCTGTGCTATGACAATAAAGTTGAATCTAATCTATTAAAAAGAGGAATAGATGTGGTTTCAAAGCAGCGAGTTTCAACTGAGAGTCCTTTTCCTATATTTAGGTTTCAAGTTATTTATTGTCAAATGCAAACGATGACAGTGAAGCAGTCGTTGGCAATAAAATTATAAAAGTTCTCAGGCTCCCTCCAGTTGTATTCAAACAAATATGTATAAAAAGAAAATCAAAGACATAAAGGCCAGTTGAGGTAAAATATAATATATATTGTAGAAGACAGGTGTACACCAAAAATAGACAATGTTGACCACAATTTGACCACTTAAATATAAAAATATGAAACAGCACTCTGTGTCATACATTAAAAATACATAAATAGTCAGGGATAACACACTAAAGCCCAAATACCTATTTCCATTGTGGTCCCTATA
This sequence comes from Perca schrenkii, assembly GCA_025617405.1. Lineage (NCBI taxonomy): Eukaryota > Metazoa > Chordata > Actinopteri > Perciformes > Percidae > Perca > Perca schrenkii. Next base: position 31,289,770 of record CM046801.1, on the reverse strand, counting down.
AGGGCAGGGGGAGAGGACAAGTAGCAGCAGGTCACACATCAATCATTCATCATACATTAAACAAATTCATCCATATTATACAGAAAATTTAACAATAAAAATAGACTATGATATGATAATAACTATAATTGGCACATAAGCCATACTTTCAAACCCTGTTTAAAACTGCCTATGCTTCTGACTGTCTTAAGTGTACCAGGTAAGCGGTTCCAAAGGGTAGTTCCAGCATAAAGAAAAGACTGTTTGCCCAGATTAGTGTTAAATCTGGGGGGTACAAAATCTGTTGAGCTACCCCTAGTGGAGTACCTGTGAACTTAATTTACTCTCTTAAAATAATTTCTAAAATATTTGGGAACATCTCCATGAACAATTTTATGTACCATACCCAGCTGCAACTGAGACACTGGATCCTCAACTTTCAACCATCCCACCCTTTCAAAGTGGGAAGATTCCAAATGAGTTCTTATGGGAAGGTCTAAAATAAGCCTTATTAATTTGTTTTGAGACGTGTGAAGCCTATGTTTCAGGTTCCCTGTGACACCATTGTACCATGAGCCACACGCATAATCAAAATAAGGCTGAATTAAAGCCCCTGCCTGAATTAGATCTGTTTTTTCATCCAAAAACTTTGATATTCTGGCCAAAAAGCAGACTCTCTGATTTACTTTGGTGATTACCTTTTGGGCCTGACCTACTCCAGATAAAGTGCAATTTAACATACATCCAAGGTAACTGATTTATTCCTTGGCCGTAATTACAGTATCTCCAGCTAGGACCTTAAAACCTGAGGCTTTCTTAACTTCATCTTTGTTCCAAACAATATAGTTTCAGTTTTCCCTAAATGAAGTGATAATCTGTTATCAGCCATCCACATGCTAACATTTAGAAGTTCTGCGCTAAGTGTGCTTTCAATCACATTTTTATCCTTGTGAGACACAACCAGTGCAGAATCATCTGCATATAAAAACACTGCATGAACAAGCAGACTTTAGGTCATTTATATATAGCAGAAAGAAATGTGGACCCAAAACGCTCCCTTGAGGTACCCCACAGTCCATGCCTTTTGGTTGAGACATTTTTCCCCCCAAAGGCCACCACTTGCATTCTATTCTCCAGATAGGAGCCCACCCATTTCAGTGCTAGTTCACTAAAACCCATGGCTTTCAAATTATACTTTAAAAGGTCCCATGGCATGAAAATTTCACTTTATGAGGTTTTTTAACATTAATATGCGTTCCCCCAGCCTGCCTATGGTCCCCCAGTGGCTAGAAATGGTGATAGGTGTAAACCGAGCCCTGGGTATCCTGCTCTGCCTTTGAGAAAATGAAAGCTCAGATGAGCCGTTTTGGAATCTGCTTGTTATGAGGTCATAACAAGCAAGGTTACCTCCCCTTTCTCTGCTTTGCCCGCCCAGAGAATTTGGCCAACCCATGAGAGAGAGACATCATGGCTTTCAAACGAGAAAAGTGGCAGTTGGTCAAGACCACACCCCCACCCTCCACCTTGCCCCTCCCTCTCTCCTCCTCAATAACTTCCGACACAGAAATGGCACATCCTAAGGAAAGCTCATTGTGGGACTGGCTCTAGTGGCTCTAGTTCTGCACCAAAGCTGAATTTCGGGAAAGAGACTTCAGATACAGTATTAGGGGACCACTAAGGTCTATATAAAAGCATCCAAAGAGCACCATGTCATGGGACCTTTAAAACACAATGGTCGACTGTATCAAAGGCTTTTTGTAAGTCTAACATTACCATGCCACAGAAGTTTCCATTATCTACCTCCTTTTTTATATAGTCAGTTAGATACAGTAAACAGGAATCCATAGAGTGTGATTCACGAAAGCCAGACTGGAACTCATAAAGTAGGTTTTGTGATATTAATTATCAATCTGTTCAAAAATGATCCTTTCAATTATCTTTGACAGACAACCAAGAATTGAGAGAGGTCTATTATTACCAGGGTCTAGTTTACTCCCTTTCTTATATAATGGAATCACTCTGGCAATCTTGAGGTCTTTGGGAAAATATCCTTGTTCTATCGACTTGTTTACAATATGGGTAATGCTCAGAGTGATCTCAGTGGCATCACTCATGAATCTAGATGGAATAGAATCTAATCCTGTGGCTTTAGAGACATCATTCCTCTTCAGCTTGTCAAGAACAACACCTTTTCAAAAAAGAAACTCCCCACCTCAACACCTAACTGAGAGTAAAAATCCTGCACATGACTTTCACCATATTGACCAGTCTGGCCAGGTAACTTTTCCACAAGCTTCCTGGCAACAGATATAGAAATACTTTCTCCTTACTATTTCCTTCTCTGATGTAATGTCGTTGCAACGATCTAGAGTGATATTAGTGTTTTTTGTGTTTAGCCTTTTACTGTAGCCAAGTTGCTTAAGGGATTTCCATAACTTTCCTGAGTCATTTCTGTATTCAGCATTTTTTTCATTGAAATATGCCTTTTTAGTCTTGACCACTACTCCGTTAACTTCATTTGTTGCCTTTTTATAATCAGCCCAACTCTGCTCATCCTTGTTTTCTCTGATTTTTTATTTCTTATCCTAATTGCCTCAAGGATGTCATCATTTACCCAGGGTTCTGTTCTCTGCTTTATTTTAATTTCTTTATATTTGGCTATTTAAACTAAAGCTTCTAAAAACATACTTTAAAATAAGCACCATGCACTGTCCACATCACTACATTCAGCACTTCTTTTCTATACTTTTTCAGTGACCGGGTTTTTTTAGAAGTGAGCTGACAGGACACAGGACAAACTTTTTTAAAAACATCTAAAACCCGGAGATAAATAAAAACATCATTTTGTTTTCATCATCAGTTTGAAATCTTCACCTTTGATCAACAGAGCGGCGTCCATCTTTGAAGACTAGAGGTTCACCCATAGACTCGTCACTCTTGAAGGACACACAGCTGGTTCCAGGTCCGGGTCCAGGTTCAGGTTCAGGTCTAGGTCCAGGTCCAGGTCTGTGCTGCTTCTCTGGGCTGAAACACAACACACACAGAGCTTTGAGTGTGAATAATGATGGTGGAGTGATCTGAGTGGTGGACAGTTAGAGATGGTCCTCTCACCTCTGAGCTTTGGTCCGGCTGTCATGTTCCCCACACAGAGTGGTTTTAGAGGGAGGGACTCCCTCCTCTCTGTCCTCACACTGACTCATAGCAGAGTCCACACCTTCATCTGGAGAGGAAACACTGAGAGCAGCAGTCCAATCATTCATCAGCACATCATCACTCATTCAACCCTCACATCATTTCTACTGGAAAAAAAGCCAAATATCAGCAGCTGGTCCTCTGATTGGCTGCTTCTCTCTGTTTCATATCAGTGTCAGTTGAATCCTATTGGCTTGTTGGACTGTTGCTTAGACTAAAGGAGCAGTTAGAAAACATGACTGAACTCTGGGAACTACTGAGGGCCTTTTCTCATCACTTCATCACATTTCATTCACTCAACACGGAGAACTGATCAACACATGGATCAATAGTGGTTTGTTATTGGACAGAGAAGATGCTGCTGGTTCTCATTGGTCAGTGGTGAGGACGAATCAGAGCAGAGGAAGCTGCCATCAGCTGCTCTACTTCTATCAGTCCACTAGATGGCCTCATGGAGCTGTTTGGAGGATTAAACTGCCTCATGGAAATCAGAGCTGAATGTCATTTTGTGTGGCGACAGTCAAAAAAATGACATCCTATATCCTTTCCTAACCACTTCTCCTTAACCCAATGTTAAACATCATGAAATCAAGGAAAGATGTGAAGGAGAAATCAAAAGGAATTAGGAAGACAACCACAGCCCTGGATGATTCAAAGGAAGAAAGCCTCCTTTCTGTAAACTGATTCCTCCTCATCTTTACATCCTGCCACTTTTCTCTCCTCCCCCCTCATCTTCCCCTCCCTCCCTTCTGTAAACTGGTTTTCCTTCATTCCACCCCTGACTGAAGTCAACTCACCTTTACACTTTAATTTAGACTTGAGTTGTTTTCCAGCGAAGAAATCTAATTTGGAGAAATCTACAGACAGACAAAGTGGAATAAAATAAATGTTTTCTTTCCAATAGTCTGAAAGTGTAGAACAAACTTGACTTTAAGAAGACGTCAGAAGAGATGATTTTACATGCTGATCCTATAAAGTGATCCCTGCTGAGTCTAGTGCTCCGCCTGCTACCTTCCCCTCCACATCAATAAGAGTCCTGACAGACCCCAGATCAGACTCAACTACTCTCCTTCATGCAAAGCAACACTTCATCTGGACTTCTCTCTGCTCACACAGGCAGCAATCTTGTTTCCCAGCTTTAAACAATCACACGTTCACCATGAATTCAACCGTTTCTCCAACCACACAACCCGGTCTCACGCCAGGTCGTGTAATAGTCACGTTATTTTGATTCATAAATTTGTGTACAGGTCACGATTTTGACGTTTTGTTCATGCAACGACTTATTTTGACGTTTTTTTCGTCTATATGCAACGACTTTTGAACGTGTAGCCTACAGATGACGCTTTTCGAATATGCTCTGGGGGACGCGAGAACGGGGAAATGAGGCGCCACATGGCGGGCACAACAACGGAACGGACCGCCACTCTTGGGCTGCCACTCGCAGGACGCGATCCACGGGCGCAGGGGCACACAACAACGGGGAAATGAAACGCCACAACTGGGAAATGAAACGCCACAATAACTGGACGGTTATGGTTACGGGAAAAAAAGAATGGGGAAAGGAACCGTCACACGCGGGACACACCGACAAAGGGACGCGATCACCGATAACGACCTGCCGGGACGCGATCACCGATAACACCTGCCGTGAGACCTGGCTGAACCACAACAATCAAAGACGTCATCTCAACCAATCAGAGCTTCACTTACTGAACTTTCAGCCATGAACTTTGTAGTATTTGTGGAGATATAATTACACACGCAGACACGGAGCCAAGGTGACTTCCTTGTTCAGAACTGAAACAGAAAACCTCAAGACCAGAGTTGCTCTTACTATTATTACCGTATTTACTCTAATACATTCTCAATACCATTACCGTATTTACTCTAGTACTGATAATATCATTAGCCTACCGTACCGCATGAACTACTACAAACTTCATCAGTGTGCAGCTCTCTTCTGTCCTCAGCAGGTCTGTGTAGAAAAGGAGCTTCAACTTCCACTTCCAACAGACAAAGTGTCTGTTTCTTGTGAAGTGACGCCGTTTCTTATCATTAAACAGTGTGTGTGTGTGTGTGTGTGTGTGTGTGTGTGTGTGTGTGTGTGTGTGTGTGTCATCACTTCACTATGAAAGTATGCATTCTGTCTGGTTGGACCACTAGCAGAGCTAGAAAAAACTAATGTGGGTGTCACTTGTGTCATTTGATGACGTTCCAACCCCACATACACCGGTAGATGCTCTGTATGCTGGCAGCGCCGGCCCGAACCTTTTGGGGGCCCTAAGCAGAATTTGATTTGGGCCCCCCCCCCCCCTCCCACCACGCGGAGTCACCTGTGCTTGACGATTATTGACACAAATGTCACGCTATAATGTTGCATTATAAATGAATACAGTGAGGTTATGTATTAATTGTGATGGATTATGAACTACTGTCCCCCTGGGCACAGATGCATAAGGACCCTCCCCCACTACTCTATTTGTGCAAAAGTGGGTGCAAACTGTGAGGGGGGGTCTGGGAAATTTTAATTTGGTAGATGTGATTTCCTGTATTCCGGTGCATTTTGGGATGGTCAGCTGGGCAATACCTAAATTTGTTCAGATTCATAGCCTTTTGCTTTTTGATTTATTAAGGTAGTGACTTCCCGCAACTACTTGGGCTTCAGGGACAAACAACACGTTCAATCCCACAGGACTTCATGTTCTCTATTTATCCTAATAGGGATGCATATTTAGATTTTTTTCCTGACCGATAGCCCGCCAGTGTTAACCACTTATTAACCTTTAACAATCAGCCGACTAAGTGCGGGAGAGTTAGCAGCCACAGTGTTGCGTACATTGTTGTTGACACATGCAGCAACTTTCCCAGTCCCCAAGTCTCCACCACAGCAACTGGTTTAGCTGCATAGTTGTTAGCTGTGAGTCTGCCTGACATAGCCTACTCTAGGTTAGTAGGAAGTAGGGCTGGGCGATATGGCCTCAAAAAAATCCCTGATATTTTTACAAAAAAATCTGATTCATGATTTAAATCGATTCTTCCCCCCCTACTTAAAATCAATCTGCAGATGACTACATGACAAGATCTCTCACACACACACAAACACACACACACACACAGGGCATGTATACCATTATGATTATTCATGCCAATTTTATGTAAATATATTAGTTTGAGTGTTTTCCCTACCATTGTATTGGGGGGGTGGCGCCCTCCCTAAAAGAATAACAAATTATATAATTATGCTATACAACAACAACTAAACGGATTCCTTCAACCATTTCACCTTAAAGGTGTAATTCAAATCCAAAAAGTCCAGAAGTTCAAATCCACCTTCATCCTTACAACCAGAGAGCACCGCTTTTTTTTAAATGATGGTGTCTGTTTTTCCATACAAAATTCGTAAATATGGAATTTATGTCTTTACATGTTGAATCATGGACATTGAGAGAGAGGGCAGGGTAAACAAATCTTGAAATCCCTTCTGCTTTTGTTAAAAGAATCCTACCTAGAATAGAGATGTCTCTTTGAAGCCATAAATTCAGTATTGTTTTAGTCTTCTTCAATTTAGACGAAAAATTAAGTTGTTGACGTTCCTTGTGGTCCTTGCAGATATGAATACCTAAATATTTGACACATTTTTAACAGGTATATTAAACATTTTTTCCTCCTCAGTCTGATACAAACATAAAATTTCACATTTAGATTTGTTAAGTGTTAAACCTGAAGCAGTTGAAAATTGGTCAATTAGGGATATAGCATATTCAATCTGATGTTTGTCATTCAAAAAGAGAGCCGTATCATCCGCTAGTTGAGTAACTCTAATTTCCTTAGCAAAAATAGACAAACCTTTAAGAATATGATTCGAATATGTAATGACAGTAATTCAACCACCAGCAGGAACAAGAATGGTGAAATAGGGCAGCCCTGACGAACTGATCTCAGTACAGGAAATCTTTTTGTGGTGTTTGGATATAATATCACAGAGCTATTAATATTTTTATAAAACATTTCAACTGTAGATATAAAATGTTGTCGTTATCGTTTAGCAAAAATTAATGATACAATTTTGTAGTCAATATTTAAGAGCGTAATAGGTCTCCAATTTTCTATCAAAAAGTGATCCTTATCAGGTTTAGGGAGAAGACATATTAAACCTTGTTTCATACTTGTGGACATTTCCTTTTTTAAAATACACTCTTTGAATAAATCAAATAGAGGGTTTTCAATGATTTCCCAAAAATGCAAATAAAATTCAACTGAAAGCCCATCATAACCCGGAGTTTTCCCTTTTTCCATTGAGCTAACAGCTTCTGAGATTTCCACTTTAGTAATGGGACGTTCGAATTCCATTTTAAAATGTTCAGATATAGTTGGTGTAAATGCTTTAACTGACTCGATAAATCTATCACATTCATCAAACTGAATATTTGACTTATATATATTGCTGTAAAATGTACCAACATATCTTGAAATGTCTAAAGAATTAGAGGAGACATTATCATTAATTTTAAGAGTAGTCAAATTATTTCTCTTACGATTTCGCTTTCTCTAAAGCAAAGAAGTAACTTGAATTTCTTTCCCCTTGTTCCAACCATTTTGCTCGAGATCTTACAAATGCCCCTTTAGCCATTTCATATACATATTATCAATTTCCTCTTTTAATTTTTTCAATGTTACTTCTTCTTCCTCTGAAAGATTATCCTGAAGGCCCGTTCACATTGTACGCGGCATGCGCTGCGCTCGCCGCTAGGTTGTCCTATTCCCAACTATATGTGTTGTGCTTGCCGCCGGGCGCAGCGCAAATTTACGTCATACATGCGCCAATATTTGAATGCACGTCACGTCTGCGTCCGGTGTTTACATCAGACGAGCAGTAGCAACATTATGTGGGATACACAGTAGAGATTTGTGTCTTTGAACCAAAAGAAAGCCTTGGCACTTGTCCTGGGTGTGAGGAGAAGACAGAGGAAGTCACCCGCAGCAGCAGCAGCAGCAAGAAAGGTGTGGGGGCACGAGACCCTCAGGTCCAGAGAGCACTTGGGGGAATTCCGGCTGCAGGAGCTCCGCTTTCACTGTGACCGGTTCCAGGGCTCATTTTGGCTCAACAGGGAGTAGACAGTCTGCTGACGAGAGTCGGGCCTACGATTTCGCGGATGGGTTATGAATGGGTTTTCATTTCTAAATAAAATGTTGCATGTCAACACTGTGTGTCATTGCATGTTTACATTCGAGATGTCTGCAGTTATTGCAGTTGGGTATAATAAAGCTAAGCCATGAGCCTGAATTCATACATTCATCATCATTCATTCATACTCTGTAAAACACTGTTTAATGCATATGTGCAATTAATTCCTCCAAAACTGGAGCTTACACACTTGGAAATGGGTAGTTATTCTGTGTAACGGCCATATACCTAACTACCTATATGTGAGCTACAATGAAAACGAACATGACTTGTGTGAATCAATCCAAACATATTTTACTTCATATAAACATACAAATACAAATATATCCTACAAATACCTGTATGGAGCTGTATATAAACTTGGTATTTGGTTTTCGCAGCTGACAACAGTACACTTCTTCTCAGTTGCTTTGGCACATTTCTCAGATCAGAGATGACAATAATGTGTAACTTTGTCACATAGGAATAGTGCTCCCTTTCATGTGCATAGTTCATTACACTATACTTACAGAGTGAACTGTTAAATATGGACAACAACACGAAGCAGTTTCACTATATTGGTATAAACGATGGCATAAGGACTTGTCAGTTTGATTGGGTCATGGGTATAAATACTTGCTTTGGACACATAAAAGATTTCAATCTAAATACACGCTTTTGCAGGTCAGTCACTATGCGGTGCAGTTTACACCAATTATTTTAAGAAATGCACTCACTGTTTTTAGTGAAGACATGTCCATGTTGATTTCACATAGCTAAAACAAACCTGAATGATTTAAATTAGGAGGCTACAATAAGCTTCACATCTGGCATGCCTATTATTGTGGAAATATGCACCACAGCATAGTTTTGTGTCCGAGGTCTCTGTACGACCTCAAACTGTGTCGTACAGCTCTGGGAGATCGCTGACGGCCCAAATCAACCTCTCGTCCATGTTCCGTTTATGGATCCACATGTATTCGGTGTTTACTTTTTTTCTGTTTTTTTCAGACACCTGAATGCACGTCACAGCACACCGCGGCCGCTCTTGCGCATGCCGCGGTCAAAGTTGAACCATGTTGAACTTTGACCGCGGCACGCGCAAAAGCGGCCAGCCGCAAGATGCCGCTTGCGCTGCGCTTTGCTCAGCGCAGCGGCAGACCAGTTCTTGCGCGCGCAAGCCATTGACAATAATGGGTTTCATAGCGCAGCGCTGCCGTTTGCGCGTACAATGTGGATTAGTCATTAAAACATTAAATTTATCCATACTAAGTATTTCTTTAGCTAAGTTAATTTTTTTAACTGCTTTACTACGTTTAATTGCCATTTCTCTAATTTTAAACTTAAAATATTCCCATTTTTGTATAGGATCCCCTTCATTATTACCAAATATGCTTTTGGCTGCTTTTTTGACTGAATCACAAAACTCACCATCTTTTAATAAATTATTATTTAGTTTCCAATAACCGCGTATATTACCATTTTGTTGTTGTGTTCCTACCAAGTGGATTGAAATTAATTTATGATCAGAAAGCGGGGCAGATCTATGTGATGATTCTGACACAAATTGCAGACAAGAGGGAGATATAAACCATAAATCAATTCTAGACTGTAAGGACCTACTGACGTTACTCCATGTAAATTCTTTAATGTCAGGGTTTAAGAAACACCATGTTACATTATAACATGTTAAGCAGTGTGAACATTTTACCTTATAATAGAAATATAACAAGTTATGCAGTGTGTCTCACACCGTTGATGATGATAGCAGGACCCTGCCATTTAGTTTTCTTTCCATCGGCGCATGCTTGCTTCACAAGAGGCTAAAGTTTATTTCTGCACTGTCTCTCCTGTTGAGTTAAATCCTCAGTCATCCGAAGGTTCTTTCTCTTCATGACATCAGTGTTGAGGGAAGCTCTCCATAAATTGAATCTGAAGGTGCGCATGGTGAACTGAATGATGATGGGACGTGGCGTCCGACCCTGTGCACGGTGTCCACCATGAATCCAAGCTTGCTCTTTTCCTCTAGGATGACTTCAGCCATGATCTCCATCACCTCCTTTCTCACATCCTCATTGCTTCTTTCTGGGAGATTCAGAAGACGGAGATTCCATCTACTACTGTAGCTCCGACTCTTCTTGTTTCTCCCTCAAGGTTGTCATCTGGTCACTCATCTTCTTCACTGTGTCATCAGTTCCTTTTCATTGGATTTCCAGCCCTTTGACGTTTTCCTGCACTTTAGCAATCTCAGCTGTATTTTTCATTATCATTTCTTCAAATTTCAAAAAACGATCATTCAAGCCATTAATGGCTTTTAGGATGTCAGCATTCGATACCGATTCATCTTCTTTAGTGCAGACCTTCTTGGGATTTGGGCTTTTCGTGGGAGTATCAGGAAGAGGTGTACATAAACCAGAAAACGAGGAGGGACAAAATAGAGAGCCGAAGTCACGCCCTTCTACTTCTGGCCAATGGGACCTATCAAAGCCGGTCTACGCAAGGGGGTAAGCTTCGCTGACCGCCATTTTTTTTTACGTCACTTGACTGCGAATAACTTTACATCTGAAGCGTTTAAAGACTCTATTTGTCCATTGTTTATTTCTAAAGAAACACGACAATGTATAAAAGGGTCCATTACCTTGTAGCCTACCTCACGTTATGATTCCGTAGCAGATGTTTTTGTAAAAATAGGCTAAGGATTGTGTCATAACCACGCGACTTACTGTCGCATAGAAGAAAATATTTCAGCTTTATTATATATAATATTTCAGTTTTCAGCAACGTTTTGATGGATTGGAATTACTCATACTTCGAAATGTGGCAAGTGAATTCATATGAAGTAACATTTATCCACGAACAAGTATGATATTTTAAGAAATGTATATGTTAAATAATGAAGTAGGGTTAACAAGGTATACACGGGGGATGGGGAAATTATACAGCCAATGGAGAAAAAAAAAACTTCTCAATGCCAATTGTGGTTAATGTTATTCCTTTATTTATTTACACATCTACGCGTGAAGATGAGGGATCCCTTTCATCATGGTCGAAGCCATCTACAAGATGCTCGACACCTCCTTGCCTGTGCCTGATCATAGTGCCTGATGAGCTGAACCACATCCATAGAGCCGCTTTGATAGGGGCAACAAGGAGGTAACCATCAACGTTGAGCCCCCACCTCCCCTCACACACCACCCACACAATGTTACTGTTATTACACTGCACATATCTATACATACTGTACATATATTGTTCACACTGCATATCCATGTGTTCTGCTCTTATAATGCTACTGTTAATACACTGCACATAGCCTTACTGTAAACCATACCACTTGGTTAACTGTATACTACTGTCTACACTGCACTATGCCATATACTGTTTATACTACACCACCTGTCTATACTGTACTTTTTTTGCACTTGTGGTTAGACACTAACTGCATTGAATTGTCTCTGTACTTGTACTCTGCACAATGACATTGAAGAGAAATATAATCAAACCGACACCCTCCTGGACCCCCTGCAGTTTGCCTACAGAGCCAATAGGTCTGTAGATGATGCAGTCAACCTGGCCCTCCACTACATCCTCCGGCACCTGGACTCTGCAGGAACCTACGCCAGGATCCTGTTTGTGGACTTCAGCTCTGCCTTCAACACCATCATCCCAGCTCTGCTCCAGGAGAAGCTCTCCCAGCTTGGTGTGCCTGACTCCACCTGCAGGTGGATCACTGACTTCCTGTCTGACAGGAAGCAGCATGTGAAGCTGGGGAAAGACATCTCCGACTCACAGACCATCAGCACCGGATCCCCTCAGGGCTGTGTTCTTTCTCCTCTACTCTTCTCCCTGTACACCAACAGCTGCACTTCCAGTCACCAGTCTGTCAAGCTTCTAAAGTTCGCGGACGACACCTCCCTCATCGGACTCATCTCTGATGGAGACGAGTCCGCCTACAGGTCGGAGGCTGACCACCTGGTGACCTGGTGCAAGCAAAACAACCTAGAGCTCAACGCTCTAAAGACAGTGGAGATGGTTGTGGACTTCAGGAAGAATTCTGCCCCACCTGCCCCTATCACACTCAGTGACTCCACAATTAACATTGTGGAGTCTTTCCGCTTCCTGGGAACTACCATCTCCCAGGACCTCAAGTGGGAGCTGAACATCAGCTCCCTCGTCAAAAGCACAACAGAGGATGTACTTCCTGCGGCAGCTGAAGAAATTCAGCCTGCCAAAGACAATGATGGTGCACTTCTACACAGCCATCATTGAGTCCATCCTCACATCCTCCATCACCATCTGGTACGCTGCTGCCACTGCCAAGGACAAGGGCAGACTGCAGCGTGTCATTCGGTCAGCTGAGAAGGTGATTGGCTGCAATCTCCCACCGCTCCAGGTCCTTTACGCCACCAGGACTCTGAAGCGTGCTGGAAAGATTGTGGCTGATCCCCTCCCACCCCGGACACAAACTCTTTGAGCTACTCCCCTCTGGCAGGAGGCTGAGGTCCATCAGGACCAAGACCTCACGTCACAAGGACAGCTTTTTCCCCTCCGCCACTAGCCTTATTAACAAGGCCCGGAACCCACCCTGACTCTCTCCACACCCACCTCTGGCTCTACATGCCACTGTACTTAATCTGCTCTTTTTTATCTTAACTGTTACTCTTATTTTATTATGTTACATCCTGTGTGTGTACATATACACATATATTTATATATTTATACTTATATTGTCTGTTCTGTTAACCTGTTTGTTTAACTTATTTTAGATAATGTGTGACATGCACCTACGACACCAAAACAAATTCCTTGTATGTGTAAAAAATGTACTTGGCAATAAAGCTTTTCTGATTCTGATTCTGATTCTCTGAAATCTAATCTAAAGGTGTCTTGACACCTCCCTTATCAATATTCACTGTGTAGGCCACTGACTTTGAATATATATCATTATAAAGTTCTACGACATAAGTAATAAAACCACATGACATTTCTGTCAAAGCATGTCAACTTGAAGTGTCTACTGTGTGTTTCAATAATAAATATTGAATCATATGGTTAATAATATTGCTTTATTAAAAGTTTAAATAGTAAAACACAAATAAAAACATTATATAAAAAAGTAATAATAATAAATAAAAAATCCCTTTCACTGTTAAGGCTGTATATACAACCCAGAACACAGAGATACCACTCAGGACACAGATAAACAGTTCAAGTATTTATTAGGCATAAATACTCAGAGGAGATGAACAATCAAGGCTGAGCTTGTAGTCTTCTGGGAATGGACTGCAGCTTGAGGGAACCAGGCAGTGGCAGATCAGAAGAAGTTCTGGGTAGAATCCAGCAGAAGCAGGTGGTTGTGTCTGAGTGGAGTGAGGCAGGCAGCACGGCAGAGCACGGCAGGTAGGAAGCAGGTAACAGCGGGATCTGCACAGAGGAACTGTAGTTAGACAGAGAAAATACTAAATCACGAGAGTTTCTAGAAATACGTGCAGGGATACTGCGCCAAGTTACCACGTAGGAGTATGTAACTGCAGTATAAATACTGCAGGTGTGAATCATTGAATGTGCATCAGCTGTGCCAGTGACAGAGCAGGGATGAATGGCCATGCCTCTTGACCTAGTTTCTCTAGACACACCCCCTGCCACTACTGTTAAACCTTAATTATAGTGTGAAGTCATGCCATGTATTGATTTGCAGTGTGTCAGTTGGGTTACCTATTTGGACTTGTACTTTAGGCTTCATGGCCATAGTCTCTCCTGCTGTCCCCGAGGTGGAGGATGGGGAAAAGTCCTAGAAAAATAAAAGGCACAGTACAGAGCACGTTAGCTTTGGTATGACTAAATAACAACATTACAACTAACAGGTGACATCTTATTTTAGCACAATCTCATACAGTTCTGAAATATATCCTAGGGTCCTGTTTCTTCAGAGACGGCATTGTTTACTAATTCAGTAGCTGACAGGGATTATATTTGGACCCAGTCTGTTTTCTAGTTATACAATTCAAATCAACTTCTGTAATACTTCCTTTGGGCACCAACAATTGATTGTTAGGCATGGTGTAGGCTAACAGCTTAATGTTAGTATTTAAACCTATGTGGAAAGAAAAATGAAAAGGGCAACCCTCAGTTATATATGTTATTGGTGACATTATTGTCCATCTACCTATCTGTTATTCAACAGGCCAAAGCAGACGCTTTTGTCCAAAGCGATTTACTGATTAACTTTTTTATAGGACTGATTCATCCATTTTCTTTTGCGATGTAGCTAGATAACAGTTGACACCATTTTGTGGTTATATTCGGCCAAAATTAACATTATACAACATATGCAAGCAAGCATTTTATATTTACCGATGCCTCAGCTAGCTTAAATGATATATAACTTAATCTGGCGTACTGGCGTTATATTTTAAAATAAATAAAAGCTATGCAAAATGACCAAATAATTAATCATAATACTTAGCAAAAGTTGCTTGTCTAAAATTAACATTATACAACATGTGCAAGCAAGCATGTTATCTTTACCAGTCCCTCAGCTAGATGATATATGCATTAACTTACTGGTACTGGCGTTGTATTTTAAAATAAATAAATACTATGCAAAATGACCAAATAATCATAATACTTACCAAAAGTTGCTTCTCGTGATCCATCACGGTCTCTGCGAGATTCGTAATGAATGAGATTTCTCTTGGCACAGCTACTAGAAGACTTACATCTTTCAGACACGTTGCTCACGTCACATTTACGTTGTCTCTGTCAGTTGGAGGCTGCGCAGTAAAGCTGGCCATCAAAGTGCTTCTCTGTCCGTCCAGAGCAACGGGGTCTACTGGTCCATTTTATATATGTCAATGGGTCTACGGAAAGCCGTTCCACTCCTTATTCAGCCCCATTGTACCGAATTTGGTTGCAGTTCCAGTGGGGGTGATCGCGGTCCAGTGCAAAATGAATGGGAGTCTATGGAGCTAGACGGCTAAATGTGTCTCTTTCTGTGTCTCCATAACAAGCTAGCATTCTGCTAATGAATGCTGATAGGTCAGTGAAGGTCTGATTACGATCGGAGATCCCGCTTGACGGCATCCGAAGCAGAGCCTGAATGTCAGAGTGAATATTTCGGCGTGGTCTTTAAAACATCAGCAAACCTCTTTCTAGCATGTGTATTAACAGGGAGAGCCTAACCTGTCAGCTGTGTTGTCGATGTCTCGAGAGAAAAAAGGAAGCGACTCAGCGCTTGCCGTAAAGCAGTATCTCCGGCCGTATATGTGTATGACGTCATCGACATTTTAAAAGGCTTTTTAGAACAAAAACAACTTTAAAAAATCTAACACCCAGCAGTGTGTATTTTCTTTGCATCCCCTTTCGAATGCAATATTCAAATTACTAGACAAAAAATTATATCCTGAGAAAAGTGGATTTTGAGGGGTATAGCTCCATAGAGTCCCATTCATTCTGCACTGGCCTGTGAGCGCCCCCTATATGGAACTCTGGTGGAACTGCAACCATTTCACGAGCCGGAAGTGACGAGGGAGTGAAACTTCTTCCTATATTAGAAATTCTTTGGACCTATCTTTCGAAAAAATGTGAACGAGGGTCAATGGAGAGATAATTACTTTTTCATCCTATTTTAATTGAGCCATGGATTACAAATATGATGTTTGTCAATTTAAAAGATCATTTTTCAACCGAAGAAAGTCAGTTCTCAGTTTATTGTTAAACTGTTGAAGAGTACAATGCTGCGTTCATGCCACCTCGGAACAACAGGCACCGCACCCCTGGTTACGTAGTTTTTCCAACTGGCAGCGTTCACATGGTCAGGATGCATGTTCTTCTTCTTCTGTTATAGTGGCGTTTGGCATAACAACTTTTTGCATGACTGCCACCAACGGTTGGCCGGAGCCTAGAGCATCAGGTGTGTGAAAACATGGAGGCCACAATAACAAAAGATTTTCTGCTGTTTTCTTATGTGAGCATCCAACAGCACATCGCAAGGTGTTTTTTTGTGTAATCTGCAGGACAACGAACGGGAAAAGACACGGATAATGTGTTGTTTTTTTATACATAGGCAAGGCAAGGCAGGCAAGGCAGCTTTATTTGTATAGCACATTTCAGCAACAAGGCAATTCAAAGTGCTTTACATTAAACATGAAAAACAGTTAGAAAACAATTAAAAACAATTTCAAAGCATTATAACAATTAACAATTTAAGATCATTAAAAGACAAGAATAAAATGTACAGTGCAGTATAAGAATTTTCAAGAAAGAGCAGTTAAAAATAGGTTATTTAAAGAAAGGCAACATTAAAAAGATATGTCCTCAGCCTGGATTTAAAAGAACTGAGAGTTGCAGCGGACCTGCAGTTTTCTGGGAGTTTGTTCCAGATATGTGGAGCATAAAAACTGAACGCTGCTTCCCCCTGTTTAGTTCTGACTCTGGGAAAAACAAGTAGACCTGTCCCAGACCACCTGAGTGTTATGGGGTAGCAGGGAGGAGTAGGGAATGGCGGACCCAAATGCAGAGAGAGGCAGGCAGGCAGGAGATGGTGGAAACTCAGGGATTTACTTTATAACAAAAAGCGGCAGCACAAAGACTGGAAAACTTACAAACATAAACTGACGGGCAAAACACAGGCAGGAGTAAAGTGATGCAGGAACAGACACAAGGCACAGGACGGAAACACGAGGGCATGGCCACAAAACAATCTGACAAGACACAAAAGGATTCACAGAGGTTAAATACATGAGGTGGGGAGCAAACAAGGAACAGGTGGTAACATCAGGTGAAACACATCAGGGTGGGGCAGGACAATCAACAAAGGCGGGAAAACTCAGGAAGTTAATTGGACAAGACAAGACAGAAAACCAGACTATCAAAATAAAACAGGAAGCAGGACAAACAGACAAAACATGACGTAACCTAAACACAGACACTTGACACAACACTAGACAAAACCAGGGATAACAGAGACGACAGGAACACAATGCAGAACAACAATGGGGAACAAACACGCAAAATACAACACGGTCAAAACAGGGCAACAGAAACATACAAAACAGGAAAAATACATACAAGGGCAAAAACATACAAACAGGCGGCAGAAATGTCCATAACCACAACACTGAGAGGTCTGGGTAGGTCATAGTGTAGTAGCAGATCAGAAATGTATGTATTTAGTGATTTGTAAACCAGCAAAAGTATTTTGAAATCAATTCTTTGAGGCACTGGAAGCCAGTGTAGAGACTTCAGTACTGGAGTGATATGATCCACTTTCTTGGTTTTAGTGAGGACTCGAGCAGCAGCGTTCTGAATCAGCTGCAGCTGTCTGATTGATTTTTTAGGGAGATTTGTAAAGACACCGTTACAGTAGTCAAGTCTACTGAAGATAAAAGCATGGACAAGTTTTTCCAGATCCTGCTGAGACATAAGTCCTTTAACCCTTGATATATTTTTAAGGTGATAATAGGCTGATTTTGTAATTGTCTTAATGTGACTTTTAAAATTCAGGTCTGAGTCCATGACTACACCAAGATTTCTGGCTTTGTCTGTTGTTTTTAACATTGTCGTTTGAAGCTGAGTGCTGACTTTTAATTGTTCCTCTTATGCTCCAAAAACAACCACCTCAGTTTTTTCTTCATTTAATTTAAGAAAGTTATGGCACATCCAGCCGTTAATTTGTTCAATGCACATATTCAGTTGTTGTATTGGGCTATAATTCCCTGGCGATAAGGTTATGTAAATTTGTGTGTCATCCGCATAACTATGGTAAATTATTGTTTTGTTTTCCATAATCTGAGCCAGTGGAAGCATGTAGATGTTGAACAGAAGAGGGCCCAGAACTGAGCCTTAGGGAACTCCGCACGTCATATTTGTATGCTTAGATGTATAATTACCTATAGACACAAAGTAGTCCCTATTCTTTTAATAGGATTCAAACCACTTTAGTACTGAGCCAGAAAGACCAACCCAGTTTTCCATTCAGTCAAGTAATATGTTGTGGTCGACTGTATCAAATGCAGCACTGAGATCAAGTAATACTAAGACTGAAATTTTGCCACTATCTGTGTTTAAGTGGATGTCATTAAAGACTTTGACAAGAGCCGTCTCAGTGCTGTGGTGTGGTCGAAAACCTGACTGGAAGGCATCAAAACTGTTGTTTAGCGATAAGAAAAGGTTGAGTTGTTGAAAAAACGCTTTTTCTATGATTTTGCTTAAAAATGGAAGGTTTGATATCGGCCTATAGTTGCTCATTAGTGACGTGTCTAGATTGTTCTTTTTTAGGAGTGGCTTGATGACTGCAGTTTTTAGGGCCTGTGGAGAGATACCTGAGAGCAGAGATGTATTTACAATATTTAGAAGATCAGAAGCCAAACAATTCAAAACACTTTTGAAAACACCCGTTGGTAGAATATCAAGGCAACAGGAGGAGGTTTTCAGATGTTGTATATTGTCTTCCAGGTTGTTATGGCTGATCGCATGAAAGTGTGTCATATTTGATTTTGTTTTGTGTGAACACTGTGACAACACATATCCTGTACTTGATATGGAAGCACTGACTCTTTGTCTAATTTTCTGAATTTTGTCTGTGAAGAAGGAGGCAAAGTCATTGCAAGCCTTGGTAGACAACAGTTCAGTACATAGGCCTATTTATGAATAATTTTAAACATGTTATGTCTGTGCATGTTTCTTGGCAGAGGCATTTGTCCACAATAAACAGTTTATTATCATTGAAATATGTTCAGTGAACCAAAGTCGCCTCCATCAAACATCAGTTGTCAACAACGTGTCACCAACTGGGGAACTCGGTTATCAAAATCCAGCACGAGTTTCCCACATCTGATTCCCACAGGACGTTACGTGAATGGTGACGTTTTCACTCGGAAAAACGTTTTTCCGATGTCCATGAACGCACGGTAAGATTGTGAAAATACGAAATTAGAAAGACTACTCACACATGGATGACGTCTCGCTGAAGCTACGATGTCTCTGTGTATCGTACCGGGGATGTAATGTTACTCTAATGAGCAGAGGATCTTGCTTGTTCTTTTGCTTCTCTGCTGAAAACACTTCACTGGATAAAACCCATCAGTTAAGATAATGTAACATGTGTTGTGGAACAGAGCTAAGCTAGCTAGCTAGCAAGCAAGCCGAGCATCAAGCTAGGTGAGGTAGATTGTGTGAGATGGGAGATGTAGTTCACTGAGCGGTTTCATACAAAACTAAGTGGTACTACAACCAACCTGCAGCTAACTGAGACTTTCTTCGGTTGAAAAATTATCTTTTAAATTCACGAACATCATATTTGTAATCCATGGCTCAATTCAAACGGGATAAAAAAAAATTTGGCTCACCCCGTTCACTACCGTTCATATTTTTTCCGAGTTAAGGTCCCATGAGGTCCACCGGAAGGGGCATGACTTCGGCTCTCTATAACACACACCTGTCACGGATGACCAGGAGACAGAGTCAGAGCGTTGTGTAGAAACAAGACTAGAGAAAGTGCGTGTGTGCCTGTGCTGCTTATGTAGGTGGTTTGTTGATTAGCTGCAGGTGGTGAACTGGGGATGTGGCTTGATGAGGTGCAGATGTGTGTTATTAGTACTGAGGGGACTGGGAGCGTCTGATCGGCGTGAGTGACGAGGAGTATGAATCAGTGGGAGGAGTGAGTGCTGGAGAATGAGAGGGAGGAGTGAATGCAGGTGACGGTGGGACCCTGACAGTACCCCCTCCTCCCAAGGCGGCTCCCGAAGGCTGAGAAGAGGGTCGACCACGGCGACGAGGCCTGCCCCTCCCCCGAGGGGCGGGGCGATCTGGACGGTCGGCGTGGAACTGGTCGAGGAGAGCGGGGTCCAGGACAGGGTATATACAAAAATCCTGGAGGTAAATTCAATACCTTTTAATACCATTTTTAATACCTTCTCAATATTTTTTAAAACCAACACGCCATTGAGTTGCAGGTTTATACGGCAACACATTTGGCCAATAGAACAATGCAGATAGGGAAAGTCAACAGAATAGATTGAGACTCACTGACTTTGGAAACATCTTGCATTTATTCCACCTTCAGAATAAAATTAATAGATGAAATAAAATGATAAATTAAAGCAGTTCAAAGAAACAAGCATTCACTGATGCCATTATAATCACTTAAAACTAAGTGAAACTTCCTCTGTATGTACAGACACCTTAATATGCACATGTGAGTACACATGGAAATATACATGAGGAAACTGAAATACAAGAAAACAAACATGCATACATACATACAGAAAAGCACTGTGGTGCCATTATAACCATTTGAAACTACTGTAAGTGAACCTGTGATCTCATGGTAAGTGCTTCAATTGAATTGCTTTTTCTTCTACGAGTTTATCAACTTGCGCCAGTTCCTCTTTCTTTTCTTTCTGCCTCCTCCTGAGGGTGTTAGATTTAGTAATCAACTGGGCCATTAATGACCCAGCCTTACCCTCTGCCTGCTCGGCCAACTTGTCAGCATCCTTTTCAAGGCTGGCACAGACATCACTGAGGACACTGCGTCGCTTTCTCAGGTCCTCAAGCTCATCCACAGCTGCCTTCCTCTTTAGTGCCTGTGTAGCACTCTCCTTCTTACTCCGTTCTCGCTCAAGGGACCACAATGGAAATCAGTCTTTGGGCTTTATTGTGTTATCCCTGACTATTTATGTATTTTTAATGTATGACGCAGAGTGCTGTTTCATATATGTTTTTATATTTAAGTGGTCAAATAAAATCAATCAATCAATCAAGGTATAGCCTGTACTGGGACCTTGCAGAGGCTGCATGGGCCAGGAGCTCCTTGGTCAGAGGCACCTTAAGAATACCACCACAGCCACTGACCTTGTCACAAATTAATCTCAGTGCCTCCAGAGACCCATCTAGGAGGTGACATGTTTCCACCTCCTTGTTTACAGAGAAGCCTCTCTCCACAGTGGCTTGTCCATGGGACAGCAGTAGAAGGCTCTGGCAGAACCGTAACAGGTCAGGGTAGGATGTGCTGAGTGCAGAGTGAAGAAACACATCAAGGCGCTGCTTCAGTTCTTGAAAGGAGATGCAATGCTCATATCTTCCCTCCACAGAAAGAAATGATGTGAACTGTTGGATTATCACATCACCTACAACATTGACAGGAAAATGAAGACAGTAATTAGTTGTGGCAGTTCAAATCATTCCAGTGATTCTTATGCCACCTGCCAACTGCTTGCCCTGGAGGAATGTTTGCACTATACTCTTCATCTGTGTGATGCACCACTCAGGATCTCTGTTCATCTTTGTGGGATCCAAACAAGCAATCTGCCTGACCACAGGAAATTTCAGGGGGCTTTTCTCCTGCAGTTTCCTAACCACCTTGACCAAGCACTGCATACATTCTCGCCTGAAGGTGAGCACAGAAAGCTCACCTACCTTGCTTCCTGGTTTGCTCTGCAGTGCCTGACAAATAATGAACATTAAGGAACGTTCATTGCAAATGCTCCGGAAGGGAATTTTTTTTTAATCAAATTCATCATCATTATTATCATTACTATTATTATTAGTATTATTATTAATAATAATAATAATAATAATAATAATAATAATAATAATAATAATAATAACAGCAAATAGTAGTACTAAATTACACAATTTCAAGTTTATAACATAGGCTGCTTGCTGGTTTAGTGGCCAGATAGCACAAAATATACATGCATCTCTGAAAACAAAATAACCTATATCAAAATTACCTTGATGGCAGATTCAGCACCCAGGCCTATGTCTGCACTCCTAGGAGGGACCCAGATCTTCTCATCGGATACCTCTATTTTGGTCAGCTGCAGGGGGGTTAGGTCCTGAAGCTCAGTCAAATCTTTGGCCAAGAAGGGCAACACCGGCTCATCGGTCTGGAATTTTGTCAGGAAGGGATTGAAGGTTCTTGAAATTGCCAGAAAGAACTGGAGTTTAGCAGTTATGAAAGGATCCCCATTTGCTGTCACAATAGTGTCATATGAGGCCGTGCAGGGGCTTGGGACCCTCTTCTTCTCTACAGCATCCACATACTTCTGAAGCATTGGCCAAACCTCAACAGCTCTCTCTGCCACAGGAACATTTTCAACCCATCTATGGCCACAGAATGGCAATGGAAAGCAGGAGGACCCTGTCAGACTAGTGAAGTCCTCTCTCCTAGCAGGAACATTGAGGAACAGGAAGTGCCTTGCTCTCAGAAGCTTTTCCAGTGACCATGTTGTAAAGCCTGCCTTTATAGCATTGTGGACGGTGTGAAGACCACAGCTTCCAACAGTGACCACCTGAGCACCTCCATAGAGCTCTGCATGCTCCTTCCGGAGAAGATCCACCAACTTAAAATTTACATTGGGCCCATCCATACTAACTGATAGAAGCTGCCTCATATCCAGTTGTGCAACACATTCCTGTGAATTGACACAGAAGAAAGTTTGTTAATAATAAAAAAATGACAGAATATATATTCTTGAAATAAATGCCATTTAGAATTCAGATACACAGTAAAGTAGGTTTCTGATAATCTTTAAAATAATTAGTACTTTAGAAATAAAATTCTTTTATTCAATTTTCCTAGAAATGACATTGAACAAACATGATTCTAAGACCTAATTTACTTTTTAAATTGGAGCCATTGACCCCACATTAATATTTACAAGCAGGTACTCATACTTGCACTCAATGTAACTGCAAGTTAGTCCACAATTAATTTGCCAACGTGATACTGTTACAGCGAGTCAATAAAATCATTGTAAATTAATGAAAACTGTTCAAATGCATAACCACAATGCCCCTATTTAGGCCTTTGAGAATATAAACTTACTTTGATGTGATGCAACAGGTCATCGGCCCTTCCATGTCCAAAGAACTGAGATCCAAAGTATCTCGATTGGACACATCCATCCTCCCAATATCGAACATGAATGTCAAGCTGCTTTTTCTTAGACGACTGATTGAGGCTCTCATCAAACATCAGCACGAATGGCCCAGCCTTGTTGATGGCGTCAACTAGCTGTTTTTTGAAGAATGGTGCTAATCCGAATCTGATGATGTAACCCGTTTTATCTTTGCCACACGCGAATGACTTAGCGATATCAGAGTCGGGAAACATTTCTTTAAATAGCGCACCAATCCCTTCATTGGAGTTCAGAGAGTGGTGTTTGACTGCAGTGTCCAGACACCACAGAACCTCCGCGCACAGCGTTGGTGTGGCGCCCATCGTCACCCGGAGGTCTGCCGTAGTCGATGCTGTAGCCGTTACATTGGTTTGGACAGTGGCACATGTTTGCAGTGGTTTAGGCTTAACGGAAGCAGCAGCGCAGAAACTGGAGATTGATAACTGTTCTCCGCTTATTCCAGATTTATGGCTGGTACATTGCATATGAGACCGAAGAGCGTTAATCCCCATCCAAGTTATACTGATGTTTTTTTACAAACTGAACAATAAGCCTGCTGGTCTTTCCCCTCTACAGGCCTGAGCCAGTCTTTAAACACCGGGTCCTCTAGCCATTTATCGGAAAACTTGCATTTGCCCATGTTTGCCTGGCTCGCTGTCAGAGCTTGACAACCAGCAGCCACTATTCATCCATTTCAGTCCACATTCCCGCGAAATGCTTGATGTTGACGTTTTCTTCTTCGCCTTTTGCTCGCAGGTTTCTCTATAGAGCTCCCCCTACAGCTTCGGATTAGATATTTGGAAACACTTGTAAACACTTGGAGACTCTCTCCCCTCCCATCTTCTCCCTCTGGTCATGTTCATTTGTTTTCAAAGAAGCCAGCGAACGCACGGAGCCACGTCCACTGAGTTTTTTTTTTTTAGACATAATGAAACAAATGGACAACTCATAGTTTACAAAAAAATAATAAAAAAAATTAATACCTCGTAAAATGGCGATTAATACCATTTAATGGCCGTAATTTTTACGAATTTGATTTACTACTTTTTAAAACCCCGCAGACACCCTGCAGGATGTCATCACATGGTACCCACGACTGCTCCTCCTCGAGACACTGACCCTGCCGCCGTGAGTCCAAGATGTTAGGGACCCTATAGATGGCTTCCTCGTCGACGGGTACGGGAGGAGGAGGCACTACTGCGTCAGGGTCTGTGGAAGGAGGAGAGACAGGGTCAACAAAGGGTTTCAAAAGGGAGACATGAAATGAAGGTGAGATTCTGTAGTGAGAAGGAAGGTTCAGCTTGTAGGTGACGTCATTTATCTGCCTCTGTATGGTGAAGGGTCCAATGTAGCCAGGGCTGAGCTTTCGGCAAGGCAGGCGGAGGCGAAGGTCCCGAGTGGACAGCCACACTTTCTGGCCGGGTTGGTACTGTGGAGTTTCAGACCGACGTCGGTCTGCATGGTCCTTGTGCCTGCGGACAGCCTGTTGAAGCTGTACGTGAGCCGCATTCCATACCCTTTCACTGCTTTGGAACCAGTGGTTGATGGCAGGCAACTCTGATGGCTCACCCGACCAAGGGAAAAGCGGGGGTTGATACCCCAGGATGCATTGGAAAGGGGTGAGACCTGTGGTGGTTTGACGAAGGGACTTATGGGCATATTCTGCCCAGGGGAAGAAACGGCTCCAACTGTTCTGGTTCTGGTGGCAGTAGGTCCTGAGATGACGTCCGATTTCTTGGATCTTCCGTTCTGTTTGTCTGAGGGTGATAACCTGACGATAGACTGACTGTCACTCCCAGGAGTCTGAAGAAGGCCTGCCAAACTCTGGAGATGAACTGAGGTCCTCTGTCCGAGACGATGTCCTCTGGAATGCCGAAGTTCCTGAACACATGACAGAAGAGTGCTTCTGCCGTCATGAGGGCAGTGGGAAGCCCGGGTAGAGGAATCAGCCTACACCCCTTGGAGAACCTGTCCACTACTACCAGGATGCAGGTGTGGCCATCAGATAAAGGAAGGTCAGTCATGAAGTCTATCCCTAAGTGGGACCATGGGCGTCGAGGAACAGGAAGGGGCATGAGCTTGCCTTCTGGGAGATTTCTGGGGGTGTTTGTTATGGCACAAAACCGAACAGCCGGAAACATAACGGGACACATCCTGAGAAATGGTGGGCCACCAGTACAGTTTGCGGAGGAGGGAGAGGGTACGCTTCCTACCCGGATGTCCCGAACCCGGAACGGTGTGGGCTGAGTCCAGCAGGATGGTACGGAACTGAGGAGGAACGAAGACCACCCCTTCGGGACCTCCTGGCGGAGTGGGAAGGTGAAGGTTTGCCTGGGTGATCTGTTCGTCGATGTCCCAGACAATAAGATTGACGATCAAGGCAGGAGGTATGATGGATTCAGGTTGGAGATCCTCAGCAGTTGATTGATGGAGACGAGAGAGGGAATCAGCCTTGCCATTCTTACTGCCTGGTCTAGGTGATGTGGAAGTCAAAGCGAGTGAAGAAGAGAGCCCAACGGGCCTGGCGAGGGTTCAATCGTTTTGCCTCTCTGATGTATTCCAGGTTGCGATGATCTGTTATGACCTTGAACTGGTGATTGACTCCCTCTAACCAATGTCTCCACTCCTCAAGGGCCAGTTTGATAGCCAGTAGTTCCCGGTTTCCGATGTCGTAATTCTGTTCTGCTGTAGACAGCTTCTTGGAGAAGAAGGCACAGGGACGGAGTCTGGGAGGCGTTCCTTGCCATTGTGACAGTACCGCTCCCGCCCCAGTGGAGGTCGCGTCAACCTCAACAACAAAGGGCAGGTCCGGGTTAGGATTAGCCAGGATGGGAGCGTTATGAAGGCATCCTTGAGACGAGCAAAGGCGTTGATGGCCTCCTGAGTCAGGGACAGGGATTTGGGCAGCCCCCTGAGGGCCGAGGTCAGAGGAGCACTGATGTCACTGTAGCCGAGGATGAAACGTCTATAAAAGTTGGCAAATCCCAGAAACCGCTGGAGGTCCTTGATGGTGGAGGGAAGAGGCCAATGACGGATGGTGTCCACTTTCTTTTGGTCCATCTGCACCCCGTGTTGGTCGATGACATGACCCAGAAACTGCACAGATGGGGTGTGGAACTCACATTTCTCCAGCTTCAGATACAGGTCGTTCTCTCTGAACTTCTTCAGCACTTGACGGACGTGTAGTTGGTGTTCAGAGAGAGAAGAGGAATAGATGAGGATGTCATCAATGTAGACCAAGACAAAGCGGTTGAGGAATACCCGAAAGACCTCATTCATGAATCCCTGGAATACAGCTGGAGCATTAGCCAGTCCAAAAGGCATGACCTGATACTCGTAATGTCCAGAGGGGGAGACAAAGGCTGTCTTCCATTCGTCACCTCGACGGATGCGGATCAGGTTGTAGGCGCTTCGTAAATCCAACTTTGTGAAGATGCGGGCTCCCCGCAGCTGCTCCAGGGCCGCCGGAACCAGAGGAAGGGGATATCTGAACTTTATGGTTTGGGAGTTAAGGGATATGTAGTCAATGCATGGTCTCAAACCTCCATCCTTTTTTGCCACAAAAATGAAACTGGAAGCGGCAGGAGATGTGGATGGGCGAATGAACTGCTGCTGAAGGGCCTCCTTCACATATTCCTCCATGGCTTTCTGTTCTGGGATGGAGAGGGGATAGACCCATCCCTTAGGGACGATGGCTCCGGGGTTCAGGTCAACAGCACAGTCCCAGTGCCGATGTGGAGGCAACTTAGTAGCCAGTTGTTTACTGAACACATCCTCAAAGTCTTTGTAAACAACGGGAAGGTCCACTTGATGAAGAACATCGGGGCTCTCGATGGCAGAGATGGGGACTCGAGTTTGAGACTCGGACTCGAGTGCGACTTAAGTTGCACACACAGTGACTTGAGACTCGACTTGAGACTCGTCCTCAAAAGACTTCAGACTCGACTCGGACTCGAGCTGCGGGACTCGTGAACAATGTTGATTTTTAGGAAACGTCTGACGAGCTCGCTATACCCCTCCCTCCGTTACCTATAACCTGCCTACGTAACACGTACGTACTGCTGGCTGGAGGACAACAAACACACATGTCAAATTCACCGGCCGCTGCTGTGCCATTCATCGTAAGTTTTGCTTTCAAAAACTTTAAACAAGACGGCCCAAACAAAAGAAGCCCTCAATGCAAAATATGCGGTATCACAATAAAAGATTCTGGCTCAACCACATCTCATTTTATCAGGCATCTGAAAACGCACCCTGATAGGTGAGTAAACATGTTTAGCTCAGCGTTGACCATCTACCGTTAGCTTGCTTCTTGCTTTAGCTACGACCTAACGTTACGGGAGGTTAACTCCGACTGTCTTCCTTATCAAATATAAAATGAGCGTTTGTTTAGTTGCCAAACTTGTGGTGGTCGATTAACGTTACGTTAATCATTTAGGTGCCGCTGTCTGCCATCACGTTAATTATTAACGTTGTCTGCAAACAGGTTACAGGATTATTGTTGATCATATAACGTTACAGTTTCATTTAGTTATAACGTTACACTTACAGGATTATTGTTGATCATGTAACGTTACAGTTTCATTTAGTTATAACGTTACACTGGTTTGAGAGACTGGGATGTGTTGACTTACAGTAGTTTATAAGGTATGATTAGTTGCATAGGCAGTGCACATTACATGGATCTGCCACTAAGTAAATAACAAATAATTGAGGATTCTCTATCATAAGGAAGTGCACTGTAGTGTGTTAAACATTTCATTTGGTTGCAATAGTGTTTTGCATTAAGCTACACTGTGATGTTTTGCAGTTTTGAACTAAATAGGAGTATGTCAATTTTAGTGTTGTGAGTTATAATATTTTCTATATTTGGTCTTCTGGCCCCACAGAGCCAGCACAATAGGAGCCAAGGCCTTTCATTATAATTCATCAACAGACAGGGAGTCCTTTTTCTTCAGAGCCTCAATTTTTGGTCTGTACTGTATGTTACTTAAAGTACAGATATTAACTTAAAAGTAAAGCATTCTTGGTTTTTATCATGTTGCAATAGTCTGTTTACACTGATTATATACCAAAATCAAAGCTGATACTGTATGCTGATAGATAAAGGAGTCATAATAACATATTGCATGCTTTGAATTTCTTATATATAGCTATGCAGTGTTCTAAGCAGCCTGGATGAGTCGCTGTACGTGATGCAACACTTATTATAACCACAAGAGACTTGAGACTTGACTTGGACTCTATCTCAGAGACTTGAGACTTGACTTGGACTCTAGCTCAGAGATTTGAGACTTGACTTGGACTCTAGCTCAGAGACTTGAGACTTGACTTGGACTCTAGCTCAGAGACTTGTGAGCATCTCTGCTCGATGGTGGTGGAACAGACGGGAAATCGGGGTCCATTGCTTGTGGATGAAGAAGGAGATTTTGGAGGAGAGTTCCTCTGTAGCGGTGTTACGCATGCATGAATACAGTCCTCTCCCCATTGTAGAACCTCTCCAATTGTCCAGTCGATGGTAGGTTGATGTTGCACTAGCCATGGCCTTCCCAGGATGATTTCGGCTGTGGAGTCTTCTAGAACCATGAAGGTGAGTTTTTCAGAGTGCAAACTGCCTACCCGGAGCGCCAGTGTAGGGGAGACATAGCGAATCCGACCCTTTCCTAGCGGCTTGCCTTGGATGTTGTGAATTTCCAAAACCTGCGGGCTCCGACGTTTGTTGACCCCTATCGTCCTCCAGACGATAGGGGTCACAGCATGCGCTGTGACAGAGATACATGTAGTCGATACTTGTACATGATTGCGAATCAGAGTCTCAATTCTTGGAGGGAGTTGAATGGCACTCACCGCTGGGCGCTGGGGACGGATAGGGCAGTCTCTGATGAAGTGTTTTTACCCTCCTCAGTACAGACAGAGCCTGAACCGTAGGCGGCGCTGACACTCAGCAGGTGACAGGCGAGCAGAATCGACTTGCATAGGTTCAGCGTTTGGAATACTGCTAGGCGACACCGAAGGAGGAGAGGAAACAGCCGTGGCAGAGGGTTCACAGGGAGACAAGCGTTGAGCCACACGTACAGTCTTTTGTATGAGGTTTTCCAGACCCATCGTGTAATCATACACCACTACTAGCTGACGAACATCAGGGTGGAGACCATGTCTGAATGCCGTTATGAGGGCAGTCTCGTTCCAACCACTAGCAGCCGCTAAAGTACGAAACTGGAGAGCATATGTACTCACAGACAATCCTGCCTGGCGAAGCCGGTAAAGTTGGTCATGCACAGTAAGGTCTGCCGCCACCTGCCCGAAAACTTTCTTGAAGTGTTGAATGAAAGCCGACAAAGATGTCACCAACCGGGAGTTAGAGTTCCATAACGACTGGGCTCACTGGAGAGCATGGCCTGACAGCAGGGAGATCACAAAGGCCACTCAGGCCGTGTCGTTGTTAAACAGGGGGGCTTACATCTGGAAATACAGCGACACCTGGAGCAGAAATCCACTGCAGTCCTCCGCCTCTCCAGTGAATGTCGCTGGTCGGGCGATGGGACTCGAAGCTGCGGCAGCAGCTGTAGCCGAAGAAGCCGGTGTTTTGCAAATGTCTCTGTGCTGAGCGGAGGATCTCTTCAGGCACGGTGGATGGATTAACAGGCGGAGAAGGCAGGAGAGATTGACGAACCGCCTGTACGGGCTCCGTGAATGGATCGTGAACAGAATCCACCGTGGGCTCTGTTGGATCTTGCATCTTGGTCTAGTCTTCTGTCACGGATGACCAGGAGACAGAATGGAGTAGTGAAGCAGATCTTTATTAACAATGATCCAACAAAGAGCAGGAAGCAACATGCAGGAATCTGGTAGCTGAGCAGGCAGGTTTAGAGCAGCAGCAGACAACAGGATACGAAGTACTGGTAAGGCAAACTTGGATAGACTAGGCTTAACGTGAGTGAGTCAGAGCGTTGTGTAGAAACGAGACTAGACAAAGTGCGTGTGTGTCTGTGCTGCTTATGTAGGTGGTTTGTTGATTAGCTGCAGGTTGTGAACTGAGGATGTGGCTTGATGAGGTGCAGGTGTGTGTAATTAGAACTGAGGGGACTGGGAGCGTCTGATCGGCGTGAGTGACGAGCAGTATGAATCAGTGGGAGCAGTGAGTGCTGCAGAATGAGAGGGAGGATTGCAGGTGACGGTGGGACCCTGACAATACCGGGCGTTCATGGACATCTGAAAAACGTTTTTCCGAGTGAAAATGTCACCTTTCACATAATTTCCTGTGGGAATCAGAGGTGGGAAACCAAGGGGGTAAGCGAGCGTCTGGAATGCGTAGCTCCTTTGGCTGCATTTTGATGCTAACAAGTGATCACCCGCTATTAGCATTCCATTGACTGCCATTCATTTTGACGTCACTTTGACAGTGAATAACTTTACATCTGAAGCGTTTAAAGACTATTTGTCTGTTGTTTATTTCTAAAGAAACACGACAATGTATAAAAGGCTCCATTACCTTGTACCTCACGTTATGGCTCCGTAGCAGACGTTTTTATAAAAATAAGCAAACGATTGTGTCATAACCAAGCGACTTACTGTTGCATAGTAGAGGAATTACCGTATAGTACAAGAGAAGCTCACAGGCAGTTTGGACTTACATGAGCTGTTTAAGTTTAATTACTGATGTTAACTAGCATGTCAGTTAGCAATAATTAACCTGTGCCCATGTTATCTCCTTACATATACCTACGCTCTCCGTCTCTGTAAGATTGGGAATGATTGAGATTTCTCTTGGCACAGCTACCAGAAGACTTACAACTTTCAGACATGTTGCTCACGTCACATTTACGTTGTCTCTGTCAGTTGGAGGCTGTCCAGTAAATCAAGTGATCACCGGAAAAGTGCTTCACTGGTCTCCGTCCAGAGCAACGGGATCTGTTGGTCCATTATATATATGTCAATGTGGGAAACTCAGGCTGGATTTTGCTAACCGAGTTTCCCAGTTGGTGAAGCGTTGTTGACAACTGACGTTTGATGTAGGCGACTTTGGGTCACTGAACATATTTCAATGACAAACTATATTAATTATTCATAAATAGGCCCATGTATAAAAAAAACACATTATCTGTGTCTTTTCCCGTTGGTTGTCCTGCAGATAATACACAAACAAACACCTGGCGATGAGCTGTTTGGATGCTCGGATAAGAAAACCGCAGAAAATCTTTTGTTATTGTGGCCTCCATGTTTTCACCACCTGATGCTCTAGGCTCCGGCCAACCGTTGGTGGCAGTCATGCAAAAAGTTGTTATGCCAAACGCCAATATAACAGAAGAAGAAGAACACGCATCCCAACCATGTGAATGCTGCCAGTCGGAAAAACAACGTAATCACGGGGGCGGTCCCTGTTAATTTGCGACCACACTGCATGCAAATAACTGACAAGCTGCTTACTCAGAAATCGTCTTTATTTTGTTTGATTCCCACAACAAGCACATGTCTTGTTTGTCCAGGGTATATTTTATTTTTTATTTTATTGGTTTATTTCATAGGGACCATGCATATTTATGAACATTGTTGTATAAAAACACCATGTAAATATGCCAGAATTAGTAAAAATAACTACTTTTTATCTGCAGTCCCTAGGCAGGTAACATAGGACTAACATAGAGACAGCCAGCAGTCATACAGCACTCATTCACTATAAATTAAAAGGTACACATAATGGTGACATATACAAAACAAACAAAAATACATGACAAAGACATTATTCATCCACCTCTATACTGCATTCAAAATAGAGGTGAGCACATTGAAATAAACTTGAAACTCAACTGTCCATCTCTGATAAACCAAATAATAAATAAATTCACCCCAGACCTCAAGTGGCAAAAGGACATCAAAAGCTTCATCCAAAACGTTCAGCAGAGGGTGTAGGTCTACTTCCCCGACTGTAATTCAAGCCGGGTATTGTATTTATGTGGGATTTTGGCCTGTTCTAAATAGGACTATATTTAACTTGACTGTTTAACATCCCTTACTGTTCTTGGCAAGTGGTCCTCCATTGCTCAATTCTATGCATTTTTTCCTGGAATTTCTTTATTTATTGTGAAGCTGATGTGGGATCTTTTAACTTTAGGCAAGTATTACCACATCAACATTTTATTGATTTGCAGTGATATTATGGTTTCAATTAGAGATGGCCCGATACCACTTTTTTGCTTCCCGATACCGATTCCGATACCTGAACTAGCGTATTGGCCGATACCGAGTACCGATCCGATACCAGGGTGTCATATATTTATTATATATTATTTATTATGTTTTAACAGCTGTATACTACTATCCCTGTATGGATGTGATATGATTTCTATCTTTGTTGTCGGTCTGGCTCAGGTTAAACTCTTTGTGAAACATGAACATACACAAACAATGAATGTCGTAGAACTTTCTTTTATTCTCCAGTTTGACAGTCAGTTATAATGGAAAAAGAACATAAATAAACGGATCGGTGCATAAACTCCAGTACTTCCCGATACCGATACCAGCGTTTTAGGCAGTATCGGAGCCGATACCGATACTGGTATCGGTATCGGAACATCTCTAGTTTCAATTATCTGGTTTGAAATGTCTGTTATTTGTGTTGGAAACATGTATGATGTTATACTTATCACAATTTACTGTAGAGCCTGTGGCGTGCTGACTTGGTCTGCTGCCTCTGACATTTTTTCCCAAAATGGCACAAGTTTGAATCCCATGAAATCATGCTTGTTTATTTCTTTCTTTATTATTTGGTTTATCAGAGATGGACATTTACGTTTCAAGTTTATTTCAATGTGCTTACCATGGACATGTGCATTTTGTGGGACTCAAACAAAATAAAGACAATTTCTGAGGAAGAGCAACTTGTCAGTTATTTACATGCAGTGTGGTGTGGTCACAACTTAATCTGACTGCCTCCTGATTTTAAGAGACTCTGTGTAATCTTTGACTTCATATGATGACATGCCCACCAGCCAATAATGCGATGTGATGGTGCAGTGGGTTAAACTGCTGAGCTATGTGTTATTTAGTTTCCCACAATGGCACAAGTTCAAATTCAAGTTGTTTTATTAATTTATTTTCTACTTTGAAAAGGGCTACATAGTTTTCTACGTGACATGTGTTTAATTAAACAGGCTCTGAAGACGAATCGGTGTATTTAAATAAAACATTATAGACATAACAGGAAGAGCAACGCTGTCTTCCTGTTTTCCTTAACAGCAAGCCACATTCGAAACGCGACTGACACGTTTCCTCAGACAAGACTCCAAAGACAAATCAGAGAGGTAAACATCGTTATGTTTTAACATTTTAATGACAACTTAACAAAAAGGCATTCACGCGGACAGCTACGCATTCTCTTCCCATTTTCAACAGCTGTCGTCACTATGACAACAACAGACGCATTTGGTTGACGGTCGCCAGTTAACATGGTCTCTCGTTAAACCGAAACACCGGGCAGGCTTTGTATGCTGGCAAGTGGTTTGAGGCTTTTTGGTGTCTAAATATTTGCTCGTCATTTGCATAAAGTTGTATCCAGCCTGCGTTATGCAAATAAGGATTGAGGGGCTCAGCTCATCATCTCTCAAAAACGTATGAAAATCTTTTAAACTGACCGTTGTTGATCTGAGGTTCATCAGCTGTAGTCTATTTCTCACATACAATGTTTTCAGGAAACACATTTGGGTGAACTACTTTTTGTAAAATAAGACAAAGTTTTCAGAACGAGCCGCCATGTTGGTCTGTTTTAAAATCCGGGAGCAAACAGCCCCGATCAGGTTGAACCATGGCGGTGGTAGGAGGGGGAAGCCCATTTCCTTTGCTTGTCAGTGGTCATTGAAGAGAAACTGTTAACTTTTGGTTCTGGTCCAGAGTAGTGTTTTTTCACAGAAGGGATCAGAACCAGAGCCGTTCAAAAAGTATTACGTAATTTAATTACTCATTACATTCAATAAACATGGTATTTTTATCAATCTGAAATGAAAAGCCATGAAGTTCGTAGCTGTATATTGACCCCAAAGTCTACTCATGAGTTAGACAGACAGACAACGACTTTATCAATAAATGGAAGGGATTTATTAATCAGAAGAATAGAGTAGAACAACATAACTAGAACTAAGGCAGCAGAAATGAATTAGATATGAACAGCTACCTGTTGAAGTCAAACTGTTAGTGATGGGAAAATGATTTGAAAAACTATTTAGTTAACATGAATTTTAACTGAATTTAACCTGACTCAGCAGAAGACTTAGAATGAGACATCAACTTTAACCCTTGTGTAGTCCTCAGGTCAAATTTGGCCCATTTTCAAATTGTTTTTGTATCAGTAATATGGGTTTCTTTGAACCAAATTCCCCAAAAATAACTTGGATGCATGGAAGATCTTCACAGGTAAAATTAATGATTACTTTCATTGAATTGTGGGTGTTTTATTACATTTTATATAAAAATGTTTTAATGGTTTCTAAACACTATCCTGACTAAATGTTGACATAAACCAGTTTGGGATTCACCTTAACTATTAGTCAAAAATAATTCAAAATTCCTGCTTTTTCAACCCACAAATAGGTACACATATAAATTAGGTTTATTGACTATGTATGAAAAAAAGTACAACAAGGACAACAACTTGAAAATCGACGGGAAGGCAACACAAGGGTTAAATCAATCAGCATGTTTGATCTAGCCTACTTCTGTCAGGTTGGTCTCTCTTGTCTCTGATGGCGGCTCACAGAAAGAGCAAAGGTCTGGTCGTCTGACGGTCCGTGTCCACCTGCAGGAGGACTCAACGAGCCACGTCCTCACTGGCCGTCCAAGAGGAGACACCAACATTTATTTGGATCCTGTTTGAATTGAGCCATGAATTACACATATTATGTTTGTCAGTTTAAAAGAGAATTTAGCAAGTCAAGAAACCCTCAGTTTGTTTGTAAAAGTGTTAAAGTATCAGACCGTGAAAATACGTCATTAGAAAGACTCCACACTTCAAAGTGTCATGGCTGACGTCTGTTAAGCTACGATGCCTGTGTGTTTGGTAGTAGGATGTAACGTTACTCACACGAGCAAAGGATTTCTTTCTCTGGGTATCAGGCAGCAAAGGTGGAACAAGACCCAGACTCAACGGGAACGTTTGAAAAGGTAAGAAACAAACATTTATTCTCTTGTCTTAGTTAGAATGTTTCTATGAGTTTGTATTATTCTTAGAATAACATTCAACACAGAATGACAACAGATATTGCAGTGCACCCACCACATCATATGCAATAATAATAAAATTAAATACTCTTTCACTTAATCAGAATCAGCTTTATTGGCCAGGTTTGCGTAGACAAACAAGGAATTTGACTCCGGTAATCTTTGCTCTCAAAGCACAACACTTAACATATTAAGAATAAAAACAGAGATCACGATTGTTGTCTGTATTGTATCAGAAAATAATCTCTTTGGAGAACCATAATCTGGCCAGGATTCGGTCTAGCTGGGGGGACGAGCTGGGAATTGATCTGGGAGAGTACTGGGAGGGTGCACTGACAAGAGTCAATTCATCTTCATCCTGTGCCCGCTTGGCACTTATTCAGTTTAAAATGCTACATAGAGCACATTACAGTAAAGCTAAACTAGCTGAAATATATCCAGGAGCTGATGCAAGCTATACCAGGTGTTCTTTTTCCCCTGCTAATCTTACTCACGCTTTTTGATCCTGTCCTTCCCTTGAAATATATTGGTCGGGAGTGTACAAAATTTTATCTGAGGCTCTCAATAGAAACATCGAACCGAACCCCTTGATTGCAATATTTGGTATCCTCTCAAAAACAGTTACTAGAGCCCAGTCCGATGTTATTGCATTAACCTCTCTGCTTGTCCCTCGTAGAATCATTCTAGGGTGGAAATCCACCACACCTCCATTGCTAGCCCGATGGCTGGAGGATGTTATGCTTTTTCTTAAGTTAGAAAAAATTAAATTTTCACTGAGAGGGTCAATGAAAAACTTTTACTTAAGATGGCAACCCATCATTACCTACTTTCAGGACTGGAGTCCGAACCCATATGATCTACCTTGAACTTCCACTTTTTTCTTCTTTCCTTTTTGAGAATGCGCGGTACACAGGCTCATAAAGCACCTACTTTTATGTGTCGATTTACTTAGGCTGTTATTAGTATTACTATGGCATTTCAATATGATGCCTTAAAAAAAAAATAAAAAAGGGGAGGGGTGGGACATATTTTATTTTTTTTATTTTTTTATTTATTTTGTGTGTTTTTAATTTTACATTTGATTTTAGATTTTACTTTACTATTAATCTTTTATTTGTAATGTTGTAATGCTAGTTCAAGGCATTTTGATGAATGATGTTTATGACGGATGTTGGAAAAAAGGTTGAAAAAAAAATGCTGATACACACTTTATTCTATGCATTTCCTGTGGAATTTCCATCAATAAACAGATTTAAAAAAAAAAAAAACAGAGATCACGGTAAGATTATAACGAAATTGTGTACAGTATAACAATACAATATAATTTACAATTTTACAAAAAATATATAAAAGAGAGGGAAGGAATAGTGCAGTATCTGTCAATAGATTTAGGATTTAGGATTTAAACATGAGTACAGTGCAAGGCAGATCAGTGCAATGGTAATTTATAACATAATGTTATATATAATGTTTTCTTACTCACTTGTTCCATTTTTCTTTCAGGTTTATTTCAGAATCCACCTGTCAGGTAAGTATCTTCTTTATTTACATTTTGTACAAGCTGGCTCAAGAGGAAGTGAAGTTTCTGAATGTTAACTTGCTCTTTTGTTTAGAAGAACAAGTTACAGAACATAGATCGCAGTGTGAGATAGTGTAGATGGATAGATACTGTCACCTATTTTTAATTTAGTGTTAGATTATTTCTGATAACCATTTCAGTCAAATAGTTATATAAAAATAAATTATATAAAGTTATACAAATATCGAGCCTCTTCCTTATTTCACCAGTAATTTCCTGTTAAACGACAAAAACAATCACTGAATAGGAAAATGGTATTTTACAATAACATTGAACACGAGTCTGGCGAGGTACGTCCCCCTGTTGGAATCCTCTCCAGTGAAATACAGACAAACTTTACACCGTTCAGCTGTCAGCATTTTAACCTAGTTTACTCCAGCTGCTAGCTAACGGTAGGCTAACGTTACCTGCTGTCAGGTGTAGTGTTAACTAGCTAACGGTAGGCTAACGTTACCTGCTGCCAGGTGTAGTGGTAACTAGCTAACGGTAGGCTAACGTTACCTGCTGCCAAGTGTAGTGTTAACTAGCGTCCCATGCAGCGATGTTTCGGTTGACTCTAACATCTGTTTAGGAGCATCAGAGAGAATCGCAGGCATTTAAGTGGCACCAAAATCCGCGTTGCTATCCGGTACGGTAGATAACGGTCGTTAAGGCACCGGGCAGGGCTGTATTAGCACCGGGTCTCGGTACCCAACCCTAGTAACAGCTGAATATTCTATCTCATGATGGAAAAGTAGAGACGATTGTAGACGAAAATGAAGAGAAATTTTATCTTAATTTTTATTTTATGCCAAACATTTTAGTCTCGTCTTTTTTTGTCAACAATAACGCATGTTAATTTAGTCTTAGTCAGCGTTTTTGGACATTGGCGCAGTCTCGTCTTCGTCTCGTCTTAGTCATGGAAAAAAAAGTCGTTGATGAACATATTTAGTGTCATCTCATCTGACGAAATTAACACTAGTGTGGGACAGACATCACAGACATTGATTAATAAGAGATGACTAAAACTTGACTAAGATACCTTGAGTTCTATATATATATATTTAACGTCTGTGATGTGAAAAACTCAGGATTGTAAAGGCTGACGATGACAATCTTTTCAGGACTTTTAGTAGAGGTCATGACATGTAAGTAAAGCTAATTGGGTCATTGTTAGACTTTACAATCCTGAGTTAGGGGGGTGCAGTCTTATTTTGGCATTGGCAGAGACTGCTGAAATATGACTGCACCCCCGTAACACATTACATACGTTAAATATCTTAACACAGAAAGTAGATTTGGTGAAATAAAAATGAATTGCTGTGTCTTCAAGTTGAGTACAGTCCTATTTCAGCAGGCAGTCATTTTTAATATACATAGAATAAAACATCTACTCTTTTGATGGTCAAAAAACACAAACAATCACAAAACTGGAACAACTAGTTATTAAAATAGTTACTGCACTACCAATTCAAAATACTGGAGAGTCGTCTCCCCCGCCCCCTCCTGCCCAGACTCGAAGTTCACGGGGGTTGCCAGGCTGAGACCGGAGCATCCACAACAATGTTGCTAGACGGTTGTCTCACATAGCCAGACATTACTCCACCGCACAGCGGAGTAGCTAACGGTAGATGCTGGCTATATTGACAGTCATAAAAGGCCGTGCTTACGCAGAGCTCTGTAACCAACTGACAGACACACTTTTTCGGCTTAAAATTACAGTATGAACCGCTAAAAACACAACAACCTCACTGTCCTCTCCACACGCGAGTCAGGCACACTTCCTCGGCTTAGAATTACAATACGAACCGCTAAAAATACCACTACCTTGCCGATGGAACACACTTCATTGGCTTAGAATTACGGCAACAATTGCTAAACACACTGCAAACTCACAGTCCTCTCTTTCCGATTTACAGCCCCCCTCTCGTGGTTTAAAATAACTCACCGTTGTCGGCTCCAGCCGCTGACGAGGCTACACGCTGTAAACAGCCATGGGCTGCTTGCCTGGTCCTAACGTTAACAGGTAGCAGGGTTAGCATGGCGGCGTTAGCCAGGACCAGTCGGGACTTTACTGGCTATGTCTCAATTGTTTTTGCGAGTAACCAACTCGGGTACTCTAGCTATATAATTCAATGTGAGTACACAAATGTTGAAATGACAAAAAATGCCCATCCCTAGTAGCTGTGATAAATTAGCGTGAAGCTAATGCTTACCTGTTCAGGAGAAAATAAGCCAACTCTGCGTCCTTTTGGGCTCTAAGCTGTCTCCATCTTTCAAATACATCTCCAATATTTACCAGGGGGTTGTTACGTCTCAGGTCACGCAACTGTTAGAAACATGCTGTTTTCTTTTTTTTAATGTCATGTAGAATCTATCTCCGTTGATCCGTTCGTTTGTTTGCTGCTTTCATGGCTGTACTACCGTTACAGCTGTAGCGTGTTGGGTTTACGTTTTTACAGGTATATCTGGCAACCCGGCCTGCCTGTCGAACTGGGCCGTTGATAACAACACACAGATCAAAACATAAACATAAATTCCGTCACGGAATGTAAATTTCAAAAAGAAAAAATACTGAAATTAGCATTGTTGTCAGAAAAGATAGTATTTCAGTTTAACATGTTTCCTTAATATCTGATGAGGCATTGGTGTCATTTTTGGATTTATTACAGTACAAATATTACATATTGGACCT
Source organism: Perca schrenkii (assembly GCA_025617405.1). Taxonomy (NCBI): domain Eukaryota; kingdom Metazoa; phylum Chordata; class Actinopteri; order Perciformes; family Percidae; genus Perca; species Perca schrenkii. The sequence continues at coordinate 31,250,066 of CM046801.1, read as the reverse complement.
TTAATAAATTGTAATATATTGCAGGATATTACATTATGTTTAAAACCGCAATAACATCGTATCATGACATAAGCCGTATCTTGAGGTGATGTCCACCCCTACTAGTTAATACATAGAACATTAATCAGCAACTATTTAGCTTATTTATTTTAATCAATTAACTTAAGGTTTATGAACATATTTTTTATAGTGTTTAACATGTTTTATTGCAATTGTCTAAAAAAAATCAACAGAACCACTAATGAGGTTAATTTGTGATTCTTGCTCATTTATTCCAAACTTATTAATTTAATTCCACTTGAATTCAGGTCATGGAAATGTATCTGTACCAAACTCTTGTATAGTAAACTGGGTTTGGACGGCCCTGTCCATGGTGAGTATTTAGAAACCTTACTCACCCTTCGTGTTGCTCTTTTATTTTGAAGGTAACTTCCCTGTTTCCGGTCCAGCCAGTGTGGCTAACTGTGGTGCAGCTCTCCTTCAGCTCGCCACCATGAACAATGTTCTTTTTCTCCAGAGACATTTGCAGGACAGGACACCGGGCAGCAGCCGCGTATCCACCGCTTGTCTGGTCAAGATGAATATCTTCTTCTCCCATTACGGTCCTGAATGATGCATGGATAAACACTGATGCTACGTTTACACGTGGCCGGCTATTTTCATAAACGGACATTTCAACCTCTCCGTTTTCAAAAATAACATTGTGCACAGCTGTCAGATTTTGTTTGTTTACATGTACCCGTGTATATATGCCTTCAATGCCGCCAAGAGCACGCCAGACCTGTAGGTGGCGGTGTAACGAGAACAAACAAACAAACAGGTTGGCGGAAATACTCATGCGCACATACAGCGATTTAAAAAAAACAAAAAACACAGCGGCTGCTGCAAAAGAGAGAATTTGCGTGGGAGAAAATTGCTGCTAGAGTAAATGCGTATATTCCAATATAGTGTATATCATATTTAATCATAAACTTTTAGGCTATACTTATATAGCCTAACATTACTGGTGAAATGGTATTAAACCTATAATCTATTTCATTTAGATGCAACACTGCGGACGAAAAAGTCCTAGTCCTACTAATCCCATTTTGAGGCTGCAGCACCATCATTAACAGAATTATAATTTATAATCTTTTATTTCAAAGGGTTTGCAAATAATCTGCTGGGATGTAAGAGCATAGATGGGTGACGTTAGGGATATGAGGACAGATAAGGTTATGTAGGCTACATAACTGATAGACTGGGAAGAAAAACGATAATGCTCAAATAGGAAGTTATCTGAAAATTAAAATGTCGGGGCTTCAATATCATCTCCTGACGTATGTTTAACTGTCTGTGAAGTAAAGCAGCTTCTTCATCAACGGGATTGTAGACAAAAGGAAATGCCATGTTTTGAGAAATAAAATGTTTTATAGTCTGCCTAACATGGTTAATAAACCAACATATATTTTTTTTATTCATGCCAATAACAAACTGCGCTAAAATGCGCCTGATCCAGACTGAATGAATGATGAGGAAATGAAAGAGCGCTGTGTCAGTAGGAGGAGACTGAGACAAACTCGAGAGGCCTGTACTACGAAGCAGGATTTGGCGTTAGCGAACTAACTTCATGCTTAACCCAGGATTTTCTGTAGTACGAAGGTGGATCACTTGTTATCGGGTTCAATTGCCGTGGTAACTCATGCTGAACACCTAACCTGCTCGGGAGCAAGTTAAGTTGGAGATCAGAGATCAACCGGTATAAAAGCACCGCCTACTGACTCATTCATTCTTGATCATAATGGCGTCACCGTTCTTAGAAGATCCTGTGGAGCTCAGTGCGCGGATAGTGAGAGGTGCGCTCAGAAGAGCCAGAACATTTAGAGACCGACAAAACCCTTTGGTATTCCCTGATGAGTATCTTTATGAAAGATATAGGTTCTCAGCGGAGGGAATCACGTATCTCTGTCAGCTTCTTGAGCCGCATGTTGCCAATGCAACACAACGAATCCGTGCGCTCACAGTCCCACAGACTGTATGCTTAGCGCTGCGTTATTTCGCAACGGGTACATTCATGTACAGTGTGGGTGATGCGGAGACCCTCAGCAAGAACACCATCTGCCTCACTTTCCGCGAGGTGGTGCGTGCTTTAACAGCACACTTAAATGCATTCGTAGTGTTCCCAGGGCACTTGCCCATGCATACAATAAAAAAGGGCCCCGCTATTTGAGTTACTATAATTTCCTTACCAAAAACAGACAAACCTTTAATAATAGGATTATGTTGAATGTAATTCAACCACCAGCAGGAACAAGAACAGTTAAATAGGGCAGCCCTGGCGAACTGATCTCAGTACAGGAAAGCTTTTTGTGGTATTTGGATATAATATCAAAGAACTATCAATATATACTGTATATAAAACATTTCAACTGTATATATCAAATTTTGTCCAAAATCAAAAATCTGAGTGTGCTTGAGTAAAAATTAGTGTTTTACTGTATCAAATGCTTTATAAAAATGAAGAAATACTATGAGTGCAGTCCAGCAGGTCGAGAACAAGTCTTTTATTAGAGCTAATAAAACCTAGATGTATAACCTGTTTGTATTTCACTTTTTATCTCATGACCTCTTTTTTTTAGCAAAAATGAATGATACAATTTTGTAGTCAATATTTAAGAGCGTAATAGGTCTCCAATTTCAATCAATAAGTGATCTTTATCAGGTTTAGGGAGAAGACGTATTAAACCTTGCTTCATACTTGTGGACATTTCGTTTTTTTAAATGCATTCCTTGAATAGGTCAAATAGAGGATTTTCAATGATTTCCCAAAAATGCAAGTAAAATTTGACTGAAAGCCCATCATAACCCGGAGTTTTCCCTTTTTCCATTGAGCTAACAGCTTCTGAGATTTCCACTTTAGTAATGGGACGTTCGCATTCCATTTTAAAATGTTCAGATATAGTTGGTGTAAATGCTTTAATTGACTCGATAAATCTATCACATTCATCAAACTGAATATTTGACTTATATATATTGCTATAAAATGTACCAACATATCTTGAAATGTCTAAAGAATTAGAGGTGATGTTATCATTAATTTTAAGAGTAGTTCAATTATTTCTCTTACGATTTTGCCTCTCTAAAGCAAAAAAGTAACTCGAATTTCTTTCCCCTTGTTCCAACCATTTTGCTCGAGACCTTACAAATGCCCCTTTAGCCATTTCAATATACATATTATCTATTTCCTCTTTTAATTTTTTCAACGTTATTTCTTCTTCCTCTGAAAGATTATCCTTAGTCATTAAAACATTTAATTTATCCCTAATATTTTTTTATTACTTTACTTCGTTTAATTGCGATTTCTTTAATTTTAAACTTGAAATAATCCCATTTTTGTATGTGATTCCCTTTGTTATTACCAAATATGCTTTTGGCTGCTTTTTTGACTGAATCACAAAACTCACCATCTTTTAATAAATTATTATTTAGTTTCCAATAACCACATATATTACCATTTTGTTGTTTTGTTCCAACTAAGTGGATTGAAATTAATTTATGATCAGAAAGTGGGGCAGATCTATGTGATGATTCTGACACAAATTGCAGACAAGAGGGAGATATAAACCATAAATCAATTCTTGACTGTAAGGATCTACTGACGTTGCTCCATGTACATTTGTTAATGTCAGGGTTTAAAAAACACCAAACATAGATATAACTGCCAGTTGTTCACAAATATATGCAGTACTTTTGAATCTTGAATGTGGGATTAATTTTACAGGTACTCTATCTACAAGATCATCTGGAGCATCATTATAATCGCCTCCAATAATCAAGTGTGCATCCTTATATTTGTTTTTAAAGGCTTCAAGTTTCATACAGAGTTGTAAAAACATATTTTTTGCTAGAGCTGTATTGTTATAGTTATATAAATTGCAAACTATAAAGAAGGAATTGTCTAATTTGAAAACCAACATTATCCATCTGCCCTCATTCGAGATCACTGATTCAACTATATCACCTTTAAATTTGTTAAGGAGAATGGCGACACCTGCTGATTGTTGAGAGGCATGACAAAATTAACATTTATGGCCCCATTGAGCACTCCAAAATTTCACATCACTGTCCACGGAATGAGTCTCTTGTAAAATATCAAATCAGCATTTTTTCATCTATTGAACAAAAGAAAATGATTTCCTTTTGGTGTTGTCATGTCTACCCCTGACATTAAAATATATAATTTTTTAGGAACTAAAATGGAAATCTGTCATAATGAAAGGAAAAAAAGGAAAAATAAGATACTCTGAGATAGGGAATATCAGATTAATTTACCGTCAAGTCTGAACCTCAATTAACTCCTAAAAAAATCTTGTGTTTGTAAACAAATACATAAATTTGGGAGGGAAATTAATGAAGAACACATTGCACATTGCACACACATTTCTGTGATTATATTGAAGACTCTCTTTTATAAACTCTCTACTCGCTATAAATTTAGGATACTTGCAATAAACTCGCTATAAACTAGGCTACTCGCTATGAACTTTCTACTGGCTATATACACTTTCTACTCGCAATAATATTCACTGTAATAATCTCTCTATTCACTAACACTCCTGACTCTGTTAACTCTCCTACTGCAACAACCCACAAAGGTGTGCCCTGTGGCGCGCTGCTCGCGCAGCTTTTGGAATTCAACTTCGAAGCGGTCCCGTGGGTGTGTGTGAAACGAGGCTTCGGACGTCACTGGTCACATGATCATCCCAAAAACGAATCGAGCTCCGATACAAAGCTTCATTCCAAATTGTTTCATGTTTTCGATACATGCCTCGAAGCAGGGGATTCACGGGTAACATCACTACAATTTGGTGGCATATTTAACTTAAACATTTTACCTCACAAATTTAACAAATTTTCATTACCGTATTTTCCGCACTATAAGGCGCACTTAAAAGCCTTTAATTTTCTCAAAAAACGACAGTGCGCCTTATAATCCGGAGCGCCTTATATATTGATCAACCTCTCACTGCCCCATTGACGGGACACTGCGTCGCTGTAACCTCGATAAAACTTCCACTCATTCGCGTTTTTATAACTTTAAAGCATTAAATATTGAAAATATACAGCTATGCGACACACCAATTGAAAGCTTAGCCTCTAATGATTAATTGAAGCCCACATACAAAGCATAAGATGATTTATATCAGTTACACAACAGTGTCGAGAGTGCATCCATACCCGTTTTCGTTGTCCTTTCAGCAACAAAGTTGTATCTTGCGAGTCCAAGAGTCCAAGGAAATGTAATATCCAAGCTTTATATTCCAAAACGATCTGTTCACCTCACAATGTTGACGTTTCTGGCCGAATCACAACGGAAAGCTTGCTACATGATCGATGTGGGCGTCGTCGTATTCCCTAGCTTCTAAGCTTTCCATTGGTAGCTCATATTAGCCAATCCGTTCAGGTTTGCCTCTGATATGGCCAATGGAAGCGGACAAGCCGATGACAACATGTCAGGGACCACGTTGAGACGATCGACCACTTACATTTAAATGCTATAAGACCCGTCTATCTTTTTATATTAAAGACCACAAAATGGCACCTTTCAAGAGACACGCTTACGACGCAGAGTTCAAGCTGAAGGCTGTCGGTCACGTAGTAGAATATGGGAATAGAGCAGCAGCGAGAGAATTCAACATTACCATGGGAGTGAACGGAGTTGTAAGAACAGTTAATAAAGTTTGACTTTATCGGACTGTTTTGTTGACATTCCCTTTAGCACAGCTCCATCTAGTGGATGCATAACGCAACCCCAGTCAAACGTTAGACTGCAGTATCTTCTACCGGTATTCTATGCGCCTTATAATCCGGTGCGCCCTATATATGAAAAAAGTTCTAAAATAGGCCGTTCATTGAAGGTGCGCCTTATAATCCAGTGCGCCTTATAGTGCGGAAAATACGGTACCATTTCTTCAAACTTCAAAAAAAGGTCATTCAAGCCATTGATTGCTTTTAGGATGTCAGCATTTGATACTGTTTCCTCTTCTTTGGTGCAGACCTTCTTGGGATTTGGGCTTTTCGGGGGAGTATCAGGAAGAGGTGTACATAAACCAGAGAACACATTTTCAACATCTATATCCATTATCAGGCCTTCCTTTCTCACATTCTTGCCCAGCAGGCACCGGACGTCAGTTCAACATCATATCAACGTTGGACTCCAACGTTGGACAGACGTTTGATTTTAGTTGGATATGAAAATATCCAACAAAGATTTTGTTGGCATGATGATAAACTTTTACAGAGCTTTGTTTTTATTGTAAATGAAAAGTCTACATATTGAGAAACTGGGATAATGTCCTAAGGTTAGACAGATGTCAAGATCAAAAGTTGGACAGACCCACATTTTAAGTCATGAGCAGAGACAAAGACATTCATTGAGTTAAGAAAATAACCTCTTTAGAGATTGAGATTTTATTTACAATCTATTTCACCCAGCCAAAGTGTACTATGATTATGACATTCCACAATGAGTGAACAAGTCTGGGCCTTCACCACATTAGCCTGCTAACAGATGCCTTGCTGCCCCACACAGCTGACATCTGTCTGGCTGTGTGTATTGGGGAAGAGTAAAAGTAATGTAATTACTAGCAATAGGAATCATTAAGATTTTATCTATAGTACAACTACTCTTATCAATAATCTTTATTGGTTTGGTTCTTTATCAATGCTGTTATTGATTCTTTTATATTACTAAGAATTGATTATTATTAATATATTTTAAAATAAAAACATTCAGTACAGGATTAGAATTTATTTGGATTTTAAATACAAGTAAATATTGTTTCTAGAGAAGCAAGAGCAATGTTTACATCAGCAACGTCACTATATAAACTACATAATCATCAAAGAATAAATCATATTGCTGACATCAAGATACCAAGTGAAGTTTAGAAAGAATAAACAACTCAGACATCAGTAGGGGTGGGAATCTCTGGGCACCTCACGATTCGATTACAATTCAGAGGGCTGTGATGCGATTATAAAACGATTATTGATGCATAACTTTTTCTATATAGGATCCCTGGATAATTACTAAGCATTTCATTTACGCATTAAAATCCAAAAGAAACCCAATTAGCTTAAAAAGGACTAGTTTCCATCCCTAATTTACTTCATTAACCTCAGCTCCATGTTCCTTCATTTCATTAACAACCAATTGTCAGACTCCTCTGAACACTGAAATATAATTATCAGGATGTATCATACAGTATGTGTACAGGACAGAGCTGTACACCAGTTTAGTCTAAGCTTGTACCTGATGTCCTCAACACTTGGAGGTCTTCTTGATCGAATTCTACCTCACTGTGACCACTATCATCTAGTTCAAGACACAAATTAACAAAGAATTAATTCTGCTCCAGAAAGAAATAAAAAAAGGTGCAGTTTTCAGTGATTGTGCTCAACTGGTGCAGTGCATGAAAGGAAGACAGTTGTGATAGAAGAGACGTAGGTATGTACAATTATGCATGCATCCTTTATATTGCTACTTTCCCATCCTCTTCTACCGTCACTCTTCTACCAGGAAGTACGTTGGAGGAAGCAGGAAAAGGAGGTAATTCTAAACCTTCATCCTTCAAGATACCAAGCAATTCATCAATTTGGCTTCTTCCACATTTACTTCGTGTAGCCCAGGAAGCAAGCTTTTCTTGCAAGGTTACCTCGTCTTCTTTTGCAGATTCTATGACTTCTTCAGAATCAGTTGACACATATTCTCTGTATCCAAAATCTGAATCTGCATCACCAATTTCATCTGGTTCATTTAAACAACTACTTCCCTCTCCTGCTAGATCTTCACCTCCATTTTCTACATTACACTAGGGCTGTCCTCGACTAAAGAAATTCTTAGTCGACTAACACTTTTTTTTTAGTTGATTTAATTGACAGAGCTGTGCACTTTGAGAGGTGGTTAAGACTAGAAAAGCACAATATAAATGTAGTTAATTAACCATCTGTAAAACTGAGTTTCTCCACAATTAATCCTGCAAAAGCACCACTTTAAATCTTGTGTTTGCCATAAATGTGTTCATACGTTTCTTGGAGATGAGTAATTAAGCATGAATAAGCATAAAAAATGACATCAACTAAAGAAATCTTAGTCTACTAAGACCAAAACGACCGATTAGTCGATTAATCAACTAAGAGGTGGCAGCCCTACATTACACTGATTAGGATTTAAATTTCCACGGCAACCATTTTCACTGCTGCTACATTCCAGTGCGATTGCTGCAGCTTCTGAGTGGATTTTTCTCCAGCGACTCAGATATGACATACCATGTTCTAAAAAAATGAAAAATCCAGCAGTTAGGTCTACATCAAGGAAATAAAAAAATACAATGTTTTACCACAAGAAAAATCATAGGGTTAGACATGCATACTAACATAAGCCTCATCACTACAATGTTGCCAACAATTATTTAAAAGAAGTTTATCACTTAAGCCAGTGTTTCCCCTATCATAAGCAGTGCCCACCAGCTACAGCTGTACATTGTGTAAAGAGTAGGGCTTCCACCTCTTATTCGATTAGTCGACTAATCGGTCGTTTTGGTATTAGTCGATTAGTCATTTTTTATGCTTATTAATGCTTAATTACTTATTTCCAAGAAACTTCTGAGCACATTTATGGTAAACACAAGATTTAAAGTGGTGCTTTTGCAGGATTAATTGTGGAGAAACTCAGTTTTACAGATGGTTAATTAACTACATTTATATTGTGCTTTTCTAGTCTTAAAGGTATTGTGGAGGATTTTCCCGAATTTTAGAAAAGAACCGCCCTCTGTACTTTTTGAAAAAATGCACATGCGCAACCCTCTGCCTGCTCCCGAGAGGGAACGCCTATTAAACGTGTGCACGAGAGTGCACTGTTTACAAGTTGCTGTCGGCATGGCTCATACAAGCCTACTTTCCAAAAGAAGATTTGCACTTTTTCACAAATTGAGATGTTTACTGTGTGTGCGCAGTGCGTGACTTGTGCCAGGGCTAGCATCGCTAATCATAGCTTAGCTACATCAACTTTTAGTAGCAGTGATTTTAAAAGGATTTCTCCAAATAGCCAAACTTTACCTGTGGAGTAGAAGCTTCGCGACTGAGGCATCAGCGGGAAGCCCAACCTGTGCTTTTAGCGCACGCCAGCGTGTGAAATGGTCTCCCAAAAACACTCTTGTCTTAAGAACGGCGAGCTTCCATGAACGGCTGAAACCGTAGCTCACCACACATATACACCTGAAAGTGCTCATACGCAGAAAGCGAAAACTACCTAGGGACGTGCACGTACGACGGCCTTACGTATACATATCTCCACTGATTGACAACTAGGAGGACCAATTATTTTAATGATCCACCCGGAAAAAGAAAATCCTACACAATACCTTTAACCACCTCTCAAAGCACAGAGCTCTGTCAATTAAATCAACTAATCGATTAGTAGACAAAATCCTATAAGTGTTAGTCGACTAAGGATTTCTTTAGCTAGGTAGAGTCAGAGCAAGAGTAAAGCAATGAAACGTAGACACACCTAAAAAACACAAATTCAGTGTTTTAAAAAGTCCATACCTGCAGCTACTGCCACGTCGGGTGACACTGCAGCTGCCACAGATCTAGACGACCCGATTACCGTTACAGAAAACCAGCCCGAAAATCCAACCGCAACGTTACTGTTACCTGGTAAGTGATAGGGCTGTGACGATAACCGCATCACCGCAATACCCGCAGTGACGTGCCTCTACCGCGGTGATGACATCACCACCGCCATCACCGCATTTTTTTATTTATTTATTTTTTTTACTTTTTGCTGCCGAAGGTTACAGGAGAACACATGTCGTGTGATATTAAATATTATGAAAGCAACAATCATTGTTTAGTTATCCTCATCGACAGTGTAGGAGCCACATAGTGTATGTTGGTTATGGTCTCATTTATATTATTTATTGATTATTGTGTTGTGCACTTGTATTGTAGGTGGTTGGCGTTTTCATCGCGGTTTGAGTGGAAGTTATAACATATTTGTTTGCTTCACCTGATCACCTGGTGAGCCTGGGAGCGAACACTTTCTGTTGACCAATGTTGCGGCTGTAAGCGGTCCAACATAGTGCTGCTGCGAGGGACTAAACACAGAGAGATGCATAAACACACTGTGACGCGCCCAAGGATTGTATTGCAAGGATTTATTCCGCCACACTAACACGCAAATTTCGACTCACAAAGTAACTTTACATTTGGTAACTGCAGTGCTAATTGTATTTTACGTGTGGAGGAATAAATCATTGCAATACAATCGTGAGCGCGTCACAGTGTGTTTATGTATCTCTCGGTGTGCTTTGTTGTATTCTCTCCTATTTGAAGAGGTTATGGAGAGGAAAAAAAACTATATTACTTTTTATTATTATTATTACTACTACTACTACTACTGGTAACGTTTAATATAATACACAGTTGGGAAGGCAAGACATTTCTCTGTTCTCAGCAGAGGTGGACATTACCGCTGCAGTGTTTACCATTGCACTTTAGCCTAGCAGCTAGCGGAGTTTCCTTCTGTTTATAGATTAATCCTGACAAAACCGCACGGTTAAATGTCAGCCTGCATGCACTTTTTGTAGCCTAAACAGAGCAGCTCATGTTGGTAGTGAGAGCAACAAGTTAGCGGAGTGCCGAGTTGCCCTCTCTGCTCTCTGTCTGCTCAGCTGCTAGACCGCTGTGCTGCAAAGTGTCTGCACTCGCCATTGTCGGCTAACAATTACTTTATTTTTAACTTTATCGACAATAGAGCTTTCTGAACTGTCTGTGGAATAGATCAACCGAGAGGAGAAAAGGCAACACGGCCTTAAATGATAGCAAGACACAGTAAAGACTCTCACATTGAGCTGAAATGGAAACACTGCAATCTTTTTATACAGTCTATGACTGCAACATATGTTGTATGGTTTAAGCCGATGCTTTTTCGGGGGTAATGCTATTCACTCTACTGGCAGTATTGACAACAGATAAAGTCACCGTGTGTTGAGAAGCTTGTCGTTTTATTGTTCACGTTTAACTCACTTTACATCATCTTTGTTATGTCTTTTTCCTCTCACTTTTCTTCACAGCTGCACTCGTACACTACTCTCCGTTACCGCTCGCTCTCCGTTACCGCTCGCTCTCCTTGCGCGACCACACGAGCACTGACATGCTACCGGTACCGGGGTCATTGAAAAAGTCTTAAATTTGATAATCTCAAATAAGGCCTTAAAAACCTTGAATTTTGTATACAAAGTCTTGGATTTCGTTACAAAGGTCTTATATTTTTTTTGCCTTCCCTAGGATTAAGTTCATACCATCACAAAAATATAACTAATGTAGGCTCATTAAAAACTGACCGGAGCCCGTCTCTGGACGCACCGGAGGACCGAGACACAAAGTAAACATGTCTCTCTGACCGGTACCAGGGGGTTAGCGGTTAAACTGATCGGTGGATGTGCGGAATGTTTCGGTGTGTCAAGCCTGGCTGGCCACTCGTCGCCTTCAGACAAAGCTCAAGATAACAGGCTAACAGCTGTTAAACAGCTAGCCAAACACCGAGCGGCTCCATTGATCTGCTCGGTGCGTCTTATAACAAACAGAGCGAGCACAGCACTGTAACATCTGATCCATGCAGGACTTCACTGTGAGCGGACTGTTTAGAGACCAAATGACTTGTCAGTTACAAGTCCTGCATTCAACATTGTCCTTAAGTAATAGTTTATGCGAGTTTGTTAATAGCGCACGCTATGCTTCCACATTTTGCGTAGTATTTATCAACCCTGACACCCATCAGGCAATCAGCGTCTTTCTCCGCCCACTATACCGTAAATTGCGCTGTAACAAAGCGGTACTTGTGCTATGATATGGCTGAGTGCAGACTGCGATATTCCCACTGCTGATGCTTTGACTGTTTGAAATGATCCTGATGCCAATATTTGTAATATGGCGAGGAGTTTAACAACTGCTGGAATGGAATGTGAACGCTGAGTGTGGGAGATTCAATTTCATCTTTGATTTCTTCCAGTAACTCTAATATTGCATGGCTGCTTGATCTGTAACGCTAAATGATGTTGTGTTCACTGACAAAGTGTGATTCTTGTGTTAAAAATATTTTCAGCCTCGCCTATGTCTTCGTCTTGCTCATATTACTGTTGCCATTTCACCAGCGGCATAAAGGTCTACGAGGAAACTCGATTGCGGCTGGTTCAGACCTGCTTTTAAGAGGCGGACAATTTCCCCCGCAGAATAGAGGCGCGCTCTTACTGACAGTCTTTGTAAATACCACAGAATATATAATTAGGTGCACTTTGCGCTTATCCTCCCACCTTTTCGGGTGGAACTCCCACTTTCCCAACGACCCTCCCACGAACGCATATTGAAAGCGCAACTTGTCTCTTCTCGCTAATGTGGCAGACAATCTGCGACTTTACCCAAATGCGCCCTGTTTGTAAATAGCCCGCATCGGTTACGTCCGTCTTTGCGACCAATTAGCGCCTGGAAACAGGCGCAAACGGCTTGATAAATCTAGCCCAATGTGTTATTTAATTCAAGTAGCCTACTTGTACATAATTATTTTCTAGGGTTTAAAATTTATACAGATTTCATTTGACATTTTCCACTCATACATCTGTTGGAATGGGTACAAAGTTGGCATTGAATTTCATTTGAAATGGTATTAAAAAGGTCTTAAAAAGCCTTGAATTTAAATTGGAGGATCCTGGGGGTACCTGTGTGTGTGTGTGCGTGTGTGTGTGTGTGTGTGTGTCTCTGAGTATAGCAGCAAACAGAATACAATGTTTATATTTTCTTGTTTCAGATGATGAGGGAGATGGTGCGAACTCATGGCCAGCATTGTGGACTGAAAGTCAGGCTAGGGAGTTTAAAACCAGGCATCCTTGGCTGGAGTGGAGGGACAGAAAGTTAGGTAAATATCAGCACACATGCAAAGCTGATATAAGCAATAGAAATTCATAAGGTCAATGACTATGAAAATGAGAGTAAATTCAAGGTCATCTTAAATGTGCATTACTTTACAGAATTAAATTACTATATTATAATGTTAGTTATCAGTGGTCAGATAATTAACTAAAATAGAAAGAGTGGAGCTTTTTTCTCCTTTTCTCTACTTTTTATGCATTTGTTAGCCATGGTGTTAAAGATTGTAAACAGTTTACTAAATACTATGAAGTAAATTTAGACCCTGTTCAGCAGATGTTATTGCTAATAGATACAAAACTTGTATGATGATGCTAATTATTAGTCATTGTTTTGTTTACTTTCAGGTTGTGTGCTCTGCAGCGCAACAAAATCAACCACCATCCTTACTGAAAAAGGACTATCCATGTCTGAGGAGTGGGTGCACTTTAAGATCCAGTCATCAAGTGCAAACAGATCAACAGCTCTGTCCTCTTTGAGGAACAAAATCAGAAGACATGAGACATCGAGAGCACATGAAATAGGCCAGGAGCTCACTTAAAAGGGTAGGCAGGATGTACTTGGAACTTTGGTGAAAACTATGTCAGAGACTGTGTTGGCTGAGACGGATGCTGTATTCAGAACAGCATACTACCTCGCAAAGATGAACCGACCTTTCACTGACCACGACAATCTTATTGAGCTTCAACAACAAAATGGTGTTAACATGGGCACTAGTCTCCACTCGAGGTACAGTTCCACAAAAATTGTGGAACTCCTTCAAAAGAGATGCAGACAAAAATTGTTAACAGTATTGTCATCTCCCAGCAAATTGTCTGTTCTCATTGATGAGGCTACATCTCTCAGCCACAAGTCTGCCATGATTGTAAATGTTAAAGCCTCAGTAGATGGAGCTACTCCTGAATTTGTGTTCCTAGAGCTGGTTGAGCTGGAGAGCCAAAGGGCAGAGTGTATAGAAGAAGCTCTACTTAACTGTCTAGACACTGCAGGCTTCAGTGAAGAGTGGCTTCAAAAAAATTGGGTCTCATTTGTTTCTGATGGAGCCAGTCTCATGTTAGGCAAGAACTCTGGTGTGGCAACCAGGCTTACTGCAAGATACCCTAACCTCTTCACATGGCACTGCATGAACCATTGTTTGGAATTGGCTGTATCTGACGCTGTCGATGAGGTTCAGGCAGTGAATCACTTCAAAGCCTTCATGGAGAAGATCCACAACCTGTACAGTCAGTCTAACAAAAATTCACGGGAGCTTCTGGAAGCAGCGCAAGAAGTGGGCTCACAAGTTTTATTTACGCGATGGGTGGCCAGCAGCTTCCGTTCTGTAAAGGCTGTGTGGAGATCATATGAAGCACTCAACAGACACTTTGAAAATGCTGCAGGAGACGAAAAAAGAAACAGCAAAGAACAAACTTACAGGGGCCTGGCCCGTCGTATGCAAAGCAAGGAATTTCTGTGTGACCTTGGACTCATGTATGATGCACTGACCAGCTTCTGAAGCGCACCATCAGAGTGCTGGCATCATTCAAAGACACCCCAGGAGAGAAATCGAAGGAGGCACTGGCAGCACAGGCTTTGGGACAATTTGGATCAGTTCCACTCCAGTCAAATGCAAAGCTCACACCAATCAATGCAAAGCAGTTCCTACAAAGTCTAATTAACAACATGGAGAAGCGACTCTCATTTGAAGGTGAAATGCTTCATGATCTCAGCGTTCTGGATATGAGCAACTGGCCATCAACACCTGGCATACGGCATGGGGAGGCACAAGTAAAAAGACTGTGCAGGCGGTTCAATCTTTGTGAAGAGCAAGCAGTACATGGTATGAGAGATTTCCTTGAGCACCCAGACAGTGAGCCTGAAAGCCTAAAACTACTCATACGATGCATGCAGACCATCCCTTGCAGCACTGCTGAGTGTGAAAGGGGCTTCAGTCTCATGAACAATGTATGCACTGACAAGAGGTCTACATGTTGTTGTCCAACGTGAACCATTTGATGATGATCAGCATCAATGGGCCCCCTGTAAGACTTTTTGAGCCAAGAAAGTATGTGACAACATGGATAAGAAGCCATCGCTCCACCACACAACCAAGGAGACAATGCACACCTCAGATGCCGGAGTACAAAAATATTTGGAAAGCGTTGTAGACTACCATGCTGCCCTCCCCTCTCTGTAGTGACATAAAGGGATACGCCACCGTCTGTAGATAGGTGGGCCAATGCATTTTTTGTGCATGCATTATTTTAGTCCGGTGCAACACCGGCAGCGCCACCGCTAGTTAGCTTAGCGTAGTGAATGGAATCCTATGTTGCCGGTTAGCATGTTGTGAGTAAAAGTGAGCCAACAAAAGACTAAAAAACAACCTAATTACTTGCACTGAGACAAAAAATGCGTTGGCCCACCTATCTACAGCCGGGGTAGACCGTGATAAGAACTATTTCAACAAACGGTGGCTTATTCCTTTAAGGCTGCGTTCAAATAGCCAAAAGGGGATCTGGCGATTGTCCGCAGGGTAGTGCGGCAGTGTGTCAATTAAATGGCTCATTTGCCTCCCCTTTCGAATGCAACATTCAAATTACTAGACAAAAAATTATATCCTGAGAAAAGTGGATTTTGAGAGGTATAGCTCCATAGAGCCCCATTCATTCTGCACTGGCCTGTGAGCCAGTTCAGAAGCCGGAAGTAACAAGAGTGAAACTTCATCCTATATTAGAAATTCTTTGGTTACATTAAATTTCCCTAGCAACCCCCTTCCTTGTGGGAAAAATATAAATAAAAAAACTCAGGATTGGTTTAACGTGAGGTTAGTTACCCTACTGGTAAACCTTGACAACCTAATGTTTATATTTTGTTGTGACAGGTATGTAATGTAACAATATGTTG
Organism: Perca schrenkii; assembly: GCA_025617405.1. Lineage (NCBI taxonomy): Eukaryota > Metazoa > Chordata > Actinopteri > Perciformes > Percidae > Perca > Perca schrenkii. The sequence continues at coordinate 31,234,217 of CM046801.1, read as the reverse complement.
AATATATCGTAACTGTGGTGGATTGGTTTCTGTTTTGCCCTAACTGTTAACTTTATAATATTAACTTTGCTTAAAACGTGAGACATTAGTTAATGAGTGGCCTGTTGATAACTTGAACCTGTTATGAATGGATAATCTCTAAGGGAAGAGCATGGCTGGTTTTCTTAGTCAGTCCCTCCAGAAAAACACGATTATGTGATCGCATAATTCAGAGCATAATCAGCCAAAGTCCGCATATTTATGCGGGGGCTGCATTTTTTCAAATACGCCGGACTTTTGCCGCATAAATTGCCGATTTCCGCGCAGAATATGCGGGCTTGCATGATTTCATAATGCCCGCATTTTCGTTGCAAAAAAGTCACACATATCTTAACAGAAAGTTGATCAATGTTGTGTTTACTTCACACAAGAGCAGCCATTTTCCCCTGTTGCCATGGGAACGTTATGAAGTGGCGTAATTACGGGACGTAAACATCATCGAAAAGCAGGGTGTTGGAGGTTGAATCTGACATGTACTCTGAGTCCCTTAAGTTGGTATCCAATAAGAAATCTCTCTTAATATCTGATGTTTAAGAGCTCCTGCTGTCTATATTATTAAAGGGGTGATAGAATGATTATATAGAGTATTTCACACTGTTCCTTATGGTCTCCTAATGGGATATGTAACACTGGTTGGGCTGAAAATGGCCTGGTTGATATTTTATTGGCCCTTATGCATCCCTGTGTTTTGTCTCTATTTGAAACAAGAGCTTTTCTTCCAAATATGGTATGCTCGTGAATATTTAGATGAGGTGCGCGCTGATTGGTTGAGCGAATTGCCATAGGCAGACATTACAGATGCGCGCTGATTGGTTGAGCGAATCCCCAATACACACATTAGAGAAGCGACAGAATCTCATATTCCAGACACTGCAATGTTTCATTACCAAATTCACTTTTGAGACTTTTTTTACGTGAGAAATCAACTATATAAAGCTCAAATATGGGCCGTTTTACGAAAATTGATGGCTAATTGCAAATATGGTAAGACTGCGTGTCGGACTTCAGCGGCGGTGCTGCTGCCTCGCCGCCCGGCCTGCCTTCCTTCACAGACCCCGCCCTGCTGTGAGCTCCGTTAGGCTGGCAGCCCTGACAGAGCTCCAGGGCCTGCAGCTCCCCTCTTCCTGCTAGCTAAATGGCCCGTGTGTGAGACTGAGAGCGCGGTCAGCGCGCTTGTTACACCAGCAATCTCTTACCACATGTTACACACAATGTCACGCCACTTAGCTATACAACATCTAAATGTCTTATAAACCTAACAACGGTGTCCGATTTCAAGTTAATATTTGTGAAGTTTAGCTAGGTGTTTCGTTAGCTGCGACTGTCCCTTCAATCCTATCTATGTGTAGCTACAAATCACGGCTAGTTAGCTTCATTTTTGGTCGTAATTCGAGTATTTACAGTTTGAATTTCGTCACGCCAGTTATACAACATATAACTAAATGTTTTATGAAGCTAACAACGGTGTCCGATTTCAAGTTAATGAATATTTGTGAGCTGTAAGGGTTTCGTTAGCTGCAACTGTCCCTACAATCCTATGTGTACAGATTGCGGCTAGTTAGCTTCATTTTTGGTCGTAATTCGTGTATATTTACAGTTTGAATTTCGTCACGCCACTTAAACATCTAACTAAATGTTTTATAAAGCTAACTACGGTGTCCGATTTCAAGTTAATGAATATTTGGGAGCTGTAAGGGTTTCGTTAGCTGCAACTGTCCCTACAACCCTTTGTGTACAGATTGTGGCTAGTTAGCTTCATTTTTGGTCGTAATTCGAGTATATTTACAGTTTGAATTTTGTCACGCCACATACACATCTAACTAAATGTTTTATAAAGCTAACAACGGTGTCCGATTTCAAGTTAATGAATATTTGTGAGCTGCGACTGCCCCTTCAATCCTAGCTGTGTGTAGCTGCAAATCAAGGATAGTAAGCTTCATTTTCGGCGTAATTCCGAGTATATTTACAGTTTGAATTTCGTCAAGCCAGTTATACAACATCAAACTAAATGTCTTATAAAGCTAACAACTGTGTCCGATTTCAAGTTAATGAATTTTTGTGAATTCCAGAGGAATTCTAAGAAGAGGATAGCTATAGCTAGCCTCCTCTAGCTATAGCTCCATCCAGCCGCAGGCTCTATCAATGAGACTCGCGGACAAGAGGCGTGTATTTCACCGATCATTTGTTTAAATAACTCAACACATTATAATTACACACATTATAAGATTAAATGGAACCTGTGGTAAGAGATTGCTGGCGTAACAAGCTCTCTGACCGTGCTCTCACTCACACACACCTGGCATTAGGAAGAGGGGAGCTGCAGGCCCTGGAGCTCTGTCAGAGCACCAGCGTTTAGTAATCCATTTGCCAAAAACCGGTGACGAGTAACGGGTATGGAGTGCTGCAGCCGTAACGGAGCTCCAAGTTCCTCAGAGCAGGCCGGGGTGTGTGAAGGAAGGCAGGCAGGGCGGCGAGGCAGCAACACAGGCAGCAACACAGGCAGCACCGGCGCTGAACTCCGACACCCAGTTTCAAAATATGAGATTTTCATAGTAAAGGGGTGTCAGTGGGATTTTGAGCTTCTATGTATGTCCTATTTACCCACCGAACTGTCGTTATTCAACTATGACAGGGTAAAATCGGTTTTGCATTCTATCACCCCTTTAACAATTTTTGAAAGTCTCTCTTTTGTATCTTTTATTTCCTTCTGTTTAGACTTTTATTTTTAGTTTCATATTATATTATTTGTATATACTTTTGTATCTTATTTGTTTATGTATTGTGATAACTGTATCTGTAAACAATTTTTTGAAAGAGTAAAAAAAAACAGGGGGTTGGGAGAATCACTTTGTTTTCTTCTTTTTCATCAAACCGCAGTTATTGCAAGTTCCTGTAATTTTTGCAAGTCCCCGCAATTTCATTGCATAAATATCATATAGCATATTCCATCGCATTTTTTAAGAAAACGTGCCGCATAATCAAGAGGAGTTTTGCCCGCAACAATCACAAAAAAACTCTTTTCTGGAAGGACTGGTTAGTGTGTGATGTCCTGTGGTGTTCAGGTTCAGTTGCATTCCTCGAAAAGTTATATGTCTCATCTGTTCTCAACTTTAAGTTCAGGGTTTTCAATAAACGTCATCAATACTGAAACGTCAGTTGTCCGCGTACACTTTGTATATGGAAACGTCACAGTGCTTTAGTGTATGGGGTGTTGCTCTGTGACAGGCGAGTATGAGGCTGGGAGGGGAAATCACAGTATACTCACTACAAAAATATAGACTACACCACTGCAACGATCTTGATTTTACAGTATCGACGACGTATATTAGTAGACGCAGCTTCCTTAAAAAAAGTTACAGCGGGTCTGGATCCAGCTTTCAAAACGTAACTTAACACGGATGACTAAGTAGTCAACTCCGTGGTCAGTTATAACATCATCAGACTATCGTAAAATAACTGTTTGCTTTACGAGGGAAAATACATAACTAGCTAGTCGTCTTGTTTAGACATTCAGTGCAATGAATAATATGAAGTTCATAACACGTAACGTTACCCTGAAGAAGCCTTTATTTTGACAGATAAGTGCTAGCTTGCTGTGCAAAAAAACTCGTCCATAAAGCAACAATACTAAAACGTTCGATTGAACAATCCACATGTTATATTTTTCATTTACTTTGGTGAAGTTGAAGGTCCGCTTCACCGCTGAATGCACACGCGCTCACGCAACCGAGGGAATACTTTCTGTCAGGGGAAATTTAAGTACACCGGGCTTTGGCTGTCTGCTTCAGAGTCGAAAAACTCGGTACCCGGCGGCGATTTTATTCATGTCACTAATTTTACTAGCTATATTCCACTGATTTTAATCTCTGTAAACTAACTTACATCATTGTTATATTAGTATTGCAATGCAGTCAAACTTAAAGTAACGTAATTTTAAGCTAGGTGGGAAATAAAAATGACATTCGCCGATGATTATATATGTCATGAACGCTGTGCTCAGCAGAAACTTTTTTTCCCTCTTTTTATTTGGGCGGGGGGAGATACCGAGACGGAAGAGGGCACCCGCGCACTCTCCTCAGTAACTTAGATTAAACAAAGAAGTCGTGTGGCAATATTTTACAGTTTCAGAGAAAGATCAGCGTTTTGCAGTTTGCAATACGTGTTCCATTGAAATTTCAAGAGGGGGGGGCTGTTAGAAAGTCATTTAACACAACAAATCTCATTGGATATTTGAGAAGCAGGCACGAGGCGGTGTATGGCGATTACCTGCAAGCTGACCAAAAACGGAAAAATTAAGCCGCCAAGAAAGCGCAAACCCCCGGTAAGACTCAGACTTCAATTGACACGGCGTTTGAGAAAGACAAATAGCTGCCTCCAGACAGCGCCAAAGCGAAACAAATAACAAACAAGGTGATGGAGTTCATCGCTTTAGATGACCAGCCTTTCTCTGTAGTGGAGGACGTGGGTTTTCGGAGTCTGACGAAGTTTATGGAGCCCGAGCCGGCGTCACTTTGCTGAGGTCTGTCTCCCCAAAATCCACAACATTGTGGCCGCGCACATTCATGAGCTACTGGCTTGCGACATCGCTGCAATCAGTTTCACCACAGATATATGGAGTTCAGATTTATTTCACTTGTTTTTGCATTTACACTTGATGTATTTTTTTTTATTTATCAGAAAAATATTTTTTATTGGGCCATGAAAATAATCTCATTGAGTAAGTTTTTGTTTATCAGGCTAAAACCACTCAAATAATTTTGTTGGGCAATGTACTGAAACAATCTTTTCATTGATTAGTTAGCAGTCAAAGGTTTTTGAATGATATTTTTCAGAAAAGAACTTTTCATAAATAAGGTTATAACTAATGTCAACCAGAAAGTGACATTAAAGGTTGTTTTTGTTTCATAAATTGGTCTGATTGAATTTGTGCTCATTCTAGGATAGTGTGATCAAGAGCCAAAAGACTTGTATGTTTCTGTGGCACAAAAGAAGGAATAAATAACAAAAAGAAAAAACATCGGCATCGGCCATCGGCCAAGTTGTTATGTTAAACATCGGTATCGGTATCGGCCCAGAATTTCCCAATCGGTGCATCCCTAACATGCACAATCCGTTCTGCGCATGCGCAAGATGTTCACGCATGCGCAGATGATAATACTGTTTTACGACCTGCCCGATCTGTTCCACGCTAGCCTCCACCCAAGCTTAGCTAACAGCTAATTCGGCTAACCGCTAGCCGACAACGCATGCGCAGAACAGATCGTGCAGGCAGAACAGACAGCTAGATTCAGTCTAAAATAACGTTAAGTCAAACATAATGGGAAAAGCAGGCTACAGCAAAATTAAGACTTTACAGTAACAATAAAGACAAGTATTGAGTGATTGTATTTTAAATGAGCACAAGTAAAGTAGAAATGACGTAACAGCTGTTATATATGTTAACGTTTGTTTTGAAGTTTTATTTTGAGGGTCTTTTAAAAGTTTGCATACTGTCTCAGCTAGCGGTTAGCCGAATTAGCTGTTAGCTAAACTAATGTTAGCTTAACTGTGGAGGCTGACGGATGGCAGACCGCTACAATCAGCTAGCGGTTAGCCAAATGAACTGTTAGCTAAAGTAACGTTAGCTTCCCAGTGGAGGCTAACGGCAGACCGCTATAATCCCCTAGCGGTCCGCCCGAATTAGCTATTAGCTAAACTAACGTTAGCTTCCCGGTGGAGGCTAGTGTGGGAACAGATCGGGTAGTGTCGTAAATCATCGTACCACAGCGCATGCGCGAACATCTTGCGCATGCGCAGAACGGATTGTGCAGGTGGAACAGATCGGGTACTGACAGGCTTCTTCTTCTTCTTCTGGCTTTCCGGCGGAAGCCTTGCGGCACATTCACAGTGATTTGCTAGAAATGTGTTTCAATTTATTTTTTGAAGATATACCTGCAACTATGTATTTAAAACACGTGAGCAAGTCAAGTTATTTCAAAAATCTACAACTTTATGAAAATTTATATAATTTGTGCAAGTAGATTTTCTGTTATTATTGTTATTAAATTAATTCATATTATTATTATTATTATGTTAGAGAGACAGATTAAAAGAAAATTATTGGTGATTAAGGGATGGGATGTTCTGGATGCATACGTATGATAGGGGGGCTAATGCCACTCAACCCCTTATGGCCAGGAACACTGAATGCACGATAGATATTTTAATTGACCTTTATTATATTGTTTTTTAGCAAATTAAAGAGGGGTCCCTTCAAGGATTACAGTGCTACTATCCCCAAATGAACGCATTGAAATTAAACATAATAAGTGTAATATCCCAACCATTGATAGATTTCAACGTTAAAATCTATTTGAGGTTTCAATGTGATTCACCAGTTATGTAAGTTTATCATCAGTGCTTGATTACCAAACCACAAAAACAGCTTATCATAGGAGGTCCCTCTCAACAGCCAAGCCATCAGTTGCCCAGAATAGGTAGGTAGGTAATTGCCTGTCATGTATAGAGCAAGTTTGACCCCAAAACACCAAAAGACAAAACAAATATTTATAACTGCTTTACTTTAACCAAGCAGTCTAGGAAATCAAAACAGGACTTGCCTTGGTGGCTACCTCAACCACACTGCAAGCCAAGGCATATCCCTCTTGGCGGTAGCTGGCTGATCACCGACAACCAACATGTGCCAAAAATATAGCTGATATTTACTGTTCAGGTCTAGATGACATCCTGGCAAAGCAACTCTGTGTCTGTCTCATATGCAACAGCCCCAGGTTCACCATCAGGTAAGTTGCTGGCGTGTGTCCCAGTACCAACTATGACTGTACTCTCTCAAGGGCTGCACTGCCAATGATGGCTGCCAGATAGGCTGACACCTTTTGTTGTGTGTTTTGGCATTTGTCTGAAGCTACACTGTCATGGCGCAAAGTCCATCATCCATCGTCCATCCATCGTTAACAGCTTATCCTGCATACAGGGTCGCGGGGGCTGGAGCCAATCCCAGCTTACATTGGGTGGAAGGCGGGGTACACCCTGGACACCCTGGACAGGTCCATCGCAGGGTCACACATAGACAAACAACCACTCACACTCACATTCACACTTAAGAACAATTTAGAGACACCAATTAACCTAGCCTGCATGTCTTTGGATGGTGGGAGGAAGCCAGAGCAACCGGAGAGAACCCACGCAGACACAGGGAGAACATGCAAACTCCACATAGAAAGGCCACCGCGCCACGGTGATACAGTGGTTACACAGTGGGCTATTAGGTGGCCTAGTAGCTCACTTGGTACAACAGGTTGTAGCCCTAAGTTGAAGTTGAAACAACTTCAAATTTGGTCATGGAGCTCTTGAGCGTTTGCGTGTTAAATGTTGAATTACTGACAACTTGCATTTATCTAAGCTCAACGTTGTAGTAGCATTGTGACATTTGAGAGATTGTGACAACCGTTGATATGATCTAGAGGTTAATAATGAACCCTAAATCAATGTGTATTGTTGTGCTGTCTTCAAAAGTTTTGGGTTGCTGCTTAAAATCACTTTGCTTTCAGGTCTATATCCACTTTATTAATTTTGGATCACCACACTCCTGGTGAAGCACTTGTCCAACAACTGGGTCAAATTTGATAGGATCTACTCACATGGAGCTGCAACTATGAATAACAATCCAAACTTTAAATACAATGCCATGCTTGCTTGGATTTTGGATATTTAACACCAACAAACAAAATATCAGTGTTTAATAATGTTAATGTTTTACAGGGTATTGGTAACCACACCTCACAACAAAATGTCAGTATACTACATCAATATGATTTTGGCCTGTGACGTTTGGAAGATGTTACCTAACCCTAACACCAAAACCTAAAACCAACAAAATATCAATTAATGTTGTGTAGACATTACCATTATGACGTTTAGCAAACGTTAAGTTTTGTTTTCCTTACCTCATGACTAAAGGTTGGTATTCTACTTAAATATGACGTTGATTCGAGACACTAGGAAGACGTTGGATTTTAGTAACTTAACACCATGACTTAAAACCAACAAAATGTCAACATCTAATGATGTAACTTAAGGTTGTGTGGACGTTACCATTATGATGTTAAGTAGATGTTGGGTTTTGGTCCCCGTATTTCATAACTAAATGTTGGTATTCTACGTCAATATGACGTTGGCACGAGAAGTTTGAAACACGTTAAATTGTGGTTGCTTAACACCATGACTTAAAACCAACAAAATATCAACACCTGATGACGTTGTAACGTAATGTTGTGTAGACGTTACCAATATGACGTTTGGCAGACGTTGGGTTTTGGTTCCCATATCTCATAACTAAATGTTGGCATTCTACGTCAATATGACGTTGGCATGAGACATTTGAAAGACGTTAAATTGTGGTTGCTTAACACCACGACTTAACACCAACAAGATATCAACATCTGATGACGTTGTAACGTAACGATGTGTAGACGTTTCCAATATGAAGTTTAACAAACGTTGGGCTTTGGTTCCCGTATCATGACAAAATGTTGGTATTCTACGTAAATATGACATTGGTACAAGACGTTTGGAAGACGTTGGATTGTGGTTACTTAACACCATGACCTAAAACCAACAAAATATCAACATCTAATGACGTTGTAATTTAACATTGTGTAGACATTTCCAATATGACGTTTAGCAAACGTTGGGTTTTGGTTCCCGTATCATGACTAAATGTTGGTATTCTACGTCAATATGACATTGGCACAAGATGTTGGAAGATGTTGGATTGTGGTTACTTAACACCACGACCTAAAACCAACAAAAAATCTATGTCAGTTGACGTCAATACTCTACATCAAGTTGACGTTGGCATTAGACATTGAATTGATGTTGGAATTTGGTTATCCAACGTCACAACCTATATCCAACCAAATATCAATGTCTATTGACGTTGGTAGCCAGCTGGGTGGCATCTCTCTTTGGCATCTTAGCACACGTGTCCTGGCTGTTAGCAAAACTTTGGTTTACAGCGCACTGCGCATGTGTCCTGGTATAGCAAAACTTTGGCTAACGGTGAGAGGGTTCAACACCCACACTTTTTCTGCAGTTTTTCCGCAGTTTTGCACAAACGCCTTGCGTTGAACTGCCGCCGTAGCTACGTCGTAGGCTGTGTGTAGCGATTATATTGTCTGACTGAACAGAACTGCGTCCATAGCAGCGCTCTGTTTTTCATGGCAACGGTGTGTTATACTTCGCAAGAAGTTAATGTCCCGAGTCCCGACAAAAGCCTGTCGGGACGCTAAAATGTCCCGGTTTATACCAGGAGGGGCGTGAGCCGATTTTGCCGGGTCTTCAGCCCCGAATATTTTGAGTTTAGCCCCGAATGTAACTTTGTCCAGTTTATTCTTCCGAGACTAATAGAACGGGCAGCTACTTGCGGGGTCCGACCATGCTGTATTTGTTGCTATCACCTAGCAACCGTCTTTACGTGAGGAAAGCTGTGAAAGCCGGGTGAAGTTTTCGGAGGAATCCTAGCCAAATCAGTGTAATACATTGATGCCATCAACACAAAGTTTAGGAGCGCAGTACTAATGATTTAGTTTGAAGTTCCCGTGACGTGATGTTTACAGTCTACGGTTCAGACTCAACCACACGGAGCTAAAGCAGACCTGTTTGTGTCCACTCTCTGTAAAATGCAGCGCAGCTTCAGGTTATAATGGATGCGTTCTGCTGTGGACATGCTACAGTAGATGTATTGCGTCTGTGCACCGTGTATTTTTGCAGTAGATTCGATTTTCCAGCTCCGATGTAGAGCAGCGTAGAGCCACTTGTCTAGCTACTATTTGTCTCATTCAGACACCCAAACGAGGCTCTGTGTCTGTCAGACGGTCTGAGATCTACCGTATCAGCAGAGCAATCACTTAGCCTAATGCACAGCAGACTATGGTGCAGGTAAATTTCTGAAATATATTGACTTTATTCTTGCAATAGCATATTATAACTTTATTTTTCTCAAAATCACGACTCCTCCAAATCTCAGAGAACACAGATATACTGTATTTTGAATGTGCACAAAGTTTTGGACATTGCTCAAACAAATCTGAAATATTACAGTCCAGGGATTTATTAATACATTAACAACAAAAGAGCAAAACAGGAGGGAGGAGTAAATGATGCCTAGGGTACATGTGTACAGATATAATTAGAAAAGTCGATCCAAAGGAGAATAAATAGTTGAAAGCAATACAGAATGCCTGAGAGCCTTACTTCAATACATTCCATTATGTTTTTATATTTGGATTGTAATCTATGTTTCTCTTCACACTAAGATATTTGCAGCATACATTGATTCAGAAAAAGGTAGAAATAGGTGCATCAAAATTCACCAGAATGCAGGAAATGAAGTGTTTAATGCTCAAAACTTTCAATAAATCATTTTAATTCTTTTGGTGTTATTGGAATAAATCACTTCAAAAAATCTTTTTTAGAAAAGTCTCAACATAAATCTCACACTGAACTGAAAAAGGCTGTTGCTGCAATTTGGTTACTTTTATAGGAAAAAAACACTTATTATTAGATGAGGAGCCTATGATCAAAATAATGAAGTTACTGTCTATGTCTGACCTGGGCTTGCACATGCGTGTGCGCGTGCACAAGCACTACGGTCACGCGCAAAGTGTCCCGGTTTCAGCTCCCGGAAATCTGGTCACCCTAATGTTATAACATTCATAATAAACGGATCATAATATAATTACGTATGTGCTAATTTGCATAAATAGCACAACAGATCTCTACTCGCTATATAACAGTAAAAGCGTTAATGTAAAGGTCTGAATGGAACCCATTTAGGCTACCCATGAGCATTAATACATAGAGGCAGGAAGAAGTGCTTTAAACCAGTATTGATTATTGAGTGTATTAAACCAGTATTATTATTACAGAGATGGGGTTTGGGGCTGAGTCAGTGGGACTGTTTCTGGGGGATGAGTCTGAGGGAAGAACAAGGCTAAGGAGAATGCAGAAGACAAAAGGTAGGTAAAATAAAAAGTGAATCCCCAGAAACAGTCCCACGGACCCAGCCTCAAACCCCATCTCTGCAATAATATGCTAATTAATAAAGGCTGGTTTAAAGTACTTCTTCCTGCCTCTATGTATTAATGCTCATGGGTAGCCTAAATGGGCTCCATTCAGACCTTAATATTAAGTCTTTTACTGTTATATGTCAACAAGACATTTTCACCTGGATATACCCAATGTTTAGATCTGTTGTGCTATTTATGCAAATTAGCACATATGTAATTAGATTATGCTCCGTTTGCCCATGATAACAAACCATTCTCTCTACACAGACTTTAAACGCGAACCTGTGAGAAACGCTGATGCTCACATGAGCATTGAGAATTAAGTCTATAGTCATGTGCTTTTGAATATATATGTGCAGGTTTGTAATTCCCTACATACCAAGCATAAATAAACTACTTGTCTCTTGTTAAGAAGTGTATTTATGGGTTTATTGCCAGTGCAATTGATTTTGATATATTTAGTTTTTATTGTTAATAAACAAATCACATCCATCCCCCTCACTTTTGAAAAGCTTGCTACACCCCTGGTAAGATAGTTTCTATTTCACAAAATTTGACCAGCAAAAGTCCTTTTGTTCAGGCGAATGAACAAACTGGATGCAAGAGCAACGTTCCACTCCTTAATTTATCGATGATATAGTCTTAATAAGTCAATTTAAACAATTGGTACTTGGTCAGAGTCTCGGAGCTCAGAGTAAGACGTATGCACAGGTCGCCATCTTGGACCAACCCCTGCATGATGCACATCCACATCGACCACGAACTGGCGTCTGACATCAAGCCGCCCTCGCCAAGCTGAAGAACTTCGTGGTGAGGGACGGCCACATGTCGTCTCAGGCTCTGAAGGCCTGGGTGAACAGGGGCAGCCTTCCACATCCAGATGCTGATTCACCTGGTGAGACTCGGAGGGACTCAAACCTGCGACCTTGTGGAGAGTCTCCTCTCGACTTACCTGAGAGACCTGGACACGCTGTTCATCAAGCACAGGGAAATGATGGAGGCTAAGAGCAGCGTGAACCGAGCCCCTCCTCTTCTGATGGATGAAGAGTCAAATGTGTATTGCATGGCTCATGACAGCTATGACAAATACTTTGATATATATTATGATCAGAGGAACGTGAGGCAGATGTGTGACAGTGACGTAAAACAGAGCCTGCAGACGCTGGTTGATCAGAGATGATACTGAGCTTCTTTAGACTGATAGCTTGTCAGCATTTCCTGCAGTGAATGCATTTTCTCGTGATGTTTTGAGGTTTGTGACACTATCTTTGTGGGGACCCGTCATTGAGATAATGCATTCCCTAGCCCCGTACCCTAACCTTAACCATCACAACTTAATGCCTAACCTTAACCCTTACCCTAACCATAACCTAATTCTATCCCTAATCCTAAAACCAAGTCTTAAACCTCAAACATGCATGGTGGCCCAATGGTTAGCATTGTGGCCTGCTGCAAGAAGGTTCTGGGTTTGAATCCACGTTGTTCCGGGGCCTTTCTGTGTGGAGTTTGCATGTTCTCCCCATGTTTGCGTGGGTTTCCTCCAGGTGAACTGGTTTCCCCCACCATCAAAAACATGTACTAGGTTCTCCTTGATCAAGGCACTAGCTCAGATCTGGAGTTGGTCCCTGGGTGCTGTGATTGGCTGCCCACTGCTCCCTTGAAGGATGGGTTAAATGCAGAGAATGAATTTCGCTACATGTATGTGTATGTGACAATAAAGTACCTTTACCAAACAGCCCTTTAAACTTGTGGGCTCCAGCATTTTGGCCCCATGAGTATACTGGACTCCCGGTTTTTGGACCCCACGAATATAGTTAAACAAGAACACCTGCACACACACGTGCCAGTTCACGTGAAATGAGATCACATAGGTCGTGAGGGTCACCGGGGGACTCAAAGCTCAACACCAGGCCAATACAAAAACGTCAAATAAACTGAACGGGTCCCAGGGACCCGAAGGACAACACAAGGGATATTATCATCACGATCTGCAATCCAGATGTTTTATATTTATATATTTATTGTCATAAAAAACATTTCATTTCAAAATAAAACTAAAAGTTCATAAACACACAGAAGCAGATATTAAACATCAGCTACCAGAGAACATGTTATATATAAATTATTCTCTTAACAGAAATCCTACGGTGGCACATTACTGTCAAATGTTGTTACGAGAATAAAGTCAAATCATTTTTTTTACAGTATTAAAAAGAAAGCAAAGGTAATTTTGAGAAAATAGTAAAAGTGGAATTTTGAATCTTCAGTTTGAAGATTTTGAGAATAAAGTCGTAATTGTTGAGGAAAAGTTTTAATACTACGACTAAAAAGTAATATTATGAGTAAATTACACTGAAATATTAAAATACTGGTACAATTTATGCATTTGTCTTTTCCCTCATAATAAAATATATATCACTATCAACACGACAGTTAGAAAACAATTCATTACCCACAATGCACAAAACACTTCCAGTTACTACATGAGCCCATGGCCCTGACGTTTACATTTGAAACTAAAAAAGTTTGAATCTTTAAATGTTGTCCGTGTCAGAGGGAGTAGAGCTTCAGCTGCTCCTCCATGTCTCCCTCCGTCACCCCCCCCAGCGCCTCCTGGTTCTCCCGCAGCAGCTGGAAGATGGCTGCCAGCTGTTCCTGTTGCACCCTGGGAAGTGGAGTCACACCACACACACACACACACACACACACACACACACACACACACACACACACACACACACACACACACTGTGTTACTGAACATTTTAAGTCACGTGTTGATAGGAAAGTGATGTAATATATCCAATAGATGAAATATTTTAACAAAAGAATCAGAATTAAGTCCCACATTTCTCGAGAGTAATGTCGTAATATTTAAGAAAACGAAAACATTTTATTTTGAGGGGGGAAAAATTATATTTTAAGATAATGGCATTTAAAGGAGTCAAAACATTCGGTAAATGGAAAAAGAAAAGTCTTAAAACAACAATATTTTAATTTGACAGAATATTTTCACTGCATGAGATGAAAATTATAGACTCATCCTGCTGGAACAAACACAACCAACAACATCCGTCTGGTTTCACACATGGATTTATTCATTTATTTATTGCATGTCGAAACATTTCAATCAAACACAAGATGACTACCGTAGTTCCTGTAAGAACATCAGGCTGACAGTTTATTACTGGTAGAGTCTTCATTCAAATCACAGTTTAATAGTTTTAACAAAGGGTCCCAGAAGTTACAAACTGTTCCCTAGCATAGAAATACTTCTATTGGGTGTGTGTGTGTGTGTGTGTGTGTGTGTGTGTGTAGGTGTGTGGCGAGTGTGTGTGTGTGTGTGTGTGTGTGTGTAGGTGTGTGGCGAGTGTGTGTGTGTGTGTGTGTGTAGGTGTGGGTGTGTGGCGAGTGTGTGTGTGTGTGTGTGTGGGGGGGGGGTGTTTGTGTGTGGGGAGTGTGTGTGTGTATGTGTGTGTGTGTGTGTGTGTAGGTGTGTGGCGAGTGTGTGTGTGTGTGTGTGTGTAGGTGTGGGTGTGTGGCGAGTGTGTGTGTGTGTGTGTGTGTGAGGGGAAACCGTTTTAAACACAGCTTCTGTCCGTTTCCTCCGATTTCATCCCTTTGTTTTCAAAAATCCTCGACACAAAAAGCTAAAAGCAGAACAGTTTTGGGGTAAAAACACAGCTTCATGAAGGCACTTTGGTGTAAAGACGTTAAGCTATTCACAAGCAGCTTGGACCAGAACGCTCTCGAAAACCCAGAAATAAAATAAAAAGACGCTCGGTTCCTTTGCTTCAGCGCCGCCATCTTCCTCGCGGCGGATCAGCCGGGAGAAAGAAAAGGAAAGAAGCTGAAGGTGTTTCTACGTCTGTGAATCATTCAGGAGCCCTAAAGCAAAAGACACAGAGACAAGAAGAACTCAGGGAGAGACACGGGAAATAGACATTTTAATTTGTAATTTGTAACTTTATAAAGGGCCCCTAACAGTGTCGAATGGCACTTTTCCATTACATGGTACCTACTCGCCTCGCCTCGACTCGACTCGACTCGCCTTTTTTGGTTTTCCATTACGAAAAAAAGTCCCTGGTACCTGCTAACAGGTACTTTTTTTAGTACCTGCTCAGTCGAGGTTCGAAGCGAGCTGAGGCGAGCCGAGAAGGTGACGTGAAACCCTGCAGGCTACAGATTGGTCGGAAAGAATCGTCACTGATCACTGCATTGCTAGCGACAGGGCATTTTTAAATAGTTTAGCCAGCGGTGTTTTTTGTTGCGGAGGCTCCACGCAAAGCTTTCTCCGTAGCATACAAGTGGCCTGATGTTTATACTTGTGCGCTGGTGTGTGTGTTGAGTCGCCGTGTGTGTGTGTGGAGCTGATGAGCGAGGGAGAAGTGAGAGAGTGCCGGCGATCGCCGTGTGTGTGTGGGGAGCTGGTGAGCGAGGGAGAAGTGAGAGAGTGCCGGCGATTAGCTCCGCAGCGAGTAGTGACTCTAGAGTCATATAGTGAGAGAAACAAAGAGTCTCCCCTGTTCTGTCTGACCACGGTGGGAAATCTGGAGCAGGAAAAGTTAACTATCTTGTTGATTTCATGTTGTTTACGGAGAAGGAGAACCAGGAAATGAGTCGGGGGAAATGCAACGCTAACAAGCCACGCCCACGGCAGTCGCTATGACGACCAGCCACGCTGAGGCGATACTAAAATCACCAATGGAAAAGTGACGCACAGTGCGCCGAGTCGAGTCGAGGCGAGTAGAGTCGAGGCGAGGTGAGTAGGTACCATGTAATGGAAAAACGCCATAAGTGACTGGTCCAGTATTAAGCAGACAAACAAGCTACAAGTTAATAGGACAATTGTCCAGCTTGTTTGTATGTATGTATGTATGTATGTATGTATGTATGTATGTCTAGGTGTCTGACAACATTATGGAAAGGATTTCTAAGGAGGTCGACCTTTCTGTTAAAGAGAAAGATCCTTTTTTGAAACATAAAAACATCTGCGAAATTGCGTTCGCCAACCCCACCAGACTCCATATAAATAAACAGTCATTTTAGCATCGTAAAATACACTTTATTCAAAATCGACAGAAACAAAATAAAACTATGAAAAGATGTTTTGGGTCGTCTTTCCACTTTTCCCAACCATCACAACTCTAGTTGTGGTTGAAATAAACACATAATTTACGGATTTACATGTGAGAATATGTTGGCTCTATACACACTAAAAGTATTGTTTTTTTAAAATGGAGTCTGGTGGGTTTGGTGCTAGCGACTTCAGAGCTGTTTCTGGTTAAACAGAAAGGTCTAAAGAGGTTTTAAAGGTCTACCTCTGTAGGGATCCATCCCATAATGTTGTCAAACACTTACACACTATATACACTATAACACTATATATAGAATAATAATCTGAGTCTGTCAGCAGCAAAGACAGAACTCTTAGTGGACGCTGACTGACGCTGAACATTTGTCCTGTAGGGTTACATTACCACCCGGTCTGTGGCTGCCGGTTACAATGTTCACGCTCAATACTGGACCAATGTCAAAGATTGTTGTTCCCATCAGTCACTTACACACAAACATGGGAACATAGGGTCCAGGTCTAAATCATCCAGAACATTTACAACAAATCACTTAAATCACTAAAATGAATGGAAACCACAGCAGAAAGAAAACATGCGTCTGAAAATCTAAATGTGCTCCAAAGATTCAAAGATATATGAACATGATTTGTGGAAAACTTGCTAGTGTGGTCCTTTAAATGCATGCTGGAGCTATTATTAATGTGAAATAGAATTATTAATTCATGCAGAAGGGTTGGAAGCCTCGGGTTTATCTTTATAAAGTTGACTCAGATGTGAAATTATGAGAAAATAGAAATAATAATAATTTGTTGGCTCTTTGCGGCTCAATGCTCAAACTTCCTCATCACACACACACACACACACACACACACACACACACACACACACACACTCCCCCCCCACACACACACATATATATATATCCCCCCCACACACACACACACACACACAGTCACACAGAGTCACAACCACAACCACAAACACACTCCTCCCCCCCCACACACACATATACTCCCCCCACACACACAAAGTCACATACACACACACACAGAGTCACAACCACACCCACAAACAAACTCCCCCCCAAAAAAAATAATATATACCAACTCTGGTTTACAACTACAATGAATTCACCTTCAAATTAAACATGTATTGTTAAGGCTACTACCCTTATAACGGTACATTTTTTCAGCACTTTCCCTCTGTAATTACAAAACAATTATTTCAGTTGTAAAAATAATTCCAAACCTATTTATCCTATGTAGTTAGAACATTATGTTATTTTGTTAGAATATGTTACACTCTAAAGAAATTAAACAAAAATAAAAATAAAACCCCTCTCTCTCTCCTCCCAAACCCATCCCTACAACTTATTGAATAATTATTCATTTCTTACTCACTGTAACTTATTTAGTTACTTTAGTTTATTGTATTTTCATCATGACCGTTTTTAATTGCTCTTTAATGTTTCATGTAAAGCACTTTGAATTGCCTTGTTGCTGAAAGGAGCTGTAGAAATAAAGTTGCCTTGCCTTACAACCTCAGCCTGTCAGTCAGTCCCCAGGGCACAGTTGCACACTGTTGAGCCTGCTGCTTGTCTCAGAGGAAGTGTAACGTCAACAGCACCGTGACTGTTTTTAATATCATATCGCAGCAAACGCTGTCTGTGTGAAGTTTTTAAAAACTGTAACCATACTTGAAACCACTTTATCGGCATCACTCACTGTGACATCAACAAAACAGCCGACGTAGTTTGCGCCGATCGCACCTCTGCGTGTGTGTGCTAGTGTGTGTGTCGGAGCTCCGCTCTCTGTCAGTTTTCAGAGAGGACAGATAAGCTTGCGCTTACGCGCTCAGGTAGGCCTACCTACGTTTCGACATTTAACGTGTAAAAAAAAGGGGGCAAATTTGCTGGTCGCACACTCTCAAATTTTGGTCGCAAAATGCGACCATTTGGTCGCAGTCTGGAGCCCTGCATAGGCCTACTCTCCACACACCCACACAGTCACACCCACACACACATATACTCCCCACACACCCACACAGTCACACCCACACACACACACAGAGTCACACACCCACACACACATATACTCCCCACACACCCACACACACTCCCCCCCACACACACACAGTCACAGACACACACACACACTCCCCTCCTCCACCCCCCCCACACACACACACAGTCACAGACACACACACACACACACATATACTCCCCACACACCCACACACACTCCCCCCCACACACATATATACTCCCCCCCACACACACACACACACTCCCCCCCCACACACACACAGCAGTCACACACCCACACACACTCCCCTCCTCCTCCCCCCACACACACACACAGAGTCACACACCCACACACACACACACACACACACACTCCCCCTCCTCCACCCCCCCCACACACACAGAGTCACACACCCACACACACATATATACTCCCCCCCATACACACACACACAGTCACAGACACACACACACATATACTCCCCACACACCCACACCCCCCCCACACACACATATATACTCCTCCCCCACACACACACACACACACACTCCCCACACACCCACACCCACTCTCCCCACTCCCACCCCCCCCCACCCACACACACACACACACAGCCATAATCAGATTCCGTGGCCCATTAGTGATCCAGAACCAGGTTGTTTGATCTTTGAGTGTTTGATCTGATTGGTTCCCAGCTGAGTCCGACCCTACACCCAGCAGGTGGCTTCTGTTAGGAGCTTCAGAGGTTAGCCACTCACCGTTAGCCGTGGTGTTAGCAGGCAGCATGCAGGGTTAGCAGCTGAAGCAGACAGCTTGAAGCAGACAGGTGGGGCCCACACCGGAGGACAGAAATCAAGTAGAAGGCCCTCAGCGACAGGAAACCAGAACCAGAACCAGAACCAAAGAGATGGAGGCACAAACTGACAAGTGGTTCTCACTTCTGACTCTTTAAATACTGACTCTTGGTCTCTCGGTCAGATACAGACGCTAAAATCCCCCTTTAGCATCTGTATGGAACGCAGCGGGCACATTAGGACACCAGATAGAAAAAGCCCTCTCTAGGGCTGATGGATGGTTCTGAGTAGGCTCCATGCACAGCTTGGACCATAAGGCCTGACGTTTTTGTATGTGTGGTGCAAGGGTGGCTCTGTGAGAGCACCCTAAATTTCGTTGTACCTTCACAGTGCAATGACAATAAAGGCTATTCTATTCTACTGGCGCATTGAGTCTGCACCAATCTCTGTGTGTGTGTGTGTGTGTGTGTGTGTGTGTGTGAGGATGTGTGTGTGTGTGTGTGTGTGTGTGTGGGGGGAGTAGGAGTGAGTGTGTGTGTGTGTGTGTGTGTGTGTGTGTGTGTGTGTGTGTGTGTTTGTGTGTGTGTGTGGGGGGGGGAGTAGGAGTATGTGTGTGTGTGTGTATGTGTGTGTGTGGGAAGTATATTTGTGCACGTGTGTGTTTGTGTGTGTGTGTGAGGGTATATGTGTGTGTGTGTGGGGAGTAGGAGTGTGTGTGGGTGTGCGTGTAGGGAGTATATGTGTGTGTGTGTGTGTGTGTGTGTGGGGGGAGGGGAGTATATGTGTGCGTGTGTATGTGTGTGAGTGTGTGTGTGGGATGGAGTATATGTGTGCCTGTGTGTGTGCGTGTGGGGGGGGTAGTATGTGTATGTGTGGGGAGTATATGTAATTGTGTGTCTGTGTGTTTGTGTGTATGGGTGTGTGGGGAGTATATAGTATGTGTGCGTATGTATGTGTGTGTGTGTGTGTGTGTGTGTTTGTGTGTGTGTGTGTGTGTGTGTGTACACACAAAAACATGTGACACCAAACACTTGATTCAAGAATCTCAAGAAAGTTTTTGGTTAAATATTATAAACAAAAAATCCAATGATTTCTATCTGAATATTTTGGAAACCTGGTCCAGCGTCGGTGGATCATTGCAGGTGTTGGGGTTTTTTGGGGGGGTTTGGTGGGTTGGTGGGGGGGGGGTTTGGGGGGACTGCTGGGAGTTTATTCAACAGAAACATGATCTTACCACGTCTGTCTAACCCCTGCTCAGGCTGATTATAGAGAGGTTAAATCTGACGTGAGCTCTATCCTGAAAAGATAGGAGGAGGAAACAAAAAACACATCTGGGAATTACCCACCAATACTGGGGGGGGGGCAGGGGGGGTCACGCTCAGATATCAAGGTATTAACCGCTGACCTAAGCCCTGATATTAATATTTCGGTGTTTTTTCAAGTTTGACCCGATTTTTACATGCATTTCAGTCTAAGTGACTGATGGGACCAACAAACTTCACTGTTCCGAGTTTAAAAAGGCGCTGACGTACCAAGGCGGCCTAGTTTCTGTGTAGTGTGCCAAGCACCGTCACCCCGCACCTTCACCCCTCCGCACCGTCACCCCTCTGCACCGTCATCCCTCTGCACCGTCACCCCTCTGCACCGTCACCCCTCCGCACCGACGGCCCCCAGCATCGTCGCCACGTGGCGCCGTCGCAGAGTAGTAGTAGTATTTTTAAAACTATAACCGTTACATTAATCAGCATTTATTCCCGAGATGTTACCATCACGAAAACTATGAGCACATTAATATCCCACAATGCAATGATGATAAAAAAAAAAACTTTACATTGTGCAGCCCTAATTAGCTCCCTCTTACACCTTTAGCTCCCTCTTACAGCTTTATTGTCATGGCGGCTGCACACAGAGGGTGAGACTGTTGTTGGCGTGCAACCTGTCTGATGTCATGCGATGGGTCAGGTAGAGTTTAGACTGACCTCTGCTCCTCCTCCATCTCCTCCTTCGTCATCAGTGTCTCAAACTTGCTCTGCTTCTTCCCCGGGGTGAACGTCACTTTCTCTTCTGCTGCAGCCACATCTGACACACACACACACACACACAGACACACACACACACACACACACACACACAGATAGAGTCAGAAAAGTAAGTACGTACACTTACTCAAGCACCGTTTAACCCTTGGGCTATGTTCACACATGCATCCCTATTAATAATACATGTACAGTACATGTATTACTGAAGGTCCACTATGTCTGCCAGCGCCGCCAGGTCGGGCCTCTCCTGCTTCAATATACTGAACCCACACACACACACACACACACACACACACACACACACACACCTGTCGCTCCACCTGTCACATGTCAGGAGGCACATTGTCAGTCTGGACAGCGGCTGTTGTTCAGAGCAGCCAAGTGCTTTAACTGACTGTTAGAGATTAATCCTCCTGAAGCAGATGGCTATAAAGACGCTAACTGATCCACTGACTCACACACGCATGCATGCGCACACACATGCACACACACGCACATGCGCACGCACACACACACACACACACACACACACACACACACACACACACACACACAGTAAACAGCTGGTCGTCATGTCGCTGCTGGGTCTGACCTTCCTCTTAATAACAGTTGGTTAAGATGAACAGCTTCTTTTTTTTAAATATATTTTTCTGATCCTTCACCCAAAGACAATCATCAGTCGACGACAGAGTTACGCAACAGAGCCCGTGTGTTGTGTACATGTAGGCCGACCGCTCGACTCTATTGGCTTTTCGTGGAGATAAGTTATCTGCCGAGCACAGCTGCTGGCGTCTGCTGATCCAACAACAGGAGAGCAGTCTGTGTCCCTCTAACAACAACAAAAACAACAACAAAAAATGTATTTTTAAGCCCTCCCTATATATGGCTCTCAACTGTTTTGGTCACCAGCCAGAACGGCTAGTAGGTTTTTAAAGTTATCAGCCAATCAGATCCTCCACTAGCCGCTTTACTTTAATTCCAGCTCCTCTGGTTTGTTTAGCACCCTTTGTCTACCAGAGAGAACAAGTGAGCTGTTAGTACTGTCAAACAGCTTTATCTTAACGTACAGAGAGAGTAACCCCCCACCACCCTCCACACAGTTGCTAGTAGCCACGGAGAACATGGAGGATTTAAAAAAATGGATGGACTCTTTTTACTGAAGTATGGTCCCACGGGGTCCACTGGAAGAGGAGGGACTTGGCCTCTCTAAACCATTTGGATGTTAAACTGTGTGTGAGCAGCAGTCTTACCGTTGTTTAGGACAGTCTCTGGTTCCGGTTCTGGTGATTCCTCTACAGCAGGTTCAGGGGTCGGCTCAGGTAAGACCTCCTCGACAGGTTCAGGTTCGGACTCGGCCACAGGCTCTGGATCAGGCACTGCGACTGGCTCTGGCTCTGGTTCTGGGACACGTTCGGGCTCGGGTTCAGGTTCAGATGCAGGTTCTGGCACTGCAGCTGGCTCTGGGACAGGTTCAGGTTCGGACACAGGTTTGGGTACTGCAGCCAGTTCTTGTGTTGCAACTGTTTCTGGGACAAGTTCAGGTTCTGGTACAATCTCTGGCGCTTTTACCGGCTCTGGTGCAGGCTCTGGTGCAGGTTCTTCTGCTTTTACCGGCTCTGGGGCAAGTTCTGGTGCTTTTACGGGCTCTGGTGCAGGTTCTGGTGCAGGTTCTGGTGCAGGTTCTGGTGCTTTTACCGGCTCTGGTGCAGGTTCTGGTGCCTTTACCGGCTCTGGTGCAGGTTCTGGTGCTGCTTTTACGGGCTCTGGTGCAGGTTTTGGTGCTGCTTTCACTGGCTCTGGTGCAGGTTCTGGTGCTTTTACCGGCTCTGGGGCAGGTTCTGGCGCTTTTACTGGTTCAGGAACAGGTTTTGGTGCTTTTACAGGCTCTGGTGCAGGTTTTGGTGCTTTTACCGGCTCTGGGGCAACCTGGAAAGACAAAAGGTTTTTAAACCGTTTACTTCTTTCAGAGATAAAAATGACTTTTGATCTGATGAACAGTGTTTTGTCGACGAAACAAGACTGTTGTCCCAGACGTCGTTTGTTCCAGCATCATTCTGACCTATATTTATGTATCTAGTGGTGGCGCCCTCTAGTGGCTGTAGTAGTTGTAGTGGAAAGTTTTTATCTGTCATAATGATGTGTGATATTTCTTTCATATATTATCCATTACTGCATGTTTTTTTATATTCTCATCACTTTATATGCATTTACTTTTATACAATACAATATTTACTCTGTTTTCTATATGATATTATATCAGTTATAGGAATCCATTATAGAACTCTTAAAAGGCAATCGTGGTTACTCCTGCCTCCCTAGTAGTGAAGCTACGCGGCCCCCTCCCTCTCATATAGCAGATGTACTTGGCAGTACCTGGCAGAGGGCCAACTTCAATAGCTTGAAACAGTACAGACTCAGCAGTAAAAGAAGCAGAATCAGCAAGACCAGAATTGTTGAGTTAACAAGAAATACAGTCCCTCCCTTCCACAACATAGTTCTAACAGGAGCAAAGCAAGAAGTAAGGTGAGGAAGTATAAGAGCGCCAATTTCTCTCTCTCAGATGGGCTCCCACGTAGAGCCAGGTTCTGTCTGAGGTTGCGGTTTGTTAAAAGGAAGTTTTTCCTCGCCGCTATATGCTATATGCTATATGCTATAACTATAACTATATGCATGCTCTTTGCGGGGGGTGGGAAATTGTTGGGTCTTTGTAAATTATTATAATAATTATTTTGGTCTAGACCTACACTATCTGTAAAAGGACCTGAGATGACTTCTAACACCTGCTCCATCACCATCTGGTACGCTGCTGCCACTGCCGAGGAAAAGAGCAGAGTACACACACACACACACACACACACACACACACACACACACACACACACACACACACACACACACACACACACACACACACACACACACACACAGAGACACACACACACACCTCTTCAGAACCGTAAGTCAGCTTTAAGGTCACAAAGTTCTGGTTTTAAATAACTATCACTCGCAGAAAACATTCATAGGGTCCCAGAGAATATTCATGAGTTATTTTTTGCAAATATTCTGACTTCAGGAAAAGGATACACACATTTACACACCTTCTCATTCAATGTGTTTCTTTATTTTCACGACTATTTACATTGTAGATTCTCACTGAAGGCATCAAAACTATGAATGAACACATATAAAATTATGTACTTAACAAAAAAGTGTGAAAAAACTGAAAACATGTCTTATATTTTAGATTCTTCAAAGTAGCCACCCTTTGCTTTTTTGATAACTCTGCAAACCCTTGGTGTTCTCTCAATGAGCTTCATGAGGTAGTCACCTGAAATGGTTTTCACCTTCACAGGTGTGCCTTGTCAGGGATAATTAGTGGAATTTTTCCCCTTATTAATAAAAAAGCAAAGGGTGGCTACTTTGAGGAATCTAAAATATAAGACATGTTTTCAGTTATTTCACACTTTTTTGTTAAGTAAATAATTCCATATGTGTTCATTCATAGTTTTGATGCCTTCAGTGAGAATCTACAATGTAAATTGTCATGAAAATAAAAAGGAAACGCATTGAATGAGAAGGTGTGTCCAAACTTTTGGCCTGTACTGTATCTGAACACCATGTCTACTGACTGCTTTATCAACGTTCAATCTGCCTCATCATTGTGCACATTGATACCTTATGTGACAGGGGGTTATTGGGACATACTGAATCTTCCTCTGGCATACTACACATGAGGGAAGTATGGGAACGGTAACGCAGGGATGGCTGTCAGTTGCAGCTCCTCGTTGAGGGTCAGCCGCCTCCTGCAGCTGACTTCAGGACAAATCAAACCCTCTTCAGTGTCCGCTGACCTGTCCTCTTTCCTGACACCGGACATATGTGTACATATATTTATATATATATGCAGACGTTTGCACAGATCTGGTTTCTCCGTCCACCGCTGTGATGTTACAGGAGTGTGAGATTGTATCTCTTCTGAAATTAAGAGATTTGTTGTCAAGTAGGTTTTCTATTGGCTTAAGGGTTAGAGTCTCTAGAAAACATAGTGCAGTAGGAGTCCCTGTCTGGTCCAATCAGTCAAATCGCCCTCGACCTGGACACACGCCACACGCCACACTTCTGCCACTGATGACTCATTGCAGCGACAACTGGTGCACCATGGGAGATCAGACAGTGAAATGCATCGGGCCGGGCCGTCCCTTTAATCCCACAGCAGCCCTCCCCCCTCCCTCCATCCCTCCCTCACGCCCACTAACTGGATTGGCATCCTTTTAGCCCCAAACACTTCCTCTGCCTCGGAATTCCTGAGCTTTGAAACACCCAAATAATCTCACCGGACACCGAAGAGACGGCTCGCTGAAACAAAAGTGTTCTGGCCTCACGATGTGAACATGTGGAAGTGAAATCTTAAAAAAAAAAAAAAACTCAAGGCAAGAGCGAGAGTGTGAAGGTGTGTGCGAGTGGTGCTGTGATTAGTCCGAGTCGTCCCGGCCTCCGCGACCTCTGAGAGCGCTTCCTGGTAAATATATCTCCGCGGTAACTCTGCACCGAGTGCTTCTGTAACGGGAGCGGAGCAGAGGACGCCATCAGATCCCCCGAGTGGACAGAGTTTAGAGAAGCAACGCTGCAGAGCAGACACTGCCTGGGATCAGAGGGTGGGAATCTCCCACAAATTGCAATAGAAAATCTGACAAGTCTCCTCTATAACATATCAAAAGTCCTAAGAAATGGGTGTTGCCAGTTTCCCAGTTGCAGCCCGTGTTAAGGTTAGACCCTACAGGTGAATAGGGGAAATATTTAAACTAACAGATATGAATGAATGAATGAATGAATAAATTCTAATGTGATAAAGTGCTGAGTAACTGTGCAAACTGCATCATTAAAAAAGGTTTAGCTTCATTTAGGACTGTTATTGCTTTGGGAAAGAAGCTATTCCTAAATCTACTAGTCCTTGTTTTAAGGCATCTGTAACTTACGTCTCCCTGAGGGCAAGAGTTCAAACAGTGGGGGACCAGGGTGACAACAGTCATGGGTAATTTTGGTGGCTTTTGAGAGCAGTCTTGAGTTGCCTGTTTCCTCTACTGAGGGAAGAGGACAGCCAACGATCTTCTGTGCTGTGTTGATCACTCTCTGTATTCGTTTTTTGTCTGCTGCAGAGCATCCAGCGTACCGCACAGTCACACGGTGCCCCAGGATGCTCTCTATGGAGGAACGGTAGAAGTTTTTTAAGAAGTCTGAGGAAATGCTGGGGCTGTTGTGCCTTCTTTACCACTGAAATCAATGAACGGAGTGATATCAACATGAAACTTCCCCCCGTTGATTATTTACATTAAGACAATACTTTTTTGTATTACAAGTTTTCTGAACTTGCAAACAGGGTTTAAAAATAAGGGTTTCCCGATGGCCCGGCGAAAGTAAAACGCCTCGTAGAGCAACACAGTTACCCGTTTACGTACGCTTTTTTTGGCATTTTCTTGACTTATTTTTAAAGCTTTTTTTTCTACTTTTTCTGACGCTTTTCCTCAGAGTTGTTTTTTGTATAGGGGTCAGTAAAAATTTTATTCAGGCAAGTAACTTTTTTTTTTTACTTGCACGTCCAGACGTGATGCTGAACGCTAGCAAATGAGGCATTATCTAATTAAATATGTGCTAATTTACATAAATAAAAGGTGTTTCGGTATTTCTTAACTTGGACCCGGTTTTCCCATGCATTGGTGAGCAAATTACGTTGTAATCTTGAGATAACCTGCTGCTTTAAACACAACTACATCACTTAATTCATGGCATGATTTCATCAGCGGAGGTATTTTGCTGAGGAAAAGATAGCAGAAGTGCATGTTGCAGTACAGAGGGAGAGATGTCGCAGGGAACAGACTCTGTCTCTGTCTCTGTTAAACCCACTCAGAGTTCCCTCGGCTCTGTGACGCCGCCTCCATTTAGGAAAGAGACCAAGAGACACTTCCACTCTGTTCTCTAAAGAGAAACGTATACAGTATATTCACATACGTCATAGTATATTCACATACACATAGGTCACACCAGGCCCGGATTGGCTAATCGGGAGCACCGGGAGAATTCCCGGTGGGCCGGTCAAGTCGAGGGCCGGTGTTCAGGTATGGCACTGGGTTGAAATCATAGTTGAATATTATGGATGCTGTCCCTATGCTGCCTGCACTCGCAGCCCACTTTTTGTATAAAACCCAGCCCACCGTTCTCTTCATTCATGCAGCCCACTCGCAGAGTGCAGCCTGCCTGGTTAATGATGACCTATTTATGTTCCGAGTCCTCTGACGGCAGCACCTTCTAAAAAAAATAAAAATACGTCAGCGTACACAAGTCACTGGTGCTTGTTGGAGGATGCGACCGCGAGCAGAAAGAAGCTGTTTTAAACGGGTAGTAGAAAGCGCAAAACGGCACTGAAAAGGCTTCAATTTAAAAAAGGAGAGCTCTAGAAAGTGACGCGGCCAGATGAACTTTTTCTATTTTTAGCAAAACGCCAAATGAAGACCTTGAGACGGGTAAGCTAAGTTAGTTAGGAGAAGTGACTGCAAACCAGCGTCTATGTGAATCAAACTTGTTCTTGTAGCTCCGCAGCAGCAGCTACTAGTCCTACTAGTCCAGTTTGCTGCTAACAGTGACAATGAAGAGCCAGTAAGGTTACCAAGCAGCAGCAGCTATATGAGCCCAGAACTCCAGTTTGGGCAGGAAGGGTTGATCATTGACTGAATATTATAAGAATTAATAAGAGTGTGGTGTTGACCTGCTCTATATGAAAAATGCCCTGGGATAATTAATGATGGCAGATGATTCGGCACTACCATAATGACACTGAATTGACTTGATCAGAAAGCTTTGTAAAAAGGAGAGATTTGTGCTGAGAATTATGACAATTTATAAAATGTGATTTAGTGTCAGAAGCAGAGCCAGTAGTGTGCATTAGGGATAGCTGCTGTCAGTGTGGATGGAACATCTACTGTAAGCTGTTGTATCACAGTGTGTGAACAAGCAAACATGATCAGATTAGCTACAATATAATCACTTATATGCCCACATATTACTTGTGACCCATTATGAAAGTTGTATGAAATATTCAAAGGAAAAAATAGATGTCATTAGAAAGTCCAATACAATGTATCTTGTTCTTTATGTAATCTGTGATTACTTATTTGCACAGAAACAGATTCTGATATTGTTCCACATCATTGGGTTGTTGTTAAGATAAGATCTAAGATCTAATAAATCTACATTGTGAAGCAACACTTGGAAATAGTGATATTTTACAAAATACACCAAATTACAAGGATGTAGAGAACAGGGCGCTATTGCAGACTTATATACTACGGTTTTGATTACATTTTTTTAATATAGTCATTCGTGAAGTAAAGTGGGCCGGTCTAAGGCATGAAAATCCAGGGCTGAAAATGAGTCCCAATCCGGCCCTGGGTCACACACATACACACACACACATACTTACACACACAGACTTAACCACATATACAAACACATACAAAGACATATACACATGCATACACAGATACTTACACTCACACATATACACACACTTAGACATGCATACACACATATACACACTCTTACACACACACACTTACGCATGCATACACACTAGAGTCCGGATCGGGACGGATTTTTCTGTCCGAGGCCGGCCCGCGTCAGACAGAGCCGTGTCCGAGCCCGGCCCGAGCCCGACACAGTTAAAATCTAATTTGTTTCCCCTCATACTAATGACACATTTAGGCTACGTTTGGTTGTGTGGAAAGCTTTTATTAAGCAACTGTAGGAAGGCATTCGGAAATGTCAACAGATGAGCGCATCAGTGCACACGGGGCAACAAGCGCATGTTAATCAGCTGTTAAAATGTTCAATGTGTTAACCTCTCCTGATCGCTTCGTTTCCGACCGTGATCAGAAAACCAGGGGAGACTCGTTACCTCCAGGGCCGACATTATAACATCAATAACCTCTAACTCTGCTCCGGTTGCATCTACAACACGTCTGCTTCCTTTTTCTCTATCTCTCTTCTGCCCACTTAGCCTACCACACACACACGGGTCGGGTATCTATGCCTTAATACACACATACACACACTTACACACACACACATATACACATACTTACACACACACACACACATATACACATACTTACACACACATACACACACATACTTACACACACACACTTACACACACACACACATTCTGTATTGTTTCTGTATTCATTGTTTATTCTTATTAATTTTAAATATTTGTGTGTGTATGCACCAAATACCAAGACAAATTCCATGTAAGTGTAGCTTACTGTGGCAAGAAAGGCTTCTCTGATTACTGATTTCTGATTGGCCGATATAAGAGCCCAGGAGAGCCAGGCTGTGCCTTGACTGGCGGGTTAGAGGTGGGAGCGGGACAGGCTGTTCTGGTGGAAGAATAAGCTGCCATGGTGTGATATGAAGCCATTGTTTTCTCCTGGATGTGATGCGATGTGGTCGGGCTTCAGAAGGAGGAGGAAGAGGCAGGAACTGAGCCAGGCCAGGAGTGTGTGGGGGGAATACCAGGAGAAGTATGTCAGACACAACCAACCAGTCCTCCAAACCCTCCGATGATATCAGTAGTTTGTTCCTCCAATACACTGGTTCTCAAGCTTCTTTTTTAATAATGTTCCCCTTTTGAACTGTTTTTTTAAGCCATGTACCCTCTAACCAGCACAAATCATTTTTGGTAGAAAAAAAAAAAGTCTCACACACACACACACACACACACACACACACACACACACACACACACACACACACACACACACACACACACACACACACACACACACACAAACACACACACACACACACACACACACACACACACACATACACAGACACACATACACACACAGACACAAACAGACACACACACACACTCACACAGCATCTTTCCTCCTTCCAACGTGTGTACCGTGTTCACATTCCCATTTATGGAGAGCTGCATGTCAGCGACTCTGTGCTCACTCCCAAAGAATGAGCAGGCAGAAGAAATGTTCAACAGCCTCAGCATGACTCAGGGAGAATTCCGACCATCCTTTTCTTATCGTCATCGGGATAATCAGCTGCCGCAATAAACACACGGCCAAAAGTACTCTGAGGTTTTTTGGGCTTAGTTGAAAGAAAACGTCAGCTGCAGGCCGCCGTTTGGTTCTGTTCAGCCCCTGCACTAATCCTCGTCTTTCCTAACCACAGACGGTTATCGTATAAATTACGTACGTTACCTGATGAATCCAGTCTTGTGCCGATGCTCTGACAAGCAGAAGCCATGTCTACGTCCTGATGACTGTTTAGAAAACCGATTCATATTTTAGAGAACTCACAAACAGAAGAATGTGTCTCTCGCGTAGGGGAAAGGTTCAACACAGTTCAACTCTTGCGGCGGGCGGGCGGGCGGGCGTGTGCGTGTGACGAGCACCAACGCCCGTCAGACTGCCTGCACCCCCTCTGCAGAAGCTCCGCCCCCTGGTAAACTGGAAATGTGGCTTTAAGGTCTGCATTCAAAAAAATGCTAGGAAAAGCTACGGTATGTGTCTACAGTGGTGTTTTTCTGTTGTCCCCTCTTCTTTACAGCTTTGGACTGTGGATGTTCCCTCCACCAGCAGGTACCAGTTTCTCTTCACTGACCAATGACGAGCGAAGAAAAAAACAGGCTCCGCCCTCCTACAACCGCCACGGCTGCATCTGATTGGACCCACGCGTCACTCGCGGGGCTGTCTGCTCCCGGATTTCCAAACAGACCTACACGGCGGCTCGTTTGGTAACTCTCTCTTATTTATTTTATGGAAATAGTTCACTGAAATGGGTTTCTGAAAACATTTTATGGGAAATAATAATCTGCTGCTGCTGAATCCGTCTTCAGTTCAGACCGACGGGGGCCACTTTAAAAGAAGAGGCTGGGAGTCGAGCTGGACGCTCCTGATTTGCATGAAGTCACCTGGATCCAAGGAGCAGGAAACTGCGATGTTCCCAGAATGCATTGCGCGGCTGACTGGCTCACAGAGACAACGAAAGTGCGGCGACGACGCAGTGGACACGGACTCTGACTCATTCTACTGTGTTTTTAGTATGCAGTTTTAAAGCAACGCTTCCAGTTTACTACAAAAACTACTGCACATTTGTTTTCCCAGAACAAGGTCCGTGTTCTCCTGTGCATTGATCAGCACCGAAGTCGGGACACGTAGCTTCATGTGCTTCGGCCTTTTTTTAGGCTGCGGGGTGGACGGAGGTGGAGCAGCAGTAACTTTAGAAGCAGGAAGAGAACAACATGCTAAGCACAGAAATGTCAGGGAGCCAGATCAGGCTCCGGCTCTGATGTCACAGACATGTGGAGCACGCTGAGTGATTGATAAATAGCTTGATAGGAGTACAGACAGTATAGCTTTTTTTTCGACATTTAAGTTGCTTTAATTTACGTTTTTGTCGCAATTTCTATGTTTTTTTTCAACATTTTTATATTTTTTGTGTGGTGTTTTTGTCGCCTTTTCCGCTTTCATAGACATTCACAAATGTGGGTTTCTTTTAACCAAATTGTCATAGCGTTTGGAGAAAAAAAATTTATTAAAAAAAACATCGGGAAAAGACAAAAATGACAAAAAAAGAAAAACAGCTCAAGTAAATAAATGAACCGAAGTAAAACATCATGCAGACTGACTCTGACTCCCCACACACACACGCACTATCTTTGTGGGGACCCTTCATTGAGATAATGCATTCCCTAGCCCCTTACCCTAACCATCACAACTAAATGACTAACCTTAACCCTTACCCTAACCCTAACCATAACCTATTTCTATCCCTAATCCTAAAACCAAGCCTTAACCCTCAAACAGCCATTTAAGGTTGTGGGGTCCAGCATTTTGGCCCCACAAAGCTGTCGGGACCCCACAACTTTCATGAAAACAACACAGAAGTGTGGTGTGAAGTGTGTTGGAAGCAGCTGTCTGTCGGCTGTGAGTTGGGCCTGAGTCAGCAGGATGAAATGACACAGTTCAGCCTTCCCATGAAGACCATGTGAAGGCGTCTATTTCAGACAGGCGCCACCGTGAACATACACAGGTCGGAGTAAATATAGGATTCATGTTGGATACCAAATATAGACGCCCAGCGTGTCGCATGTTACAGCAGCGCTGGGCACTTTCCTCCAGCTTTTTAAAGGTCTAACACGTCGACTGACACACCTCTGGACACGAACCGTTGTAATGCAACAAAACTAGGGAGCAACAGATACTGGGTTTAAAAGGCTGATACCGATTATATGTAGTCAATGAACGCGATATTTGGAACCGATATGCATTTACAGTCCAAATTAAAATCTTTAAATTAAGATTTAGATTAAGAACACAAAGCTTTGTTTTAATGCTTTAAGCAGTTATGTGGAGGACTACAGATGGAAAGTAGCATAATGCTAAATCTGGTGCAGCCATCTTTTTAATGTAACTGCACATTGTCCTGCTAAATAAACTAAACTAAATGTAACAAATGAGACACTCTGAACATAATACTCAGTAACACAGAGTCAGACATTGTTGTGGGCGGGATATTAATGGCTAAGTAAGTAAGTAAGTAGGTAAGTAAGTTGGTAGTAGGCCTCTCACGATAAAAGTTTTTGCTGTATGATAAATTGTCCCAGAAATTATTGCGATAAACGATAATATTGTCGTTGAGAGACCGTTTTCATCTAATAAAATGATAATGGCACATATTTTAAAAGATCAATAAACTTTTATTTCTAAAGAATATTTAACACTGGAACTGGAAGACATTTTAAATATCCACAATAAATGAACAAAACAACCAAAAACAATAAATAAAATTGACTCTCAGTCTCACAAAAAATGCACTGGCATTAAAACCAAACGCAATCAAAAAGTAACGTTATCTGAAAACAGTGAGTGGTTTTTTAGCATCTCACATCACACATTCAGTCGCTATAACCACTACTATGGTCAGAAACATTGTGCCATAATATGAACAATAACGTTGGTGTCAACAGGCTTATCTCCTAATGTTAGCTACCGACCGTTAGCTTGAAACCATCCAGCAAATAGACGGTACCGTAGGGTGCCGTTATCTGAAACCAGTGATTTAATGTCACCGCTTATTTTACACAGAGTTTAAGAACAAAACAAAACGCTGAGTGAACATTACTATGTTTTTCATGTTGGTTGTGAGCGGTATGCACCCCCACTAACACTGCAAAATGGTTTTAAAACCGTAACGTTAATTCAGCGTTCTCCTGCAACGGGAGTCTCACTACCCGATGTGAGTCGAGCACAGATGTGAGTCGTGCATGCTCAGATTTAAAGGGTTCACGGCATAACATGTCATACTGAAATTTTTGAAATCCATAAAATAAGAAACTTTTCTCATTACAAACAATAACAGAAGATGGAAATAATTTCAAAAACGTTTTAGCTATCTATGATTGTTTGATTGCTAACGTTAGCTCCAAACACCATTCAAGCGACAGCCTTTGTTGTGTTTGATTGCTAACTTGTAGCCAGCAGTCATTTCAAAAACGTTTTAGCGATCTATGATTGTTTGATTGCTAAAGTTAGCTCAAAACGCTATTCAAGTGACAGCCTTTGTTGCGTTTGATTGCTAACTTGTAGCTAGCAGTCATTTCAAAAACATTTCAGCTATATATGATTGTTTGATGGCTAACGTTAGCTCAAAACGCCATTCAAGTGACAGCCTTTGTTGTGTTTGATTGCTAACTTGTAGCCAGCAGTGAACGAACTTCGTTAGGTAGGTCGAGTGTAGTCAGTTCGCTAACACAATTAGCTTGCTCTTATGCAGCTAAACAAAGCTAGCTTGAGAACATTCTTAAATTTATTGAAATGTAATCATAGGCTATTTCAATGTCAATTAACGTGTAATAGAGTCAAATAACCAAGGTTTGTAACGGTGGGCTTTATCTCGTTCTAGTTCATCACGAATTAGCCAGCCGGGCTTAGGTCCGGATCAGTCCGCCTGCAGCTCCAACACTGGGGGCGTTTTGATCCGGAGCACTCAGGTTCATGTCTTGTCACTCAGGACACCCGTCTGTCGCTAGCAATGATGACGCAGTGATTAGTGACAATTCTCTCCGACCAATCAGGAGACTGCAAGTTTTCACATCACCTTTTGGTCTCGCCTCAGCTCACTTGGAACCTCGACGGAGGTGATACTAAATAAAGTACCTGTTGGCAGGTACCAGGGACTTTTTAACATAATGGAAAACCAAAACAGGCGAGTAGAGTCGAGGTGAGTCGAGCAGGTACCGTGTGATGGAAAAATGCCATAAATCCGACTCAGTGGTGAGTGAAACCGAAGCGGAGGGACAGACACACTGTCCCGTGACACTGAGACAGTGTACAGGACAGTGTCCCGGGACACTCCTCAGCACACTAGCAGGACAGGGCAGTTTGCTGCCACTGCTTCTCAAAAAGTGACAAAAGTGTTGAATTATTTTCTGGTGAGATACTTTCAGGTACTTTCACTCAGGTATAAGTACTTTCTAGACTTCTGGAGACTAACGGTGTCTCACTGCTGCAAACTAAACGGGATTTGCATGCGAGATAATAACCGCAGGAACATCAGCACACATTTAAATGCCTCGGCGGGCGAACACAGCGCTCATCCAGACTCTCCGTCACTGTGTGTGTGAACAAGCAAATCCAGAAGCAGCCGAGGGGAAGACCCCGGCCATGTTTGGGCGCAACGTCTGCCATAAACAGGCCGAACTGTGAACTTTAAACTGAGCACGCAAATCTCAAACGACTTCCTTCATTGATTAGGAGATGTGGTAACAATCCATATGTAAAGATAATCGGTACGCAGAGTCAATGTCTTTACAT
The DNA here is from genome assembly GCA_025617405.1 of Perca schrenkii. Classification (NCBI taxonomy): domain Eukaryota; kingdom Metazoa; phylum Chordata; class Actinopteri; order Perciformes; family Percidae; genus Perca; species Perca schrenkii. Next base: position 31,199,285 of record CM046801.1, on the reverse strand, counting down.
AACTGGGTTGTTCTGCTCATGTGACTCAGAACTGCTGCCATATCTACATGTATTTCAGCAATAAATGAACTAAAAAATAATGTAAAGTCCCACTCCTGAAACCTCTCGGCTGAATGACAACTCTTCCTTCCAAAGATCTATCCATTGATTCATTGATTGATTAGTCGTGTTTACAAAAGAATCCAAAGTACATAGTTCCCTAAATGTCTCGGGAAATTCAATATAGTTCTTTTCTTTCCCACTGCTAGTCTGCAGAAACAAGGACTTCAGAGTGATGTGTAAAACTAGCCTCACTTTTAATATATTACAGATTAAAAATATGTTTTATTGTTTACATATATTGGGCATGTTTGGTCAAAAAAAAAAAAAGATCTTATTTTGGCTTTTTGTAGACTATGATACAACTCGATCACGATCAACACGATCAATCGATACACTGATTTGTCAAAAGAATCCAAAATATATTTAAAAAAAAAATGCTTTAAATGTACGAACATGTTTTGGCACAAAAGACAATCTTATTTTGGCTTTGAAAAATAATAAAATAAAAAATTAATCTAAAAAAAAATACAGAAATAGTAAATAAATAAATAGCGAATAAATAGTAAACAAATAAATAAACATATAAAAAAATATTTATAACAAACATGAGTTTCTGATAACTTCCATGTCACTATAATTAGAAACTTCAAACACCAATAAATCGATCAGAATCGATCGGTCTTCGGTCTAAGACCCTTCAGCAACTGATGATTATTGATTATTTTGTGGATTTGATTTGCAAAATAAATTAATTAAACGTCAAAGAAAAGAAATAATCTCTGGATCAGATGTGTCTATCCCTTAGTAAATTCATGTGGCTTTTATCTATCTATCTATCTTACCTTAACAGGGATCTTCTCAGCAGGGAGCCGCGGAGCCAGAGCTCTGGACGGGGGGACCTCGTCTCCGTAGCCGACTTTAGGCTTCTTCTTCCCGGCCGCGGAGCCGGAGGAGTCGGGCTTCTTGTTCAGGTACGAAGAAGCGAAATAAACGGCGACGACGGTGAAAATGATGGCGGGGATGATGACGGCCGGGTCCAGGTCCATGATGGCGGGTTTCTGGATTTACTAAATAAAGTTAAAAGTGCGTTGAGGGGACGGCTGGTGTGTGTTAACCCAGACAGTCACAAACACACACACACTGAGCCGCATCTCGCCCCAGGCTCTCAACACTATCTGCCCGCAACAGCTGACAGCTTGACGTCCGGGTGGCTTTCAAAATAAAAGCCTTTACATGGAGTAAAAACTCCTGTTTCCTGTGCAATAACTCGGCTTAGTTTTTTATTATGTAATGTAGAGTTGTTTTTTTAGATTACTCCTCCTGTGGTGTTTGTTGTATGTATTGCATACAGAAAACATTGTACTTCACGTCTTTGCATTGTTGTCTTGTTTCTTTGTACGTTGTTTGTATGTTTTTCAGATGTTATCAACATATGGGAGACAGCGTTGTTGGTGTTTAAATTATGTTAACTGTTGTTGATGAAGCAATAGTTTTTATTGCATGATGTATTTTTAAAGAGAAACTGAAAATTGTAATGAATTAACACTTTATTTCATTGTTAAACTGTACAAATGATCAAATTGTCTCTCCCTCTCTTTCTTTCTCTGTCTCTCCTTCATTCTCTCTCCCTTTTATTCTCTCTGTCTCTCTCTCTCCCTGTCTGTCTCTCTCTCCCTCCTTCTCTCGCTCCCTTTCTTTCTTTCTCTCCCTGTCTCTCCCTCCTTCTCTCGCTCCCTTTCTTTCTCTCGGTCTCTCTCCCTTTCTTGCTGTCTCTCTCTCTTACTTTTTTCCTTTCTTTCTCTCTCTCCCTGGGTCTCTCTTTTTCCCCTTTCTTTCTCTCTCTCTCTCTCTCATTTGTGTTTTTTATCTTTCACTCCTGACCGGGATGATAAAAGGACTGAAGTGAATTAATTAGCCAGCATTTGGAGATTTCTGGCAGCTAGTTTTCCAAAAAGAAGACTAGATGAAAACGGAGAATAAACCAGCAGAACTTAGGACCCCAGCCACAGAGTTGTGGGATGATTGTTTTGGCTGGTAAAAAAAAAAAAGATTTCTCCATCTATCGCCCAACTTGTCCGGTACCAGACATGTTCATATTTCTCTCTTGTAGTGCTGACGTAGTGTTTCCTGCCTGGATAACCTGCAGCTGGAACACAACAAGTTCACCATTTGGGATCACTAAAGTCCAGCCATCCAGAAACCAAACAGTCAGTTAGTCCTCCCAGGTCATTTCAGTCAATACAACATAACCAGGATTCTTCAGGGTACAGTTAAGACTTTCTAAGACATTTTAACACCACCTAGGAGGAAATGGAATGCCAACTACACGGCCATATAAAGGAAGATATTCACCAGGCAACGTTACCTGGGAAATATTTTGTCTGTGTCTGTCTGTGCGTGTCGCAGGTGTGTGTGTGTTACCTAGATTTAACAAAATGTGTGAAGTGTTTTTACTCTGATAATATAAAAGGAATACAATATTTGTCATATCGCTGTTATGCCAACTATTTCGAAGAAGTTTTTAATACTTTTAAGACTCTGTTAACACGCTGGCTATAAACAACCAAAGCACTGATTAGACAAACACGTTTCAAGTCATAGAAAAGATTAGATTTTATTGGAACAACAGAAAGAAATTGGGAGTCGTTTCTCAGATTCACTTCAACATTTTACCTGCAGGGAGGGGAAGAGGGGGAGGGGTGGGGCACTATGAGACCGACCTCAGAGACCAACACAGCGCCTTTAAATTAGTTTAAGAACAGATAAAAACACAGAAAAACCTCCCCCGGCAGTCAGTCACACTAACAAACTTCTTTATAGGCACTTTGAGTCTAAAGCAACAGAGTCACAGCGACATCAGGGTTAGGATACGGTCACACCCACACCTCTGGCTTTGAAAAGGAATATGTGTCGCCACGTTTCCCCCGCTCATTCCCCCTGCTGCGGCGTTTCCGAGCCCCTAAACCGGAGGCATTTGGGGGAATGAGCAGCAGAAGATATTCCTTTTTTAAACCGAAACTTTAACGGTGTAAACGTGGCCTCAGAAAAGCTGCACAAAGCTTCAACAACAACACAATCGTGGCTCATTTAGCAGCTATTTTCATTTTTGACAAACTGTTAATTAGTGAAAGTCCTTTTAAAAGCAAAGAGAATTTTCTATCACAGTCAACTGATTAGATTTGGGTTTTTTTTTGGACCAAACGAGACATTTGAAGACCCAGTTTTTTTTTTTTTAGGAAACGATTAATCGAGAAAAGAACTTAGGAAACAACGATGCAGTCTTACTGGGTCCCAGAAGTTAAGATGACGTCTTTAAATGTCACGTTTTGTTCGACCAACAGTCCAAAACCCCCCCACCCAACAAATATCAGTTTAATATCACCGAACAGGAAGAAAACCAAAAAAAGAGTCACATTTGAGAAGCAGACAGATTTGTTTTTGTTGCCATATTTCAGCTCTAATCTGCAAATTAATCAAAAATAACGAGATATTAATCAGCTGATGTCTGACTCATTTACAGTAAATCAGTGATTGGTTAACTGCTACGTGCACGTGTTAACGTCTGCGGAAATGTTGAACCAGAAGTTACGCCTTCCACTATAACCAATGACATTGGCGACATCGAACACGAGAGCAGCGTAGTGGTGATCCGCTCTACAAGCGTAGAAACACGACAGTCTTCTATATATTTTTAATGCGAGGTGTGTGCGGTGCTTTCACATAGAAATGGATCATAAAGTGTCTATATGTCTTCAAATTAAACTACCGATAGACAGGGAACAACGTAATGACTGCCAGTGAGCGTGTTGGTAGGTGGACTTGTTGTTTTCCTCCCCTGCGTCCTCTGATAACAGCTGACAGTAGATCGACGGTTTCACAGCTCTGTGCCGGCTCCAAACAGCTCTGTGCCGGTTCCGAAAAATGGAAGAAACAACAATCGCAAAGCAAAAAGCGCTCCGTCTCTCTCCGTGACTCACACAATCCTACGCCGTGTGGCACTAAAGGCAGAGACCGCTAAAACTCCGCCAACAGTCCGCACACGTTACACGTGCAGCGTAGCCCAAGCGTTACTTGATATTTAATAAGATGCACAGCCCGATTATGAAATGCTAATAAACTCTGAAACACAGCGGCTCTCCATCCACTGAAGCGGTGCATTCTGGGGACAGTGGTGCCCTCTATTGTCATGTTTTATGACTGCACAAAATCAATATGACTCAACATTTTTAGCCAGCCTTCTCCTGCCCCTTCCAGACAGTTTCTCTCAGTCGCGGCGTTTTGGCACCAAGAAGCAGGCGGAGCTTCAAACCGTCTCCTGTATTTCATACAGCAGATCTCCGAATTCACACTTCTACACGTGCTTGCGTGCGTGTTTCCCTTTGTAACCGTTTCATTTCTTTAAGGCTGGCTGACCAAAGTGACACTTTAAATTTCCAGCTTGAAGTTAAATCAGCACGGCAGCTAGAAGACACAACACTAACTCGTTTGAAACCATTTAAAAAAAGGAACACTTCAACCTCTAAATATGACCTGATGTGGATATCAATCAATCATTCACTGAGTAATTCAATTCTGGAATTAGGGCTACACAATAAATCGTTTTTTTTAATCGTTACTGAAATGTTCCCCATGCCTTTGTTTCTGAACAGACTTTTGAAGCCCAGTTGCCAGTTTCACTCTTCCTCCCCAGAAGCCTTTCCCAGTCTGGTCACTGGTTAGAATCTCTCTTCACACTTCTCACAACAGACACAAACGGGATCTTGATTGAAAGCACAGCGGTGACAGGTCTCCAGCGGTTACTCCTCCGTCGTCATCTACAGACATTTACCTACTCTAGACTACATTTACACTGCTACGGTTTGGTTGTATTAAGCCACAAAATCATCTCCGTGCACACAAGACTTTTTAGCTACGGTAGCAGAAATATTCTCCGTTTAAACTAACACGCCCAAACCCAAATATCTCAAGACCATTCGTGATGATAAGACCGACAGGCATCGGTGTTTCCAAAGGTCTCCGTTTGAGACTGCAACACAACCCTGTAGATTCCAAATGTCTCCGGTTTAGGGGCTGGAAAACACCAGAGCAGGGGGAATGAGAGGGGGAAACGTAGGGCTGGGCAATATAACGACGTCGATATATGGGGCTAGATATCCTCTTATATTTTGGATATTATAATATTGTTATAAAGTGTAATTGTATCCATGTTATTGGTGATGATCAAAACTCTCACTGTGTTCATATTTTTGTGAAAGCACCAACCGCCAACCCGACAATATTGCCGCAAAATCGGCAATCGATGTATTTGTCAATGATATCGTAATATCTGATCTTTTCCATATCGCCATAGCTTTACGGAAACAGAAGACCTTTGGAAACAACAATGCGGTCAGTCTTATCAGTTAGAGAGGTCTTTGTTTGCGGCCGCTGAGAGTGCAACAGAAGCTCAGAGATTTCAAACCAAAAGGGCGTCCAAAGTGTGAAAATAGCAAAAGATATTTGATTTGAAACCAAAACGTTAACAGTGTGGATGCAGCCCTAGACAGGAAGCAGCTGTTTGTGTGATGACCAGCTGCAGACGGCCGGAGGTCACCGTGACGAGCTCCTTTCCTTGCTGACGCAGTCGTCCTGGCTGCTGGTGTCTCCGTTGGCCGCCGCGCCGCAGGTCCGTCTCTTCTTCCTGCGGTGGGACACGGCGTCTCCCTCCGCTGCCTGCAGGAGGACAAAGTGTTCTGGCTGTTAGGACACGATATACAGGACGGGTTGGGTTACAGACGGCACTCACATGTTAGCACCTGTTGCTACACACACACACACACACACACACACACACACACACACACACACACGCACACACACACACAGTCTCCAATGTCAGCAGGACTTCATATAGCATATTTTCTTCATATTGTGCAGCCCTAGTCAATGTTACAGTTTTATGAAATAATTGCTTAAAGCATTTAAATAAAGTTTTGTGTTGGAGTTTGTAATATTCAGAAATCTTAATTTTGACTAAAAGCTTTTCATGTTTACTGTAAATGATCGGTTTCAGTAACTAACTAATAATAATAATAATAATAATAATAATAATAATAATGGGTATTGACCCTGAACAAGCAGTATTGGTTGACCCCTAATGTAAAAGCCACGTAAACCTGAGTGTGTGTTTCAGCACGTACATCAGAGTCGGAGTCAGACGAGCTGGAGGAAGATGAAGACGAAGAGTCGCTGGAGCTGTCTGACGCGATGCCCGTCGACTCCTGAAGGTCCACTTTGTCTGCCAGCGCCGCCAGGTCGGGCCTCTCCTGCTTCAAGATACTGAACCGACACACACACACACACACACACACACACACACACACACACACACACACACACACACACACACACACACACACACACACACACACACACACACACACACACACACACACACACACACACACACACACACACACACACACACACACACACACACACACACACACTAAATCCTATCTTTCTCATTACATCGTCTGAGACACCTGCACTTTCACGTTTTACATGTCCACCAGGGTTTCACGCAGTACTTTGCAGCTAAGGCGGCCGCCTAAGCAACACACACCTGCTGCCTTGACTACGTCGTCAAAAAAAAAAATGTATATGAGCGATATCCGCCGTGTTACTCTGTCCCGTTTCCTTTCATTCAATTTGACAACCTGCCAGTGGAGGCGGTGGAGACAGGCTCGGACACAAATGCCACGGGCTGCTGTGGACTTGTCAGTCTCGCAAGCGGTTCCAGGAGAGTGGCTGCATGTGTCCAACAATGCACAGAACATTAACCTGTACAAGCCTACAGCTGTGCGCGGACACAGAGTGCAGGAAAAAGTGTCAGTTTCCTGCTTGTCGGTCAAAGGTTGACGATCGGCTAACATTTAATTTCATTGTTTCATCTTTTGGAAGGCTGGCTGCCAAAAATCGCCACTTACTAGCTAATTAATTAGCCTGAGGTAAATGCTAGCTATCAGTAAACAGAAGTGCTGTGGTGGCTGGCGTCTGGTGCGCGCGCCAGCGTTTGTGTACGTGCGTGTCGAACATTAGATTACACACAGGTGGACCCTATTTACTAATAGGGTGACTTCTGAAGGCAATTGGTTGCACTGGATTTTATTTAGGGCTATCAGAGTAAAGGGGGCTAAATACTTTTGCACGCCACACTTCAGTTTTTTTTATTTGTAAAATAATTGCATCATTTTCCTTCCACTTCACAATTATGTGCTGCTTTGTGTTGGTCAGTCACATTAAATCCCAATGAAATACATTTACATTTGTGGTTGAAACGTGACAAATTGTGGAAAAGTTCAAGGGGTATGAATACTTTTGCAAGCCTCTGTAACTGGTTATAACTGTGTCTTGGGATGTGTCTAATCTCTGGTGTAAAAGCTAAAAGTCTTTACTAATCTACTCTGTGTGTTCCTGATGTGGTGGCGGCAGCGCGTTGAGTCCTTACCGGTACCACTTCCTGGAGAGTTTGGGTCGCCCTCGGACCGTTTTGTGCCACACAATGGGGAAGTTGGTGGTGCTGGCGAAGTTCTGAGTGACGGCGATTGTGGTGTCCAGGTTGAGGACCACGTGCCACCACCCGCCTGCGGACACACAGCTAGTCACCATTAACACGGGAAACAGAAACACACGGTCATCGGAAACAGAGACACCTGGTCAGTTACCATTAAGTGGGCATTCACACCAAAACGAGGGAGTGTCACTGACCCCCCCCCAATGCAGCACAAGTAGACTTCATATTTCCCAGTTAGCTGTTCTCCGTCAGATCGTATATAGATCCCAACGTTTCCGAGGGCACTTAAAGGCAGCTTCATTGCACGAGAGAGAGAGAGAGAGAGAGAGAGAGAGAGAGAGAGAGAGAGAGAGAGAGAGAGAGAGAGAGAGAGAGAGACCCTATGTTCTCCATGTGTCTGTGTCTAAGTGACTGATGGGAACAACAATCTGTGACATCGGTCCAGTATTAAGCGAGAGAAACAAGTTACAATCTAAGTTAATAAGACAATTGTCCAGCTTGTATTTACCTTCACTAAAAGTGCTCGTTTTGCTGCTGACAGACTCAGATTAATATTCTAAGTGTCTGACAACATTATGGAAAGGATTTCTAAGGAGGTCGACCTTTAAAAACCTCTTTAAGACCTTTCTGTTTAACCAGAAACAGCTCTGAGATCGTTAGCGCTAAACCCACCAGACTCCATTTTAAAAAATCTGTACTTTTAGCGTGTATATAACCAGCATATTCTCACATGTACAGAACAGGCCAAAAGTTTGGACACACCTTCTCATTCAATGCGTTTCCTTTTTATTTTCATGACTATTTACATTGCAGATTCTCACTGAAGGCATCAAAACTATGAATGAACACATATGGAATTATGTACTTAACAAAACAGTGTGAAATAACTGAAAACATGTCTTATATTTTAGATTCTTCAAAGTAGCCATCCTTTGCTTTTTTATTAATAAGGGAAATAATTCCACTAATTAACCCTGACAAAGCACACCTGTGAAGGTAAAACCATTTCAGGTGACTACCTCATGAAGCTCATTGAGAGAACACCAAGGGTTTGCAGAGTTATCAAAAAAAAGCAAAGGGTGGCTACTTTGAAGAATCTAAAATATAAGACATGTTTTCAGTTATTTCACACTTTTTTCTTAAGTACATAATTCCATATGTGTTCATTCATAGTTTTGAAGCCTTCAGTGAGAATCTATAATGTAAATAGAACGCATTGAATGAGAAGGTATGTCCAAACTTTTGGCCTGTACTGTACATCTGTAAACTATGTGTTTATTTCAACCACAACTAGAGTTGTGATGGTTGGAAAAGTGGAAAGAGTCTGGTGGGTTTAGCGAACTCAATTTTGCGGATGTTTTTATGTTTAAAAAAGGGATCTTACTCTTTAACAGAAAGGTCTACCTCCTTAGAAATCCTTTCCATAATGTTGTCAGACACTTAGAATATTAATCTGAGTCTGTCAGCGACAAAACAAGCACTTTAGTGAAGGTAAATACAAGCTGGACAATTGTCCTATTAACTTAGATTGTAGCTTGTTTCTCTCGCTTAATACTGGACCGATGTCACAGATTGTTGTTCCCATCAGTCACTTAGACACAGACACATCCAGGTTGAAACAAACGGTGGTTACCCTTTAACTGTTAAGGGTTATTATTATTTATATTATTAAGATTTAGAAAAAGATGCGTCTTCACTGACCAGGCACAAAAACGGTTTCCCCGGGTCTTTGCAGGATCTCCAGCGGTGTGAACTCAGGCGGCCAGTTGGGTTGCTGGGTTCTGGGATAGATAACGTTGAACCAGGTGATGGCCTCGTCCTGCTGGTTGCCCCCCTCCTCTCTGGCCACCTTGATGAGCTCGCGGGGGGTGTTGGTGGGGAACAGACACCACCTCTTGTGTCCCTGGACCAGGGCGTTCCAGGCACTGGTGCCCAGCGGGTCGATGTGGATGCCGGTGCCGGAGCGGGCCGGGCCCATCACAAACCACCTGGGGGTGGGGGAGGAGACAAAACCGTCACGTATCTCAGAAGCTCCTACTACGTGAGCCCCATCTCTGTCACACACACCCACCCACACAGACACGGACACGCACAAACAAACTCAAAAAGACGAGAAACCTGTACGGTGGCCGGCGCTTCTCTCCTGCGAACTGGAACAGGTCGTCCCTGAAGAAGACAGGCACCTGGTAGTCGTCCAGCAGCTTCCGCCGTTTGGCGTGCTCGCCGTAGCTGCTGTCAAAGATGTAGAGCGGGCTGTCGTCCCGCGTGCTCTCCAGGTACTCCATGTAGTACTTCATCTTCATCTTCACCGAGTAGCCGTCGTTGTCTTCCCCGCACTTGAACTTCTGGTTGCGGTATTTGCGTTTGAGGCGCTCCAGGGTCCACTTCTCCCGGGCGGGCCAGCTGTCCTGCGCGTTCAGCAGGACCACGGGCTTGTAGGGGCGCTCGAAATCGCCGGATGAACTCTTCCGGACTGAGGTGGCGAGTGTCCACACGCTCCACGTTGTCCTGTAACACAGAATGTATCAATGAGGAGGTCTGAAGGCCTTTCCAAAATCCTCACAGGCTCTGTTACATGATAAGACATTTTAAATGTAATGTATTTCCTAATCTTTGAACATGTCCAGCTTTCAGAGACACACACATAGAGAGAGAGAGAGAGAGAGAGAGAGAGAGAGAGAGAGAGAGAGAGAGAGACACACACCCACACACACTGTTGTGGAAGTTTCCTTTGCAGCAGGGGGTAGAGTTTGAGAGTTTAGTAAAGTGAAACAAATAAGACAGACTGAGACTAAAACCAAGTTGGGTTTTTGTATTTTATTAAAAGATATATTTTGCAAAATAGGAGGAATACAAGTTCACAAGAAGCACGTAGCTCAGTGTGTAAAAGATTCTTCAAATGAGTGGAAGGAAGAGTGAGCTTAAATGCACATTGGGAAAAGGGGAGTGACATTTGAACACAATCAATTGTATACATGACTTGCACATTCTTACAAACAAAGATAGCAACCTCCTAGACGTTTCATTCTGACGACAGTAAAGATATAGATCCAGTACTGGCATTTATCAGGGAAACACAGGCATACGTCATAAAATCACTTTCATCTAATCCTTTGCCCCTTTCTGACATACATCCTAAAATCTAATCCTCTGTGCTTTTCTGAAGTACCTCATGAAACTACTTCATCTAATCCTTTGTCCCTTTCTGCTGGGGTCACGCTCCCCGTGCATCTAAACAGACAAGGAGGGGAACGGATCTGGGAGAGGAGGATGTTAGATTTTGTGGCCTTGTGGGTTATCAGTTCACACGAAGGGCATACACTTTCTCTCAGACTCTCGGTCTCTGAAGTATAAACAAACTCCAATACACATGCAGGAATGCAAATTAACTGTTTGTTGTCTGTTTTATTGGTGTATGAAAATGCAATGTGCTGAATAAAAACCTAAGGATCATAAAGAATAAATGCTTAAATGTGATTTTGCCATTACACACACACACACACACACACACACACACAGAGCAAGAAAGGAGAAAGAACGAAGAAGGGAGAAAAAAGGCCAAACGAGAGAAAGAAGAGAGAAAGGACAAAGAAAGAGAGGAGTGGAGAAAAAAGAAAGGGAGAAAGTATCCGAGTAACGTTACTTCCTCCGCCTGTGTGTTCAGTAATGTGAAAAATAGATATTAAGTATCCATAAATAAACATATACAGTCCATCATGTGGCTACATGCAGCTATAAACAACAAGTGTGTGAGAAAGTAGGAACAGAGTTACATTAAATATCAAGCCTAGGGACAGAATTGAGTGCAACACCGACTCGTTGTGTACGTGACAAGCTGCACTCCTGCTGTTGTGGCTAGAGGGGATACAGCTACGGCCTAAACTCAACTAGTCCAAAGTTAGTTGTCACCGTAGATGTATCCCTTCTAGCCTCTCTAACCGCTGCGCCTAGCAGCTAGCTAGCTCATGTTAGCTTAGATCCAAATGCTACATTGACAGTTACCTTTACGGTGCGGTGTGACAGGTCGAAAGCCTCATGATAATCGTGTTTTATCCAGTCTAATGAGTCCTTCAGTTCGGGTCTGGCGCTCCGTTTCGCCTCTTTAATCCTCTTCTTACTTTTATGGTTCATTCCTGCTCCCGTGTGTTAGCGATGCTCAGCTAGCGATCGAGCTAACCCGGAGGATACTACAGCAACACATTAACGTTACCTGGCTAACGTTAGCTAGCTGCGCTGTTCTGACAGTCTCACCTTATTTATTTCAAACAGACAACAAAACCACAAGTCGGTGTGTGTTTAACACGTCTACAAATATACACCAACAAATGTGAGAACACTTTTAAAACCTGCCCGGTCGACACGGTTTTATAAATAGCTAACAAGAGAGACACTCGCTAACTGGCTTGGCCAGGCAACACAATGCTTGCGCAACTGATTGACATCTCTGTAGGGCCCGCCCTTATGTCAGGGATGAACGTGCATTGGCTACAGCGTCCGCAAGAACAAAACGTTGATTGGGTGCAATGTAGAATGAGCCTTCCCGCCTGGCGTTTACGTTGATTTAATTGGCTGTTTAAAGCGCCCTTCTTTTGTGTTGTGGTCGACGCGGAAATAGACATACGCGTGGCTGCTAGTGGTATTTGACCAATGCGATTGGTAAATACGAGTCTCTCAGCGATCGAATTGTGTAATTTAAGGGCTTATTAACCTGCACGATGGACCACGGTGGAGCCCAAACACCTAGCATAGCATACAAATTGTTCACGTTTGAAGACAACAAGAAAAACACACCGGAGTCCCTTTGTGTTTCCATACCGGAGGTGTGTTTACGTTATTAAATACATTATTATACTTCAGGTACACAGCTGCTCTTTATATACCCTTGTGGCGCTAACTTCAGCATATTATATCAATTAGCTGTTGTCTTGTTAGCGTCGTGTTCTGCTGTCATAGAATCAAGGCGCTAATGCATGAAAAATGTTAATTTAAGATAACTAGCTAGGTGTATATTCATGATATACACCTGTTAGATTAACTATCAGATGCTTAATACGATATAATAGAGCCCTCCCCTTTAATTTGGCATACATCTAGTAAAGCAAAGACATATTTATTTAAATAAAATGTGAACTTTAATAACTGGCATGCCTCTAACCATTAAATATGCAGTAGGTAACTCTTATAAAACTAACTTTCTGTCATATTTGCTGAAACTAACCCTATGTTCCAGTAGAACTACATGAATTATGTAATATAAAAAAAATCCAGCTCCTCTGGCACCACCTACAGCCTGTAGTGTGATTGGCAAAATTCCACCGCTCCCGGTTGATTTTCTCCAATCAGGGCCACAGGGCGGGTCTATCTGCCTGTCAATCACTGCTCAGGCACGTACACACATATATAGTGTTCTGCCCTCCCCCTATCCCGCGCACAAGCTGCAGAAAGGTTTCCCAAAACTCGGGTGAATATTGGAGTGGCTTTTCAGAGGTGGCGTGAGCTCCGGGATTTTAAAGATCTGAAGAACGATGCAGACGTTGCCACATTTCTTCTCGACAGGTAACATAATTACCATGAATGATTTATCTTTCACTTGGTTATTAGTAGTCAAAAGTCCACAAAGCTACGTTGGTGAGGATGATAGTAACGTTAGCACAGTGGTCGGTCTGATATGATGCTGAAATGGCTAACCTTAACTTGCTAGTTAGCATCGTTTTACTGTTGGTGAGTAAAGTTAACATTGTGTTAGTATTTAGTTATTGAAAATGTTGTCTGACATGCCGTTAGTTCTGTCAAACTCCCTTGTGTGGGAGGGGCTTAGGAGACGGTTTGGGCTGCAGCAGAAAGGGGGGAGGGACGGAGAAGTTGTCGATGTTCAAATTTGTTGGCAAAGTCCTGGATCTTCACAATCTTACCTACAGCAGCTTTAACTTATGGTTCATTTATATAAACCATGGGTATATTTGCGTTTGCACCTGCTAAAACAGCGAACTTAATTTCAGTTAGATATGTTTAACTCCTCCCTTTAATTCGGCATACAACTAGTGCTAAAAAACGTATTTATCTAATTAAAATTTGAAGAAATTGTTAGGTTGTCACTAGGGGTGACCCCGAATAGTCAAAGATTCGATGCATCGATATGCGGAGCCTGATTCGACCACCAATCTCACAGTCGGATCTTCGCGGGTGTTATTATGAAACGAGGATCATACCATTTTGGCAATATGGGGGTGCTCAATGTCTAATTTCACACAGAACTACTGGTTTTGTACGGTTATATTAAGTTATATACAGACTTTAATTATGATAATGCTGTAAAAAAAAACGTGAAAAGAAAGAAAGAAAAGTTCAATAAATATTTTTTACGTGTGTGTGTGTAAATCCAACCACCCCTGTGAAAGATTTAAGTTTCACTTTCCCTGATCTGCGACAGACGAGGAGCATCAGACGAGGAGATTAACGTTACTTAACAATGTCTGGAAAAAGAAAATCTAAAGTGTGGATGCACTTTCAAATGGTAAAAGATGATCCAAAAAAAGTAAAATGCAAGTTGTGCCAACAGCTCATGTCCTACCACTCGTCAGCAACAAACATGGCTTTCCACTTAAAACGGGTAAGTTTATTACCAATAAAGACGTTTTTCTTTTTCATATATAATGGCGGCGCTTTTAATTTACGAATAGCAATATCATATGTTGGGACTTAAAATATGTTAGTCTTTTTTCTAGATCCACCCACAGTATCAGACTGACGACAGCAGTTCATCTAGTAGTAGTAGTAGTAGTAGTACCGGAGCTGCGCCAAAACTCACTTAAAGAAAGCTAAATTTGAGACCGCCATTGCCTGAGAAAAGGAAAAGAGAAATCTATTGTTCTAAGTTTATTTCGCTTCACAATGAGGCCAGTGAATGTTGTGGACGGTGAAGGTTATAAAGAATTATTGCGCACACTTGAGCCAGGATACACAGTTCCCAAAATAGACGGTTATGCATGCGGCGGATGCGAAATACGCGTCCATACGCGCCTGCGGTTTACATGTTACCCTCCTGCTGACTAGTGTCGTGCCCCTCCCAACCCATTCACACACACACACACACACACACACACCCCCATGACACAGACAGACAGACAGACAGACAGACACACACAGGTACAGACACACACACACATATACAGACAGACAGACACACACACACACACACTCACACACAGACAGACAGACAGACACACGCACAGACACACAGGCACACACGCACAAACACACACACATATACACACACGCGCACAGACACACACAAACACACACACCTGAAACATGGATGATGTAGATGCCGATCTTTAGAAGTTTTTAACTACTCATATAAATTGTCTAAAGTCGTGAACCAGTCTCTACTTTTGGGTTTATTATATGCAAGGCATCCTTAACATGCTGCCTGTGCTCCTCATGTTTAACTGTGGTCCTCAGGTCCTGGATCCCCAGTATGGGATGTATGTGTGGCCCTGTGCAGTGGTGCTGGCTCAGTTTCTATGGACACGGAGAGAAGAGCTGAGAGGCAAGACGCTGCTGGAGGTAAGAGGAAGACTACTGGGAGAAGAGAATCACACCCAGAGACAGAGACGAGTGTAGTTCATTAACATGCTTTTATTTAATTGTAAGTCAAATATCTTTGTGTGTATTGTGGTATAAAATGCTAATACCTAGGTGATATCTGAAATATGGCTTTCAACAAGTCTTTTAAGAGTTTATTTCATTCAAGAAAGGTTCAATACATCACAGCACACGGTCTGGAAGAATGAACAAAGATACAAAAGAATC
The DNA here is from genome assembly GCA_025617405.1 of Perca schrenkii. Taxonomy (NCBI): domain Eukaryota; kingdom Metazoa; phylum Chordata; class Actinopteri; order Perciformes; family Percidae; genus Perca; species Perca schrenkii. Next base: position 31,183,876 of record CM046801.1, on the reverse strand, counting down.
ACTCGCTTAAAAGCCCTCTCACAAGCTGGCAGACAGGGTAGCACATGGGAGGGGGTGAAGTATTAGCCCTTCTGACCTCCGACCTCCAAAGCCAGGACCGAAATGGGAGGTAGAGAAAAGCCAGTCTCTGCACTTTAGATAAACAGGAGAACATAACGTTTGGTTATCAGGATCAGTACATCAATACCGGGCTACTAAAAACTGGAACACAAATCAATAGTAAGGTATGTTAAAAGACAACTATGGGATTTTTGATTACAGTATTTTTTTATGTCTTATTTTTTCCGGTTTAGGCATTAGAAAATGTTATGTTTTTCCCATACGTTGTGTCTCTTTGTAGTTGTGTTGTGTCTCTTTATGTTGTGTGTCTTTGTAGTTATGTGTGTCTTTGTAGTTATGTTGTGTCTCTTTGTAGTTGTGTTGTGTCTCTTTATGTTGTGTGTCTTTGTAGTTATGTGTCTCTTTGTAGTTATGCTGTGTCTCTTTGTAGTTGTGTTGTGTGTATTTGTAGTTACGTTGTCTCTTTGTAGTTGTGTTGTGTGTATTTTTAGTTACGTTGTCTCTTTGTAATTGTGTTGTGTCTCTTTGTTGTTGTGCTGTGTCTCTTTGTAGTTGTATTGTCTCTTTGTAGTTGTGTTGTGTCTCTTTGTAGTTATGTTGTGACTCTTTGTAGTTGTGTTGTAGTTAGTGTGTCTCTTTGTAGTTGTCTCTTTGTAGTTGTGTTGTGTCTCTTTGTAGTTATGTTGTGACTCTTTGTAGTTGTGTTGTAGTTAGTGTGTCTCTTTGTAGTTGTCTGTTTGTAGTTGTGTTGTGTCTCTTTGTAGTTATGTTGTGACTCTTTGTAGTTGGTGTTGTGTCTCTTTGTAGTTGTGTTGTGTCTCTTTGTAGTTGTGTGTATTTGTAGTTATGTTGTCTCTTTGTAGTTGTCTTGTGTCTCTTTGTTGTTGTGTTGTCTCTTTGTAGTTGTGTTGTAGTTAGTGTGTCTCTTTGTAGTTGTCTCTTTGTAGTTGTGTTGTGTCTCTTTTTGGTTATTTGTTTCCTTTGGGGTTGTTTTGGGTCTCTGTTGTCATTTGGCATTTCTTTGTAGTTATATTGTGTCTTTGTAGTTGTGTTGTGTCTCTTTGTTGTGTAGTCGCTTTGTGGTAGTTTTGTGTCTTTTTTCACATAACTTTGGACCGTTTTTATCTCCATATCTGTGTCTGAAATGTTGGAAAAGCTAGAGCAGATAACAAATAAATAACACTAAAAAAAGCTTAAAGACCGAACTTAAATCTAACGAAGTCCGACTACAGTCATTCCACTCTTTTTAGATGTGTTTATTCACCTGTTTTGCACTGATAGAACTGCGTCCGGTTGCAGTACATATATACTGTTCAATGCCAATATAGCCGGTTCTCTCCCAGCTCGGGGCAGGTGTGAGTCTGCCGGGCGTGGTGGCGGCCAGGTGCGGGGCATCAGTGATCCTGTCCGACAACGCCGAGACGCCGCAGTGTCTGGAGAACTGCCGGCGCAGCTGTGACACCAACGGCCTGGGCCACGTTACCGTGCTGGGTCTCACCTGGGGGGAAGTCTCGCCGGATCTGGTTCTGCTCCCGAAGCTGGACATCATCTTGGGATCCGACGTCTTCTACGAGCCACAAGGTCGGTTCCTGTGTCCACAAAGGCCTGGCCTCAGAGTATTTACTGTATGTAAACCTGAGTGACTGAGACGCCAGAGCTGGGGGAATGAGAGGGGGGAAACGCCAGAGCAGGGGGAATGAGAGGGGGGAAACGCCAGAGCAGGGGGAATGAGAGGGGGGAAACGTAGCAGAAGATATTTTTTGTTAACGGTGTGAATGTTGTTGACCTGTTTCAGATTTCGAAGACGTCCTCCTGACTGTTGCTTTTCTTCTGAGGAAAAACCCCAGCGCTCAGTTCTGGACCACGTACCAGGAGAGGAGGTGCTGGAAAAACATTATCACACTTTTTTTGAAAGAGAACAAGAAGTGAGAAAGAAAGGGAGGAAGAAAGGGGGTGAAGGAAATGGAGAAAGAGAGAGAAGGAAGGGTTAACGAAGGGAGAAGGAACGGACAAAGAAAGGGACAAAAAAGGGAGAAAGACACAAAAAGAGAGGGGGAGAAAGAAAGAGAAAGGGGGAGAAAGTATAGTAGTATATAGTAGAGTATTTAAGTAGTTGTTGAGTAAATGTACTTAGTTACATTCCACCGCGGGATGAAATGATTCTTTGTTATTCAAACCTTGCTCCAGTTCTAACTTTCCTCTTCCTCCTCTTTACGCTCTTCCCCTCTTCCTCTCCCCCTCTCCCTCTCCCTCCTCTCCCTCTTTCCCTTCATCTTCCTCCTCTCCCTCCTTTTCCTCTTCTTCTCTTCCTCTCCCTCCTTCTCCTCTTCATTCCTCCTCTCCCTCCTCTTCCTCTTCCTTTTGCTCATCTCCTTCTCCGTCTTCCCCTCCCTCCTCTTCCTCATTTCCCTCTTCCTCTCCCTCCTTTTCCTCTTCCCCTCTTCCGCTTCTTCCTCTTTCCCTTCCTCTTCCATTTGCTCACCTCCTCTCTGTCTTTCTCTTCCCCTCTTCCTCTCCCTTTCTTCCTCTTTCCCTTCTTCTTCCTTTTCCTCATCTCCCCTCTTCCTCCTCTTCCTCCTCTCCCTCTCCCTCCTTTTCCTCTTTTCCTCTTCCTTCCTCTTTCCCTTCCTCCTCTCCCTCCTCTTCCTCTTCCCCTTCCTTTTGCTCATCTCCCTCTCCGTCTTCCCCTCCCTCTTCTTCCTCATCTCCCTCTTCCTCCTTTTCTTCTTCCCCTCTTCCACTTCTTCCTCTTCCCCTTCCTCTTCCTTTTGCTCACCTCCCTCTCCATCTTCCTCTTCCTCTCTTCCTCTTCCTTTTTTCCTCTTTCCCTTCTTCCTTTTCCTCATCTCCCCTCTTCCTCCTCTACCTCATCCGCTCTTCCCTTTCTTCCTCTTTCCCTTCCTCACCTCCTTCTCTGTTTTTCTCTCCCTCCTCTTCCTCTCACGCTCAGTGCTGATTGGTCGATTGAAGTGTTGCTCCAGCGGTGGGGGCTGACCTGCGTCGACGTTGGCCTGGAAACCTTCAGCGCCGATGAAGCTGAGCTGGCTGGATCCACGCTGCCCGGAAACAAGAGCATCCTCATGATGATCATCACCCTGAAGACAGGATGAAGACGTAAAGAAGAGTTGTCATGACTACCATACACTCAAAGGACCATATTTTAACGATCTAAGCACACGGCGTGAAGCGCCTGGTCCAGGTGCGTTTAGGGCGTGTCCAAATCCAATCTTTTGCTAGTTTGACGGAGGTAAAAAGTGTCTGTGTGCCGGGCGCCTGGTTCTAAAGGGTTGTTCTTAGTGTCTTCATTAATCAGAGGTGTGTTTTGGGAGTAACATGCAATCAACCAATCAGAGATCGTCTCCCATTCATCAACCAATCAGAGATCGTCTCCCATTCCCTTTAAAAGCCAGGCGCGTTTGGACCTTGGAGCATTGCTATTATGATGTATATATAATAATATATAATATTTTTATTTGTAATCGTCTGCATGTGTGTGTGCTGCTGTGCGTCCCTGTGCGTGTAACGCCCAGAATGCACCTGAACACACCTCCCTGTAAGACAAGCACGCCCAGAATGCACCTGAACACACCTCCCTGTAAGACCAGCACGCCCAGAATGCACCTGAACACACCTCCCTGTAAGACAAGCACGCCCAGAATGCACCTGAACACACCTCCCTGTAAGACCAGCACGCCCAGAATGCACCTGAACACACCTCCCACACCCATGGGCCACAGATGGGTGCAGGTGCATTTGTTATTTAAAAGACGTGGGCGCTGGACGGGAAACGGACAACTGGGACGTTCTTAAACTAGCAAAGACACTTGGGTCGGGCTTTGTGCTGCGCTGGGTGCGAGATAGGACCATAAGACTTTAACCCTCATGTTGTCTTCCCGCCAACCGTGTACTTGTTGTCCTCTTGGGTCAAAATGGAAAATTAACATTTTTGCGATGCTTTTTTTCGGTGATTTAGACACTTTTTTTCAATGTTTTTGTCCCTTGTTTGACACTTGTTTTCAATGTTTTTGTCATTTTTTTTTTAGACACTTCAATGTTTTTGTGCATTATTTTGATGGTTTTTATGGTTTTTTTGTAGCTTTTTCCAACATTTGTCACTTTTTTCAACATTCTTTTGTCATAGTTCTGATCTAGAAAGTTTTTGTACACAGGTCAACTTTAACCCGAGGACAACAGGAGGGTTAAACTTTTGTCCACTACCACCAGTACTGTCTACACGCCACTAACACCAACTTATTATCACTAGTGTTATTAGTGTTAAATTAGTGTTCATTTTTGGAATTCATGGTCAATAAACCTTGTTTATAGGAAATGATTCCAAATTTTTTAGTAAAAAAAAATCTGAAATTATGAATGATTTTGACTAATATTAGATGAATGTAGGTTGATGGTGTAAGTACTCGGGCCTGGTGCCCGATTTCTGGCGTATGACTATTTTAGAAAAATAAATAAATTAAAAAGTCCACATGGGATTTGTTTTAATGCGCCGGATCGAACTTCCAACAATCAATGAAACGAGTTCTAGCCAATTAGATGCAAAGTAGGGCGGGTCTTTGCCGAAATGTCAGAGTGTGGTGCCGATGTGGTCGGCAAAAATGGAGGCAAAGTTTATCAAACTTGGAGCATGTAGATACAGGCAGCTTTAGTTGAGAAAGGAGTTAAAAACAAATGGTGCTGGGCATGAATAGAGGACAAGAGGAAACGAGTGGAGACGGGAAGCTGTTTAGCACTTGGTGCCTCAAACTGAGGGAGCCGGTGCTTCTACAGCGCATGTTGAAGGAAGACACTGGACGGCAGCAGCGGTAAGACAGGGCTTGCTAATCATTAGATGCTAATCACAATGCTTTGGGCCGTGCACTCTATCATACGAGTACGTTACCGGCAACGACCGCTACCATAAGACTGTTCCTTTACTGACCGACCGTGATACAAACAATACGTGTGTGCACGTTTAGTCATTAACGATGGCCACTGTGTAAAAGCTATCTGAAGCCCAAACTGCCTTGACAAAGCGGTCTGTTTGGAATCAGCATGGCAGGTATTTAAACATAACGGCATCTAGCTATATGAAAATATAAACAATGCAACGTTTTTAATACATGTAAATAAAGCAGCTAATATCAACATGGACAAACTCATGAATGTACTAATTTGCTTATTTGATGATGACCTGGCAAAAGTAGTAAAGTTTAGTTTTCACAATGATTCATTGTAGGATTATGATATTGTTGCAATATATAAATCCACATTGACTCTTTATTTAACATATGGTTGGAAGAAGGGGTACTATCCTTCTCACCTTTTTCACCCCTGATCTGTTTTCATGCCTGTCTTTTTATCAGACGTGATGATGCGACTTCAAGAAATCTGGGCGTTTTTTTTGTGTGTGTTTGGCTTGTAATGTAATCTTTATCTGGCAACACTGCTCGTAGCGCTAATCCTACATTTCCCATGAACACTTGATGTTGTGACGTGTCGTACAACGGTTGGCTACGTGTCTAGCGTGCCTGGTAGCTACGCTGAAACAGAGAAGACGTACGGAAGGAACGCAAAACAAACCAGAGGAGCTGGAATTCAAATAAAGATAGAGCATCAGTGTGACTTGAGTTGTGTATTTTCTCCTGTGAACACCAGAGGGCAGCATCTCATTAAGCAACTATTCATGTGTCCAATATGAAGTTTGGTAGCACACATACACACACACATACAGACATACACACACACACACACATACAGAGACACACGCACAGACACACGCACACAGACACAAGTTTTTGTTACTATTTTCAACCTATTCTTGCCTTCCTTCCTTCTTTCTACCGTCTTTTTTCCAAGTTGTTGTCCCCTTTCCTCATCATCATCTAAATGTGTTCCAGGTCCAAGGCTGTTGTTTAGTAAATCTATCGCGGACATCGCTGTATTCTTCCGCTTTATAGAGACTTTTATTTTCCTACCAAAGATTATTTGCACTGGTTAGGGGGTACATGGCTTAAAAACTGTTCAAAGGGGGGGTATGTTATTGAAAAAAGCTTGAGAACCACTGGGATAGAGTAGGGCTGGGCGATATGGCTGAAAACTGTATCACGATATCAGTGTTTCATATCGGTCGATATCGATAATTATTGATATTTTTATGACCCATTTAAAATAAAGGACCAGGAGAAAAATATTGTACATTTAAACATTTTTATTTTAAACTTAAACTTCCTCTGATCATAATCCCCTCAGTTATTGAGACAGAAATGTCAACACAATCATGCAAAACTCAAATAATTAAAATGTAAACATAAGTCTAAAGTCACAATGAACACTTAACAATTATCTCTTAACATTTAAGGTGCAAAATGAAAAGAAAATGTAAGAAATGCTTAATAAAGTGTAATAAAATAGTGCAAAGTGTTAAATATAAATAAAGAAAAACTTGAGAATTTAGTGCAAACTTAGTGCTAGGAAGTTCACTAGCTGTTCACCTTCTGGTGAATAAAGGGTTTTAAAATATGTGCAGTGTTTTGTAAACAAAGAAAACTGAGGTAGACTGATGTACATCTGTAACATAAATAACAAACCTGATACAGTACAGTAACATTGTTAGAAACCTGCAGAAATATGAAAAGGTAACGAACTAGTCTTCAAGTTATTCTTCCTCTAATAATACTTGAAAGTTGAACTATTCAAGCATGTTTTCAGTCCAGGTTTTGTGCTAGGAACACCAGCTGGTTGACCTTCTCTGGGTCTAAAGCTGCCCTGGTGCATGTTACAATATTACCCCCAGTACTAAAAATTCTTTCTGAGGGGGTGCTGGTGGCTGGGATGCACAGGTACTTTTTCGCCAGCTGAGACACTCTGGGGAAGTTGCGTTCATGTAGCCTCCACCAGTCCAGAGGGTTAGACTCACTGTCTGCATCAGGGCACATCAGGTACCTTTCCAGCTCACTCTCCATTTTTTGTTTTTCAGTGAGAGGCAAAGCATCATCTTCTTGGCACTGTTTTTTTGAAAAAGCTCCCCAATGACTTGCGTTGCTTCTTTACGCCCAGTGGCAGAGGTGGTCCGCTGACAGCTCCTCCTTCTGCACCTTGCTCTGCTGCTCCCTCAGAAGGCCCTGCCTGTGATTGGCCCTGGTCTTCATCCATGATCTCAGACACAGCTCTCATTTGAATGGCCCCTACCTTCTCTGGTCTGACGTATTGGCCTTTAAACCTAGGGTCCACGAAGGTAGCCATGTCAAGGAGATCATCTGTGTCAGGGTCAGCATATTTCTCATCGAAATAGGTCATAATCTTTGTCTTCAGCTCTTTTGTGAGCTGAGTGTCCCCCTCATTAACTTTCAGCAAACTGGAGCGTAAAGGTGGAGCACAGGCTTCACGTACGAGACAGTCACATACAGTATGACTCCTCAGAAAGGGAGTCTGTGAACTCCAGGAGAGGAGTTAAGGCTGCATGCATTGACTCAAGGACGTCAATATCCTGCCACGTGGGGATCAGGTGCCTGTTGTTTTTGTCAGAAGACAGAACTTCAGTGATGGCCTTTTGTTGCTCTAGGACCCTTGCCACCATCTTTTGTCTTGAGCCCCACCTGGTTAGTGACTCTGTGACCTGCTGGTGTGTGGGAAGATGGAGACGTTCACTCTTTTTCTTCCACGAGTAAGAAAAGGCAGATACCACTTTCTTGCACACACCTACAGCCCTCTCCACTCTTTTATCTTTTCCTGCAGCACCTGCAGAAAAACAATGCCAGTGTTAATAACTGATAATAGATCGCACGCACGCACGCGCGCACACACACACACACACACACACACATAAACAAACACACACACACACACATGTCAGTGGGTAAAGCTGCTTCCATACATATATCATAATATAATTATAATATATAATCTCAACTACTGGCTAATAAAATCACCATAGGAACTAACATTGATGACGAGCATTAAAATGACAAAGCTACTCACCAATAGCAGAGTGCAAACGATGGCCAAAACACTGCAGCCGTGTCCAGTTGTACAGTGAAGTCGCTTTCACTACATTTGCCCCGCTGTCTGTGGTGATGCACACCATTTTGTCTTCAATCAGACCTCAGGACAACAATGCCTCCTTCAAGCCTTCTGCTATCACTTCTCCTGTGTGATCTTCGGGGAAATATGCAGTCTCAAGGCATCTAGTTTTTAAAACCCATTCATTGTCGATGAAGTGAATGGTCAAGCTAATGTATGGCTCAGAAGTACGGCTTGACCACAGGTCAGAGGTTGTTGCAAAGTACTTGGCTGACAATATTACATACAGTTTAGGAATGGCAGTCTTAGAAAAGTATTTTCGGCCAGGAAGAACATAGCGTGGGTCAAGCACGTGTATGAGCTTTTTATAACCTGGCTTCTCGACAGTGCTAAGTGGAAGCATGTCTTTGGCTATATGATATGCCACTGCCTCCGTTATATCTTTGTACCGTTTAGATTGTTTGTCATAAGGCACTGATGCAGAGTACCTCTCCATGGTCGTCTGCTGCTTGTGCGGTGTTGCAGCAGCTGCAGAAGTTGTTGGTTGAATACGGCTGTGCTCCAAAGGGTGAGCGCAACTAAGATGGTAAAACAAGTTCGTTGTATTACCAGTCTTGGTGGGGACAACGGTCTTGCATAATTTGCAGACGACATTGGTCTGACTACGCTCAGACTTATAAAATATCCAAAAAACTGCCATACTGGCGAGCTGACTTTTCCTCTTTTATTTACAATTTCCTCGCTCGCCGCGGCACTCATTTTCTGCTTATCAGCGCAACCAAACTTGATACTGTTACACGATTGGCTGTTAGCTTGTCACTCCCTACGTTGCTAGGTTACCAGAGAGAGTGCCTTTGTTAATGCAACTAAACTTGCTGTTTCTTCCGCCGAAGAAAAAAAAAAATATATGGAACGTTTTATCGATCACATTTTTTATTGATATCGATCACGTGTCTATCGCGATATACTGTATATCATTATCGTTTTATCGCCCAGCCCTAGGATAGAGCATCAGTGTGACTTGAGACACACACACACACACACACATACACAGACAGACATACACACACAGACACACACACAGACAGACAGACATACACACACACAGACACACACACAGACACATACACACACACAGACACACATACAGACATACACACACAGACACACACACACACACAGACAGACAGACATACACACACACAGACACACACACAGACACATACACACACACAGACACACATACAGACATACACACACAGACACACACACACACACAGACAGACAGACATACACACACACACAGACACACACACAGACAGACAGACATACACACACACAGACACACGCACAGACACATACACACACACAGACACACATACTGACATACACACACACACACACACACACACACACACACACACACACACACGACAGACAGACATACACACACACAGACACACACACAGACAGACATACACACACACACACAGACACACACAGACAGACATATACACACACACAGACACACACACACACATACACACACAGACATACATACACACACACACACACACAGACACACATACAGACATACATACACACACACAGACAGACATACACACACACACACTCACACAGACAGACATACACACACACAGACACAGACATACACAGACACACACAGACAGACATATACACACACACAGACACACACACACACATACACACACAGACATACATACACACACACACAGACACACATACAGACATACATACACACACACAGACACACAGACGGACATACACACACACACACACTCACACAGACAGACATACACACACACAGACACAGACATACACAGACACACACAGACAGACAGACATACACACACACACACAGACACACACAGACAAGGCAGAAAAAGAGAGACAAGGTAGAAAGAAAGAGACAATAATACTTAAATTCCAAAACCAAAGGAACCCCAACTGTATGACAGCTCAGCTCTTATTTCTTTACAAATGTACATACTGTAATAAAACCTATACATAACCATATTCTACTGCTCTTCATACTATTCATCCTGCACATGCACTTATTCTTACTATTCTTACACTGTTACCACACTGCACATAGCTGTACATACTGTACATATCTGTCTATATGGTTCATTCTGTATATCCATATTTATTCTGTTTTTCTTATTATATATTCTGTTAATACTATGCATATATCTATATTATTCTCACTACTAGTATAATGTCACTGCCACTACATTGCACATATCTGTACATATTGTTCATACATTGTTCATATATTTATTCTGCTCTTTTAACACTGCAATATATTTATTGTCCTGCCTATGCACCACGTGTCTATACTTGAATATCACATTACACTTTTCTGCTTTTTTTTATACGTCTGTTTGGACGCAAACTGCATTTCGTTGTCTTTGTACTTGTACACTGCACAATGATAATAAAGTTGAAGCTAATCTAATTTAATATACCAGCTGATGCAATTACTGCCTCAATCAGCTGATTGTCAAAAGGCTGTGACGATACACCACCTACCAAGGTCAATTAACACAACTTGTTAGTTTATAATGAGTCTAGTTTACTCTCAATATCAATGCATTTATGCACAATTCATCAAAATAAAAGCTAACATGACTCCAACAACATATGTGAAGAATATCAATACACACTACTGCTTAGGTCATTATTAAAGCACAACAGTGCAATGTGGCTCCTAATATTGAGTTAACTCTCTGCATCTTAGCCATTCTTTCCTTCCCCTGGTCTCCTTGTGTAATAATGGTTGTATAACCTCAACCCTGTGATGCACAATCAAGTTATATACATCATTCTTTTCAGGACAACATATCAGGCTAGCAGGATATGTTTGCTGCAGGGATGTCACATGAGTAAGTCAACTATAAAGACAAACGAAAGTTTTCAAAGCTTTTGTCCTGTTTTTGAAGTTTGTCACCTTTTTTTGAAGGTTTTGTCATTTGTTTTGATCTATTCTTGCCTTTCTTCCTTACTTTTTTCTACTGTCTTTTTTCTTCAAAGTTTTTTTTCTGCTTTTTTAAAAAGTTTTTGTCACTTTTTCGAAGTTTGTCGCTTATTTGAATTTTTTGTCACTTTTGTCACCCCCTAGTGTTGCCTTCCTTCTTTCTACTGTTTTTTTTCTCAAAGTTTTTGTTACTCTTTTCGACCTATTCTTGCCTTACTTCCTTCTTTCTACCCTCTTTTTCCAAGGGTTTGTCGTCTTTCTTCATCATCATCTAAATGTTTTCCAGGTCCAAGGCTGTTGTTTAGTAAATCTATCGCTGACATCGCTGTATTCTTCCTCTTTATATAGACAACAGAACAAATATTATTTGCGCTGGTTACATGGCTTAAAAAACTGTTAAAAATACTATAACTACTATAAAAACATTATTGAAAAAAGCTTGAGGACTACTGGGATAGAGCATCAGTGTGACTTGAGTTATGTATTTTCTCCTGTGAACACAAGAGGGCAGCATCTCATTAAGCAACTATTCATGTGTCCATATATGAAGTTTGGGAGCTCCTTCTTAAAGAGTAGCCAGGCCCCAGAATGTACAACCCCAGAGGAAACTCCCTCCATCAATCTGTCCACAGGGCAACCTGGACCCACATTCAGCTCTACTAGGGCCAGACCCATGTTTGTTACCAGAATGGAGAAAGAAAGGGAGAAAGGAAGAGAAACAAGGCAGAAAGAGAGAGAGAAGGGAGAAAGAGAGAGACAAGGGAGAAAGAAAGATGAGAGAAAGTAAGAAAAAATTAAAGCTGCATGTACCTTTTACTGTTGATACTTTTAGCAAATAATACTTACTGAATACAAACTGCAGAAACACTTGATATACATGTATAATCATTTTATTAAACACTAAATAATGTCTTATTCTGCAACAGTCAGATTTACAGTCAACATTAAAATAAAAAATACCAAAACACACTGTGCCTTTAAGAAAGCTAGTGTGTCTGTGTGTGTGCGTTTGTGTGTGTGTGTGTGTCTGTGTGTGTGTGTGTGTGTGTGTGTGTGTGTGTGTGTGTGTGTGGGTTATATAATGTGGGCTGTGTTGCAAATTAGTTCTGGGAATAGATATTACTTCTCAGACATTCTTTGTTTTCCACCCAGTCCTGGACTGCAATTTTCCATCTGGAGTGAATCAAATCCTCTCTGAGCCTCCCAAACAACCAAAAGATATATAGGACATATCAAAACACACTCTGTGTGTGAGTGTGTGTGTGTGTGTGTGTGTGTGTGTGTGTGTGTGTGTGTGTGTGTGTGTGTGTGTGTGTGTGTGGGTGTGTGTAATCAAAAATGTGGGCCGTGTTGCGAATTAGTTTGGGGAATAGATATTACAGTTTTTTACAATCACTTTGCTACTAATTTCAGAACATTGACGTCATTTTTCCAAACTCTAGACACAAAACTCAAAACGGTCATCACTTGTAACACAGACTGTCTAATGTTCAAAACATTGCATTGTGCATTCATATCTTTAAATAAATATTGTACTTGCACAATTACTGGTTCAAAAAACTAATTTATGGTGAAATACCATTGAAACGTTACTTTAGATCATCCACACACAAGCTACCCATAGTTTCACTGTGTCAATGTTTGTATATCATTAAAGGTGCAATATGTAATATTGTATGTAATACTGGCAGCTAGCGGTTAAAATAGTTACTGCACTACTAATTCAAAATACTAAAGAGTCGTCTCACCCGCCCCCTCCTGCCCAGACTCAAAGTTCACGGGGGTTGCCAGGCTGAGACCGGAGCATTCACAACAATGTTACTAGACGCTTTTCTCACATAGTCAGACATTACTCCACTGCACAGCGCAGTAGCTAACGGTAGATGCTAGTTAGCCAGACATCACTCCACAGCACAGCGGAGTAGCTAACGGTAGATGCTAGTTAGCCAGACATTACTCCACTGCACAGGGGAGTAGCTAACGGTAGATGCTGGCTATATTGACAGTTATAAAAGCCCGTGCACACGCTGAGCTCTGTAACCAACTGACAGACGCACTTTTTCGGCTTAAAATTACAGTATGAACCGCTAAAAACACAACAACCTCACTGTCCTCTCCACACGCGAGTCAGGCACACTTCCTCGGCTTAGAATTACAATACGAAATGCTAAAAATACCACTACCTTGCCGACGGAACACACTTCATTGGCTTAGAATTACGGCAACAATCGCTAAACACACTGCACATTCACAGTCCTCTCTTTCCGATTTACAGCCTCCCTCTCGTGGCTTAAAATAACTCACCATTGTCGGGTCCAGCCGCTGAACTACACATTGTAAATAGCCATGGCCCGCTTGCCTGGTCCTTCCGGTAACGTTAACCGTTAGCAGGGTTAGCATGGCGGCGTTAGCCAGGACCAGTCGGGATCACTTTACTGGCTATGTCTCAATTGTTTTTGCGAGTAACCAACTCGGGTACTCTAGCTATATAATTCAACGTGAGTACACAAATGTTGAAATGACAAAAAATGCCCATCCTAGTAGCTGTGATAAATTAGCCTGAAGCTAATGTTTACCTGTTCAGGAGAAAATTAGCTAACTCTGCGTCCTTTTGGGATCCAAGCTGTCTCCATCTTTCAAAAACATCTCCAATATTTACCAGGGGGTTATTACGTCTCTGTTGGAAACATGCTGTTTTCTTTTTTTTATGTCATGTAGAATCTATCTCCGTTGATCCTGTTCGTTTGTGTGCTGCTTTCATGGCTGTACTACCGTTACAGCTGTAGCGTGCTGGGTTTACGTTTTTACAGGTATATCTGGCAACCCGGCCTGCCTGTCAAACTGGGCCGTTGATAACAACACAGATCAAAACATAAACATAAATTCCGTCACGGAATGTAAATTTCAAAAAGAAAAAATACTGAAATTAGCATTGTTGTCAGAAAAGATAATATTTCAGTTTAACATGCTGCCTTAATATCTGATGAGGCATTGGTGTCATTTTTGGATTTATTACAGTACAAATATTACATATTGGACCTTTAAATATTGTAGTACAAAATAGGTGATACATGTTTCATTATGGTACTACATGTAAATACATCCCTGTAAAAGTACTGTAGTAGTAGAGCGAATACTACAGACACAGTGGAATCATTGAACAAAATCTGAAATGTATTGATGAAAAACAATACAGTACGATCACAACATAGGTTGATTTGAATCAAAGCAAAAATAATTAGCTAGGAAATAGAACTGTAGTACTGTAAAACATCAAATGTAGTTTTCCTCAACTTGCTTGTACTGTAAAAAGCAAAACAAAGGAGTGATTACTGTACTTTTACATCTTCATCAACTCTGTCTTGTGGATTTGGCCACAGGTTCTCATCTACATTGCAATGGATGTTTTCATTAGCCAGACATCTTGGAAAAAACCTTTGGGCATGGCGAACAATGTGGTAAGAGTACATATATATATATATATACAGTTGTGTTCAAAACACAGTTTTTTACAATCACTTTGGCACTAATTTCAGAACCTTGACGTAATTTTTCAAAACTCACAACCAATGATCAAAATACACATTTTTCAAAACTCTAACACTTGTTTCAATTGCTTGGCTACAATACACATAAACCTAAGATCATTTGATCATTTACAAAGATCACCTGTTCAATATGACACAACTTAACATCAAAGTACTACTATTTCAAAAAGCAATTCACACATTACATTTCAGATGATTGTCTATTCATTTCATTACAATCATCTAACTACCAGTCGATACAACTACTCAAAATGATGAGTAACTGTTGCATTCCTCTTAATGCATAGTTGTATGGAAACAGACAAACAATATTCCATGTTTAGATCATGAAAGTTTCAAGATAACGAGGTTGATTGTCACCAATTAGTGTGGAGCATGAACTCATTAGACTATATTATCTATGGATGTAATATTTCATCATCATTCTTTACTGTAATGTATTACTGTTTATCAGACACTTTTTCTATAGTCAATGTACCACCTTTGAGACTATTTACAGTATTTACAGTACTGCACTGTATGCATGCAGGCCTTTGGAATTGCTTGTCCAATTCTGCCAACTCATTACTGATGATTGAGATATATACTTTATATATATATACTCTCTATATACATATACACTCGTACCGCATTGTTCATCATGCCCAAAGGTTTATTCCAAGATGTTTGGCTAATTGCAATGTAGATGAGAACCTGTGGCCAAATCCACAATACAGAGTTGATGAAGATGTAGAAGTAATCACTCCTTTGTTTTGCTTTTTACAGTAC
Source organism: Perca schrenkii (assembly GCA_025617405.1). Classification (NCBI taxonomy): domain Eukaryota; kingdom Metazoa; phylum Chordata; class Actinopteri; order Perciformes; family Percidae; genus Perca; species Perca schrenkii. Next base: position 31,168,465 of record CM046801.1, on the reverse strand, counting down.
AAGCAAGTTGAGGAACACTGCATTTTATGTTTTACAATACAATACTACTGTCTTTTCTTTTCTATTTTGTAGCTTTTTGCTTTGATTCAAATAAACCTATGTTGTGATTGTACTGTATCTTTTTTCATTAAGACATTTTAGATTTTGTTCAATGATTCCACTGTGTCTGTAGTACTCTCTCTACTACTGCAGTACTTTTACAGGGATGTATTTACATGTAGTACCTTAATGAAACATGTATCACCTATTTTGTACTACAATATTTAATGATTATAAGAACGATGACCCAGTGAAACTATGGGTAGCTTGTGTGTGGGTGATCTAAAGTAACATTTCAATGTTATTTCACAATTAGTTCGTTTTATGAACCAGTGATTGTGCAAGTGCAATATTTCTTTAAAGATGTGAATGCACAATGCAATGTTTTGAACATTGGACAGTCTGTGTTACAAGTGATGACCGTTTTGAATTTTGTGTCTAGAGTTTTGAAAAATGACATCAGGGTTCTGAAATTAGCAGCAAAGTGATTGTAAAAAACTGTAATAGCAGTGTGATTTAAAAAAGTGAATAATGCTCAAAATCCTTTAATAACTTTTAATTCCATAATATCAATGCATTGGGAACACTGCACATTCAATTCTAAATCAAAACATGACCAAAATTGATCAAGTTTGTGTTATACCTTTACAGAAAGTGAAGAAAAAGGAATATTAGGCTGTTAAAAAATATAGCGGTATTTGCATTTTTCTTTACAAACTCAAACATTTACTGTATAAACTGAAAAATGTCTCAAGGGTTTGCTTTACTTTTAATCACTGCACTAATATTTAGTTGCATAACCATTATTTCTGAGAACTGCTTCACATCTGTATTGCATGGAGTCGACCAACTTCTGGACCTGTGAACAGGTATTCCAGCCCAGGACGATTGCACTGGAATGTCCACAATTGGGTTTTGCCTCAGAAACAGCATTTTTGATGTCACCTATGGGATTGAGGTCTGGGGATTGGGCTGGCCACTCCATAACATCAATCTTGTTCATCTGGAACCAAGACTTTGCTCGCTTACTGGTGTGTTTTGGGTCATTGTCTTGTTGAAAGACACATTGCAAAGGCATTTCCTCTTCAGCATAAGGCAGCATGACCTCTTCAAGTATTTTGATGTATTAAAACTGATAGATGATCCCTGGTATGCGATAAATAGCCAAACACCACAGTATGAGAAACATCCTCATAACACGATTTTTGCACCACCATGCTTTACTGTCTTCACAGTGTACTGTGGCTTGAATTCAGTGCATGGGGGTCGTCGGACAAACTGTCTGCAGCCCCTAGACCCAAAAAGAACAATTTTGCTCTCATCAGTCCACATAATTCTCCTTTGGCCAGTCAATGTGTCCTTTGGCAAATTTCAACCTATTCAGTACGTCTTCTTTTCAGCAATGGGACTTTGCGGGGCCTTCTAACTGATAGCTTTGCTTCACATAGCCTTCTTCTGATCGTAACAGGACTCACAGGTAACTTTAAGTCTTCTTTCATTTTCCTGGAGCTGATCATTGGTTGAGCCTTTGCCATTTTGGCTATTCTTCGATCCATTCGAATGGTAGTTGACCGTTTTTTCCCACGTCGTTCAGGCTTTGGATGCCATTTCAAGGCATTGGAAATCATTTTGGCTGAGCAGCCTATAGTTTTTTGCACTTGTTTTTAATATGTTTTCCCCTCTTCAATCAACTTTTTAATCAAAGTCCGCTGTTCCTCAGAGCAATGACTGGAACGACCCATTTTGCTGAGTATTTCAGTGTGAAATGCACTATAACCAGCATGCACAACATTTGCTTCCTTTCTTCCTTAAATATGGGCCATAATTATGTCTTCACAGAATCAATCACCTCACTAAGTGAATACAACACTGCTATTATTTTGAACATGCCCCTTTCAATTACAGATTCAATTACACAGAATGAGCTGCATGTCATGACTGTTGAGTCTGTTGGTTTTCTATGACTCTACAACACTTACTAGTAAATTATTTTGACTGCTATTATTCTGTACACAACACAGTACTTTACAGTATATATAAAGTATATATAATGTATATATCTCAATCAATTCCAAGGGCCTGCATCCATACAGTGCAGTACTGTCAATACTGTAAATAGTCTTAAAGGTGGTACATGGGACCATCGGAACAGTGTCTGATAAACAGTAGTACATTACAGTAAAGGTGGTACATGGGACTATAGAAACAGTGTCTGATAAACAGTAGTACATTACAGTAAAGGTGGTACATGGGACTATAGAAACAGTGTCTGATAAACAGTAGTACATTACAGTAAAGGTGGTACATGGGACTATAGAAACAGTGTCTGATAAACAGTAGTACATTACAGTAAAGGTGGTACATGGGACTATAGAAACAGTGTCTGATAAACAGTAGTACATTACAGTAAAGGTGGTACATGGGGCCATAGAAACAGTGTCTGGTAAACAGTAGTACATTACAGTAAAGGTGGTACATGGGGCCATAGAAACAGTGTCTGGTAAACAGTAGTACATTACAGTAAAGTTGGTACATGGGGCCATAGAAACAGTGTCTGGTAAACAGTAGTACATTACAGTAAAGGTAGTACATGGGGCCATAGAAACAGTGTCTGATAAACAGTAGTACATTACAGTAAAGAAGGATGATGAAATATGACATCCATAGATCATGTAGTCTAATTGGTTCATGCTCCACACTAACTGGTGACAATGAATCTCTGTATCTTGAAACTTTCATGATCTAAACATGGAATATTGTTTGTCTGTTTCCATACAACTATGCATTAAGAGTAATGCAACAGTTACTTATCATTTTGATATGTTGTATCAATTGATAGTTAGATGATTGTAATGAAATGAAGAGACAATCATCTGAAATGTAATGTGTGAATTGCTTTTTGAAATAGTATTACTTTGATGTTAAGTTGTGTCATATTGAACAGGTGATCTTTGTTAAATGAACAAATGATCTTAGGTTTATGTGTATTGAAAAATTATGTCAAGGTTCTGAAATTAGTGCCAAAGTGATTGTAAAAAACTGTACTTCTTTGTTTCCACCCAGTCCTGGACTGCAACTCTCCATCTGGAGTCAATCAAATCCTCTCTGAGCCTCCCAACAACCAATAAATAGAAATAGGAAATATCAAAACACACTCTATGTGTGTCTGTGTGTGTGTTTGTGTGTCTGTGTGTGTGTGTGTCTGTGTGTGTGTGTGTCTCTGTGTGTGTGTGTGTGTGTGTGTGTGTGTGTGTGTGTGTGTGTGTGTGGGTTATATAATGTGGGCTGTGTTGCAAATTAGTTCTGGGAATAGATATTACTTCTCAGACATTCTTTGTTTTCCACCCAGTCCTGGACTGCAACTCTCCATCTGGAGTGAATCAAATCCTCTCTGAGCCTCCCAACAACCAAAAGATATATAGGACATATCAAAACACACTCTGTGTGTGTGTGTGTGTGTGTGTGTGTGTGTGTGTGTGTGTGTGTCTGTGTGTGTGTGTGTGTGTGTCTGTGTGTGCCAACAACAAGTGGTGTTCGCAGTTCACGACGAAAGAGTCTAGTGCAACCCCGTCATTGAGCTGACATGTTTAAGCCTAAGACCCTTTCATCTCCCACGCGAATTCGGCAACATCATATTATGCACTGTTTCACTGATATATATATATATATATATATATATATATATATATATATATATATATATATATATGGGATAATGATGGCATTGAAGCTTTAAAAGGCTGTTTCTCCTGTACCAACTGGGAACTCTTTCATAGTCTGAAGTTAGAGGAGGCCACATATGCTATCACTGATTACATTAACTTTTGTAAAGATAACGTGCTAGCCCAAAAATGTACCACTATGTACCCAAATAACAAATCTTACATTTCCAAGGAAATAAAAGAGTGCATTGTACAGAACAAAATAGCATTCAAGAAAGGTGACCTTGTAAATATTAAAATTATACAGAAAGAACTTAATCAGAAATTAAGGACAGCTAGATGTAAGGAGAAAGAAAAATTGGAATCCCACTGCTTGGCTATGAAACAATAAGACTCTGTAAAAGCCATGACAAACATGGCACCACCAACTGAGAGGTGTATTAATGTGATAAATGAGAGGGATAAAGCAAATAAGTTGAATAATCTTTTCTGTGGATTCGAAACAAGAGACTTCTCTCAAGAGCAAAAAGCAGCTCTGGATGGTGTACCTGCATTGAACTCTGTGAAAAAAAATAATGACTACCGTCTTGTAGCACTTATGTCACTGGTGATGAAGTGTTATTAGAAAATTATCATACAGTTCTTGAAAACAGAGGTCCGTTGTCTTTTAGATCCCTTTCAGTTTGCATATAAGAGTAATTTTGAGCACAGGAGCCCCCCAGGGCTGTGTCAGCTCATCTGTCCTTTTCACTTTATACACAGATGAGTGTAGAAGTTTTTATCCAAATAATCATTTCATAAACTTTTCTGACGACACTGCAATTTTATCTCTGCTGAAAAAGAACTGTGACCCATCTGATTATTTTATGGAAATCCAAACGTTTGTGAATCGGTGCGACGATAACCACCTTGTTCTGGTTGGTGATGGTGTTTGACCCTCGGGGAGTCGGTGACCACCAAACCATCACTCAGGCAACGGTTGCATTTCTTACGTCGTTTGCGAATTCATGGCGCCAATAAAAAAATGATGTTATTTTATCAGGCAGTCCTGGAGAGCCTGGTCAGGTACGGCTCGGTATTACAGCTTGGTTTGGCAACCTCCCTGTGCAGTTGAAAACTAAACTGTTACGATTGATTCATACTGCATGGAAGATCATTGGTGTTAAAGAGCACTTATCCATGCAAAGTATTTATGAACAGGCTTCTTTACGACTAGCAAATAGAATTGTTAGCCACACGTCTCACGTTCTGCAGGCAGAATATGAGCTGCTGCCATCCGGTAGGAGGTTTTGAGTTCCTCGCTGCACACTTAACCGTTTCAAAACCGTTTCGTCTATTAAGCTCCTAAATAGCCCCAAGTAAAAGGCAGAACAGGCCTGCATGACGATGGAGAATTGTAATTCTTGTACTTGTGATGTCTTTTCTTTTTTTTTTCTTTCTTTATTTATTTTGAGCACTGTTTAAATAATGCATTGCATGACACCATGTTGGGTTTTTTATACACCATCAGGACCGTAGTACGGTCTGTTGTATGGTATTTTACAGTAGCTGTTGTTTGTACATACTGTCTGTGTTTGTTTTTACTATGGCTACAGCATGGGTTAAGTGCCCAAGACAAATTTCCCACAATGTGCGACAATAAAGTTAATCTTGAATCTTGAATCATGAGTCTCCTTGTGTAATAATCGTTGTATAACCTCAACCCTGTGATGCACAATTAAGTTACACCGTGGTCTAATAACCATGGTGTCTACCACTGCAATGATATAGATCAATTTGATTATCTGATATCAAATCATTTACTGATACTGCTTTAGAAGACAGAGATCTAATATATTTAATAGTCCACATCTAATTTTCCTATTCTGTTCTATCATTGCAGTGGTAGTTTTAATTCCAATTAGGTTTTTAAGTATAGCTCCTCTTTTGTTTCCCTTTGATTTAACTGATCTGAGTCGGGGGACAGACACCGTGGTTATGGGACCTATGAGTGGGCGACTGCTCCAACGGAAGCACAGAGGAGCACGTAGCACTGCACCTCTGATTACTGATTTCAATATTGGGTTGTCAATGTTTATGACCGATAATAGACTGGTTCAGATTTCTTGATATGAGAGCAGCTCCATCCAAAAACTAAATTACTTTCATCAGATCTAATAAATGTAGTGTTTTCTGCTGTAGCTTTTTCAACGTTTTAGACATGCGTATGGTAATAATAATGGTCCTAAATTAGTTAAAATTGCTGTTTTCTTTTATTTAAAAATGTAAAACAAAGAAGTGTGGACTCCTAACCCCCCACACCCCTCCCCCCACCACATTAGTGCAATTATTATATTATTATACAATTATTGTGCAAAGGAATTTAAATTATAGCAGTTGAATGTGGTTATTATATCATGGCTAAGAAGTAATTAGATTTCTTGATTTGAGTTCCCAGTTTTATAAACTAGAGTAGATCAAACAGTAGTTCCCATCATCAGCACAATAACACACATGTTGTTACAATCCACCTGAGCCGTTGAGATCAGCAGGTCGATACAGGAGACAGATCTGACAGTTAGAAACCAGCTGCTTCCAGTCGGTAATATTGACAGTAATCTGAATGAAGACTAAGTCTGGAGGGTTACAGGTCTTTATTTTTGGTTTAAGTATTTTGAAAATCAGACACAATGAAAAAACAAAGTGATCAAATTTTAATGTCATTATCATATGAAATCAGAACAGTAACACATTATGTCTACAGGATCAGGCTGCACCACGACTCCATCACGGCTCTGTCGTCGTTTCAGTGTCCGTTGGACGTTTTCAGTGGACCGTCTGTATATCACACATTTAAAATATATAGTTCAGAGTTTTACACACACTGTTCTTGGTTTACATGCACATTGAATACAAGTTTGCAGCTTGTTTAGATGTAGAAAGAGATGCTTTGTGGCTGTACTTTAATATGACAGCCCTTTAACTTTCTCTGTAATCAATTTTAAATATATCAAAAATTATATAATTATATTTAAAAGTGTATTATTCCCGGACTCTGAGGTCATCAGGTCAGATGTTTTTAGTCGTCCCCTGCACTCAATTTAAAACCAGAGGAGATCGATCTTTTTAATCAGTGGCACCCAGTGGAACACACTGCCGCTCTCTTTGCGTTGCTGATTTTATGTACCTATGTTTTCCGTTGTATTCTTATGTCTTCTATTTATCGTATTCCAATTTATTGTATAGCACTTTGTGATTTTGTCTGTGTAAAGTGCTATACAAACAACGTAACGTTACTTACTTATTAGAGCTCTGTCATCTTTATTATGACATGCTGATCAGCTAACACAATATGATTATTGACTGAAAGGCACATTACTGTTGATATGATCGAACACCAAAAAGATGTAATCCTGGCTAACTTTTAAAAATTCTAACTACACAGAATTCTTTTCTCCCTCTCTAAAAAATCATATTTGCCCGAGCATCAGACACTGATTTGCCATACATGCTAATTAAATAACAGCCAACGGGACATTGTCAAAATTTGCCGCACTTTGGCTCAAACCCTGAAACTGAAATATTCAATAGGTTTTTAAACCAGATTTTGACACAGGTCCCCTTCACGAGACAGGGCATTAAAGTGCTCATATTATGCACATTTTCTGGTTCATAATTGTATTAAGAGGTTATATCAGAATAGTTTTACATGGTTTAATTTTCAAAAAACACCCTATTTTTGTTGTACTAAACATTGCTGCAGATTCTCTTTTCACCCTGTGTGTTGAGCTCTCTGTTTTAGCTACAGAGTGAGGCATTTCACTTCTGTTCCATCTTTGTTGGGAGTCGCACATGCGCAGTAGCTAGGTAAGGACTACTAGCCAGTCAGAAGCAGAGTATGAGGGCGTGCCCTGACAGTACCTAGGTAAGGACTACTAGCCAGTCAGAAGCAGAGTATGAGGGCGTGCCCTGACAGTACCTAGGTAAGGACTACTAGCCAGTCAGAAGCAGAGTATGAGGGCGTGCCCTGACAGTACCTAGGTAAGTACTACTAGCCAGTAAGAAGCAGAGTTTGAGGGCGTGCCCTGACAGTACCTAGGTAAGGACTACTAGCCAGTCAGAAGTAGAGTATGAGGGCGTGCCCTGACAGTACCTAGGTAAAGACTACTAGCCAGTCAGAAGCAGAGTATGAGGGCGTGCTCTGACATTACCTAGGTAAGTACTACTAGCCAGTCAGAAGCAGAGTATAAGAGCGTGTCCTGACAGTACCTAGGTAAGTATTAAGCCAGTCAGAAGCACTACCTAGGTATGTACTATTAGCCAGTCAGAAGCAGAGTATAAGAGCGTGCCCTGACATTGCCTAGGTAAGGACTACTAGCCAGTCAGAAGCAGAGTATGAGGGCGTGCCCTGACACAAAAGTCAACCTGGAGCTTTAGGGGCCACTGACGTTCTGGGTTAGCCATGAACGTAATAACACAAAGTGTGAGAATTAATCAAATTATTGTTGATTGTGTGTAAATAAAACAGCTTCATGTATAGCAACATGGATGGATTACCCAAAAGACGTGCTGAAGGGCCAAAGGGCTCAGGGGCCACAACCTATTATTATTGATTGATTATTTCTTGTTGAACAGTCAAATGTTTGTTTAAAGCTGCAGAAATAACTTAGGGATGTCAGATTTGGATCCGAGTCCTTTTAATATTGAATATTTGAGTAATAAAAGAGCATCTCTTTCCACATAAACCAGCTGTACGCTTTTCCCACATACCAGTAACATTCACCAAGCAATTACATATGTTCAACAGCTGAATATATAATAATACAAATAAAACAAAGTTTAAGAGTCACATTTTCTTTTGTAATTTCCTCCAATATTTTGCACAGTATTTAGGGTACCACATTCTCATCCCCAGACCGTCCTCACCCAGATTACGACTGTGTAGGTTGATTGTGCAAGTTACTAGAAAACGAAATAGAAATAACTAAATATACAAACCGCACCACCATCATTTCCCCCTTTACAGTATTTTCATTTGTAAGAATTGGTCTGATCAGCTTAAACAAGACAAGAACATGTGTTGCTGCATTTGCACTTTTTTTTGGCGCGTATCACTATACATGCCACTGCAGCACCCAGTATTCCACCCCCTACGGCTCCTAGTGCTGCTCCTATGGTAGACGTTATCTGACCCTCACCAGCAAGATACCCAAACAGACATCCACCACCCATAACAGAAAGAACTGTAGTTCGAATACAAGCTAGTTTGGATTGTCTTTCTCCTTCTGCAGCATTTTGTACCTGTTGTAAGGCAGTTTCAGCCTCTTGGAGCATCTCAGCAGTGTAGTAGCTTCCTTCTTCTGCCTGAACCTTATCGTTGATCTTCTTCAGTAGCTCAGGGACCTGTTCGGGATGATTGTCAAGAACATGGTATCCATAATCGCACTTATTGATTAGCTCGTGGAGATTTTCAATGCGACGAATAAAGTCCTCTATGGTACCTTTCAGCTCTTCTCCACGGGTGAACAACACCATAGTGTAATCCATTGTGTTTTTGCCAAAAGTATCGCAAATGCTTTTCACCATGTCTTCTACTTTCTTTGTGTATTTATCTCTCACACTCAGCACAATCAGGAACACATGAGGACCAGGTTTGGCAAGTTTGATGGATTTCTTGATCTTTCTCACAATGTCCGCTTCTGTTTTGTCAATGCTTAACAGACCAGGAGTATCAACAACAACCACATTTTGGTTGTTAATATTCCCCATTTCCTTCTGGCACTTCTCTGTGACTGGAGATAGACCAGGCTTTGAGTGGAATAGATCCTTGCCCAGGATGGTGTTTCCTGAAAAACTCTTCCCAACTCTGACCTTCCCAAGCAGGACGATCCTCAGCTCTGGCTTTTCATCTGCTGGAAAAGTTTATAGACGTTAGTAAAGTAAGAATTTCCTCTGCCAAGATTTTATGTCAAACACTAAAATCTATGACAACATATGAGATTGTGAGTCAGATGTTTACATTCAGATCAATTCCACTATCATGTCTCTACGGTAAGCCAATTTTGCAATGGCGAATCATACCCCACCCTCCTCTGCCTCTGATAGCAAGTATTGGTTGTCTTTATTGGTTAGGTTGGTTACTTTAGTTAGTTTTAGAAGAGGAGTGGGATTGGTTAGTGTAAGAATACCAGGGTGAGCTGATCAAAGGCAGAGTAGGTCATGCCTTCGCTATCCTAGGAAAATAAAAGATTGTGTACAGTAAATATGAAGCTGCCACAAGCTGCCTGTCAGAGTAATGTGGGAACCTAACCATGTGGACTTTTTAAACAAAGAAAAAACTCTGCACACATGTGGCCTCCCTTTTCAAAGGAATTACAGAGACAGCCTGGACAGCCAACAGGCTCCAAAAACTCCAGACGTTGAAGGTCTCACCTACAGTAAGTGTTACTTTTAGGTTTGAATTCTGATCCTGGCTTCCCATTGAATGAGACTCACTACTATGGCATCACCCAGCAGATAAAACCAAGCACAGGTAGCAGTTCTACACCTTGCTGGACACGTTTTGTGTTCATTGTTACAGATTTTTGATCCTAAGAAATCGCTGTGCAACCAGCCTAGATGTTAACAATTAACCGTTTATCCCTTCAATCTGATGTTCAACTATCTATTAGATCAGCACCTCTAAACCTGAGGCCATGGTTCTCAGCAGGAAACCAATGGAGTGCCTTCTCCGGGTGGGGAATGAGTCCTTACCCCAAATAAAGGAGGTCAAGTACCTTGGGATCTGGTTCGTGAGGGAGGGGACAATGGAGCGGGAGATTGGCTGGAGAATGGGAGCAGCGGTATTAAATTCACTTTAATGCACCGCTTACAACTATTTTCGTTCCTACCCTAACCTATGGCCATGAAGGCTGGGTCATGACCAAAAGAACTATATCCCCGGTACAAGCCGCTGAATTGGGTTTTCTCAGGAGGGTGGCTGCCGTCTCCCTTAGAGATAGGTTGAGAAGCACAATCATCAACGAGGAACTCGGAGAAGAGCCGCTGTTCCTTTGCGTGGAAAGCGGGCCTCTGTTAAGGATGCCCCAGCACGTCCAGCTCGGAGGATACCTCGGGGAAGACCCAGGTCAGAGCTGTTTAATGTGTTTGGGGTCCCCTACTAGAGCCACTGCCCCGCAACCCGACACCGGATAAGCAGTTTAAAATGAGTGATGAGTGATTAATCAGTAATGCTGGTAAAATATTACATTTTAAGGAGCAGTAACTGCTCCTTAAAATGTGGGATTTAAAACACATTAGTACTGTGTTTTGACCTTCAGAATGTTATAACTTGTCCACGTGCAGAGATCAGTTAAAATTTTAGACAAAATTATTCTTGACCACCCCAATACCATGGGCATAATTACATGGAGTGACAGCTGTGTGCCCCAAAACAGAAACTCCATAATAGCGTTTGCTATGGCATCTTGACGAGGAATTCTAAGATTCACCAGATTACAATGAGGTACTCTACCCCAGGTCATTCTGCTATATAAGAGGTAGATAATGTGCACAGCAAGCCCCCAGGAAGAGCGCCATGTCTATATGCCAACATGGGCTTAGCGGATAACGGTGGTACTGCACCCCATGGCCCAGAAAGACTTTTCACATAGACATTACATGGCGAAAGAAACGTCTATATTTCAGCGGATCATTTGTTTCGGGGTATATAACTTACCAGCTTGAACAATGAAAGGGTCCTTGTTTAAAACGTTACGTTTTTAACATTTTTAACATTCACTAGAAGCGAATACAGAATTATTAAATTTGAAATGATGAACGCGCATAATGGACGCGAGCAGACCCACGGGACTGCGCACGCCCGCTCACATGACTGTTCTGCCGAGCTCACGTAGCTAGCTGTAATAATGGATATAGCTAGTGGTTGTAATTCATCATGTGTTCTATTAATACGCCCATGGTATTATCTTATAAAGTTATGATACATCTGAGGGATGTATGTATGTTGTAAAGCCTGTTATGTGGATGTAACGTCATTAGCGTTTCCCAAACTGGCGGGGCTAGCAGCTAGCTAGGTAGTTGCTAACATCAGGTTTAGCTAGCATGGCTGTATTAAGATCATGCCTACATAACGTTACTACAGACATAGTGATTACATCGCCCTGGTTCTCTCTTATGATACATCCGAGGGCTGTATGCTGTAAAGCTTGTAACGTGGATGAGAGATGAAGCCATGGATTAGCTCTGTTCACGAAACTGCAGGCTAACTGCTAGCTAGCTAGTAGCACGACATAAGTATTAAATGTCCTTGGTTGTCTAAATACATCTATCGTTTATTTAGCTAAGCATGTAAACGACCGGGAACAACGAACACACAGTGTTTAACATTAGTGAATATTTAATACAATCAAAACGGCGAGTTCATGAGTTCGCCACTTGTAAGAGAGACGAGAGAGACGCTCATGAACGAGCATGTTGCTACCGGTTGCTAAGACAACGCAAACAAATTGTTGCTAGTGCGCGTGTCCATCGTGACGTCATGGGCCAAGAATGCGGAAGAGCCGAGCTCCATGTTTTCTTAATGCGCTTTTGAGCACTCTCATTGGAACGTACGGGGCTTCCCGCCGATCACTGTATCCAGTTCTCTTAATACATCCATGGTGCACAGTCAAATTGAGAAGGCAATAGCATTATCTGAATTCTACTCTCCCGTGTCATTCTGTGTGTTACTCAAAGTAAACAGGAACAACCCATACATATGAGAGAATCAGATTTCTATGACTTTCACTCATGTTCCAAACTGTTTAAGCACAAACAGGTGCCATTTGCTGCAGTGTGTCAGCTCGTATTTGATCAGTGCCCATATACACTTCACTACAAAACACCACATGCACAGGCTTTAGAAGTAGCAGGAGACTTTAGAGGACCAAGTAAAACCAGGAGAAACTTGGCGCCTACATGCACCCTACACAAGCCAAGGATACTTCTAAAACAGAGCCATGTCTCAGAGGCCAAGATGAATGATATAGAGTCGATGTTTAGATTCATGCCACTTGCAGATAAATAGTATTACCATGCTATGATGAAGAAATGAGCTAAATTAGTAGGCCTACACTGAATAACTGCTTGTATGTGTGGAAGTTTTACAGAGTCGGTGGGTTGGAAATCAAACACTATTTCATTGATATGTTGAAGAAATAATTGTTCAATAGGCCTTAATGTTAGATTGCCAACATGAGCTAGTTGTGTGTTGATGAATAAGTGAATAGTATGTGATGTAAGTATGTGATGTATGTGAATAGTAAGTGATACTATGTATATTTTTATTGCATTAAATGATTCATTGCAAGTAACAGCATCTCAAATGAGCTCCATTTTAAGTAACCAGTCTTGGTTTTGAAATACCTTGTTCATAAGAAAAATATTTGTGATCAGTTTTATCTGAATGAGTAATATTGTATGACGCGTTTTACATTTAAATTGTTTAAAAATGATTTGATAAACTATCAAAATAAAGACTGATTTTAAATATTCATTCAACTCATTTAGCTTTTCTACTGAAAAGACTTTGATAAACTGAAGGACCTGACCGATAGGACATATACAGTATATATATATATATATATATATATATCTCAGGCCTTTTTCAGGGAACAAGAAATGGGTAAACAACGTAAAGCTGTTCTGCAGCAATGGAGGTTGATCAAGCTTTGAAAGTTGGTGCTACCAATTCCCACAGGTGTTCCAACTTGTCTGGATTACTTACAACCCCCTCTGTTTGTATAAAAGTATTGTTGGAACACACTGTGTTACCATACCCTTGTGAGCATTATTTGAACAGTATTGTACTGCAGAAAGTAGTGTGATGCCATAAAAATGGCGGGGAAAAGGCAATTAACAATGGAAGAGAGACAGACCATCATAACATTTAAGAATGTTGGTCTTTCTGACATAGAAATTGCGAAGAAAGTCAAGGGGCCCTATCTTGCACTCAGCGCAATTGCTTTGTACACCAACACATGTATCATTCACCCGACGCACAGCGGATTTTTCCGTAGCATGTGCACAATGCGCAAACACTTTACTTCTCTCATCTACATGGACGCAGCAGTTCCCATTTTGGAAACCATACATAATTACAAGGAAAATATTACTGAAAATGCGCTTCAGGTGTTTGGATAGATCAGGGGTCACTTTACAGTACAGTCCTCAAAAAGTCGCAGCATTCTTTGTGGCTTGTGTTTTATACAACATTTCCATGAATCATGGATGTGTTGATGACATAAATGAGGAAATATTAGAGGACTTAAGGAGACGTGATGTTGAACTACGACGGGATTGGACACTCCGGCGGGATCTGGTCCGGGAGTGGCAATGCGCTCCTGGTGTAGCGGGTGGACGGAGATGGAGTGGGGGGAGGAGGAAGGGGCACAACAGGAGGAGGTGGTGCGTTTGGATGCCCACGCTCCATGGCTGCAGCAATCCTCTCCAAACTTGAGGAGATGCGCCTGAGAGGCCGCAGCAACATCGCCACCCAGTCAAGACGGGCATTTATTGGCAATCCGCCATGAAACAAGTGCGCCTGCTCTTAAAGGGAATGTGAGATGACGCTCTGATTAGTTTATTTCACGTTACGCCCAAACAACACCTAGCTACTTCAGACCAACCCATTTCAGATTTGGGTCGGGTGCAAGAGTCATTTATCCCGCCGGTATAATAGCAATAGCGCCCAAGATCTGCCCACAAAGCTACTTGCGTTTCACGTTTGATACTTGCGTTTCAGATCGTTAAAATAGGGCCCAAGGTGTCAGTGAGTACAGTATTCTTCACCATCAAAAAGGCACTTAGAAACTGGGGGAAACTCTGACAGGAAGAGGTCTGGCAGACGCAAAGCCACAACAGAATCAGAAGACAAGTTTCTGAGAGTCAACAGCTTGCGTGATAGGCGGCTCACAGGACAACAGCTTCAAGCACAGCTTAATAGTGGTCATAATAAGCAAGTCTCAGTTTCAACTGTAAAGAGAAGACTTCGAGCTGCAGGTTTGATAGGTTGAGTTGTAGCAAGAAAGCCATTGCTAAGACGTCAGAATAAGAAAAAGAGGCTTGCATGGGCCAAAAAACACTGCCAATGGACTACTGAAGACTGGAAGAAGGTGTTATAGAAATCTTTGGTTCATCACGCAGGATTTTTGTACGCCGTCGAGTAGGCGAAAGGATGGTTCCTCAGTGTGTGACATCAACTGTCAGAAAGGGAGGAGGAAGCGTGATGATCTGGGGCTGTTTTGCTGGATCCACGGTCGGTGATCTGTACAGAGTGAAAGGCACCCTGAACCAAAACGGCTACCACAGCATTTTGCAGCGCCATGCAGTACCCTCTGGTATGCGCCTAGTTGGTCAGGGGTTCATCCTACAGGAAGATAATGACCCAAAACATAAGTCCAAGCTATGCCAGAACTACCTTAGCAAAATAGAACATGATGGTACCCCACTGAGCTGGTTTGGGATGAACTGGACAGAAAAGTGAAAGCAAAGCAACCTACGTTTCACACATTTATGGAAACTTCTGCAACAGAGTTGGGAAGAACTTTCTGAAGAATATTTGATTTCCATTGTAGAAAGAATCCCACGAGTGTGTTCAGCTGTTATATGTGCCAAAGGGGGCTACTTTGATAAGTCAAAAATGTAGAATACATTTTGGTTTATAAATTGATTCCATGATTTCTTTTTTAACTTAAATTGTTCATTTGTTCTATTCTTTCATTTCAGAGTACAATAAGACATTGAACTGCATGAATCTCAATAAAAACCTGGAAAAATTGGGGTGTTCTAAAACTTTTGACCAGTAGTATATATATATTGACCTGCATCAGACATGCATTTTTGTCATTTACATTTAACTTACAGTTATCTTGACTAAGAAAGATGAAAGGAAAAATGATGCACTGGAAAAATATTGTGTTATTGCAGTAAGTGCATGAATACATGAAGATTTAATATATATGAATTGAACATTAATACAACAGTATGTATGAGTAAATTGTTACAATTCTTTGATAATCATTGTTCCTTTTTCTGTTTTTGAAGATATAACCTTTTAATTCCAATGCAGCTGTTAGTTTTAGAACTATAAATGTGCTATCTACAATTGACCTTTTCCAAAAACCCTAACTTACAATTCATGTAGAATTTAAGTTTCTCAGATGTAGAATATATTCACGGTGTATGTAACTTGGGTGCTTTGAAGAAAAGTGCTTGCTATTTGCAATGCTAAAACTTCAAACATCTGTAAGTATTATGAGGAAAATGTAGTTAAAGTATTAAAAGTAAAGAACAATCATCCCATTTGTAGGCTGTTATATTTTTGGCTAGATTGATTTAGTATAAAACATCAGATTTTATAAACTACATGTGTTTTGTGCGCAGGAATCTTAATGTGTAAAGTAACTAGTAACTAAAGACTGATCAGATGAATGTAGCGGAGTAAAAAGTACAATATTTCTCTCTCAAATGTAGCAGAGTTGAAGTAGAAAGTGGCATGAAAAGAAAAGACTAAAGTAGTACCTCAACATTTGGACTGAAGTATAGTACTGGAGTAAATGTACTTAGTTACATTCTACCGCTGGTAATCATATTGAAGTAACTCATGTAATTGCAACTTTATAAAAGCCATCCAAATAATGTTTATAATTTATTTCTTAATTATTAACAAACACGTCATATAATATAAAAAAGAAGTGTGAAACCATAAACTGTCAAAACAACAAATTATAGCATAACTTATAATGAGTAAACGCTATTACCATGTCATTTTTAATAACGTATTAAATTAAGTTTAACTTGCAATCAATTCACCATTTGTTAGTAATGGTTATGATAGTCTTACCAAATATAAAAAAACAAATACAATAGTTAAAGAAAAGTATCTGCAAACATCCAACTAACCACTAACTAAAAACTTAGACATTGTCTCTAAAATGCTGCTTAATCCAGTTGTGTGCAGATAATAAAACTCCCCACTGCAGATAGATACACTACCAAACATCTCTGAACTTCACAAAAACTCAACATTTCAGTTGTATTTTTAATGAATATTGAAAGATAGTTCAGTCCAAATTAGTTCAAAGTTGTCTCAAACATCATTGAACCCTAAAGACAGGTTAAAAAGAGAATGAGCTGTTAATGTGTCGCTGGTTTACATTTAAGAAAACAAATATTGTTCCATATATGAAACCCCAGACACTGCAATGAGCTGTGGTACTGTAGAATAAATATATTTACCTGGCATCAGACCTTCTTCACCTTCTTTCTTGGAAGAGTCGCTCATCTTTAAAGTCTTGTCACTGTGGATGTCTTGTTCTGAGTATTTTAATTTCCATCTCATCATTTCATAATATAGCCTGCTTCTAGTTCCCTCCCCTGAAAGACACGTCACCTGAGCTGGCCAATCACAATTCAAATTGTGGCTGAAAGCAGCAAATCAGGAGGCTCAGCTGAAGCTTACTTCCACAAGTCTATTTTTTCACCAGTGTCAATCAGTTTATTGTAGTTTATTTCATAAAAATTGTAAATTACAAAATCCCCACAATACACACTTTCCATCACAGATAGTTTGAGTTAAATGTGTAAATGATTTTAGAAGAAAAGTGGCCCGGGACCAGACTAGTGGTGCAAATTGAAGAAATTTATCGGAAGTGTGATTATTCACTTAGATGTTCAGATTGATACCACTCTCATGTCTGTACAGTAAATATGAAGTTGCAGCTGGTAAACTTAGCTTAGCTTAAAGGCTGAAAACAGAGGGAACAGCTAGTCTGGCTTTGTCCAAAGGTAACAAAATCCAACTACCAATAGGATTGGGTATTGTTTGGGTTGTTTCCGATTAACTGTGCTAAAACACTACTTTTAGAAAGGCGCTTGGTGCCTAAGCAGTGCATAAACTGATACTTACAAAAACATTTAAAAAGACAAAATGACAGTCCACAACATTAAATGGGTAAGACCATATGGTCAAATTTTAAATGTAATAATATCTTCACCAGTTAATTGCTGTTAAACAACAAAAAGAAGAAACACGTGATGGCAGAAGGTTACTTTACAACAACATTGAATGCACCATGAGCTAACAAGGTGCAATTGAACTCACCAATAGGTCCTGTCGGTGTAAGGGGTGGGTATCACATGGTACCTCATTATAAGATACATGGCTCACAATACAGCATTCTCCATCCATCCATCTTCGTTCGATTATTCAGGGTGGGGTCGTGTGGGCAGCAGCTCCAGCAAGGGACCCCAAACTTCCCTTTCCCAAGCCACATTAACCAGCTCCGGCTGGGGGATCCCGAGGCGTTCCCAGGCCAGGGTGGAGATATAATCCCTCCACCTAGTCCTGGGTCTTGCCCGAGGTCTCCTCCCAGCTGGACGTGCCTACACCTAGTCCTGGATCTTTCCCGAGACCTCCTCCCAGCTGGACGTCCCTCCACCTAGTCCTGGATCTTCCCCGAGACCTCCTCCGAGATGGACGTGCCTCCACCTAGTCCTGGGATTTCCCCAAGGCCTCAGCACAATTCTGCAGCACAGGTTTTGAGCAGTATAACAAATAATGTATAACCCATTTCCCTAAAATATATATAAATATATACAGTACAGGCCAAAAGTTTGGACACACCTTCTCATTCAATGCGTTTTCTTTATCTTCATGACTATTTACATTGTAGATTCTCACTGAAGGCATCAAAACTATGAATTAACACATATGGAATTATGTACTTAACAAAAAAGTGTGAAATAACTGAAAACATTACCTTATCTTATATTCTAGTTTCTTCAAAGTAGCCACCCTTTGCTCTGATTATTCCTTTGCACACTCTTGGCATTCTCTTGATGAGCTTCAAGAGGTAGTCACCTGAAATGGTTTTCCAACAGTCTTGAAGGAGTTCCCAGAGATGCTTTGCACTTGTTGGCACTTTTGCCTTCACCCCAAACCATCTTGATTGGGTTCAGGTCCGGTGACTGTGGAGGTCAGGTCATCTGGCGCAGCACTCCATCACTCTCCTTCTTGGTCAAATAGCCCTTACACAGCCTGGAGGTGTGTTTGGGGTCATTGTCCTGTTGAAAAATAAATGATGGTTCAACTAAACGCAAACCGGATGGGATGGCATGTCGCTGCAGGATGCTGTGGTAGCCATGCTGGTTCAGTATGCCTTCAATTTTGAATCAATCCCCAACAGTGTCACCAGCAAAGCACCCCCACACCATCACACCTCCTCTTCCATGCTTCACGGTGGGAACCAGGCATGTAGTATCCCATCTGTTCACCTTTTCTGCCTCGCACCCCCTAACCCTATTTCCACTGGTCTAATGTCCATTCCTTGTGTTTCTTGGCCCAAACAAATCTCTTCTGCTTGTTGCCTCTCCTTAGCAGTGGTTTCCTAGCAGCTATTTGACCATGAAGGCCTGATTCATGCAGTCTCCTCTTAACAGTTGTTCTAGAGATGTGTCTGCTGCTAGAACTCAGTGTGGCATTCATCTGGTCTCTAATCTGAGCTGCTGTTAACTTGCGATTTCTGAGGCTGGTGACTCAGATGAACTTATTCTCAGCAGCAGAGGTGACTCTTGGTCTTCCTTTCCTGGGGCGGTCCTCATGTGAGCCAGTTTCGTTGTAGCGCTTGATGGTTTTTGTGACTGCACTTGGGGACAAATTCAAAGTTTTCGCAATTTTCCAGACTGACTGACCTTCATTTGTTAAAGTAATGATGGCCACTCGTTTCTCTTTACTTAGCTGATTGGTTCTTGCCATAATATGAATTCTAACAGTTGTCCAATAGGGCTGTCGGCTATGTATCAACCTGACTTCTGCACAACACAACTGATGGTCCCAACTCCATTAATAAGGGAAAAAAATCCACTAATTAACCCTGACAAGGCACACCTGTGAAGTGAAAAACATTTCAGGTGACTACCTCATGAAGCTCATTGAGAGAACACCAAGGGTTTGCAGCGCTATCAAAAAAGCAAAGGGTGGCTACTTTGAGGAATCTAAAATATAAGACATGTTTTCAGTTATTTCACACTTTTTTAAGTACATAATTCCACGTGTTCATTCATAGTTTTGATGTCTTCAGTGAGAATCTACAATGTAAATAGTCATGAAAATAGAGGAAACACATTGAATGAGAAGGTGTGTCTTTTGGCCTGTACTATACATATATATATATATATATATATATATATATATATATATATATATATATATATATATATAAAGGTAACACCAATGGTGGAATATAACAGCTTTAGCTATTAGTTTTGCATTTTTATGCAGTTTTACATTTTCCTGATGATACTTATATACTTTTAATGAAGTAACATTTTCAAAGCGGGACTTTAACTTGTAACAGAGTATTATTGCAGTGTAGTATTAGTACTTTTACTTAAAGGTATTGTGGAGGATTTTCCCGAATTTTAGAAAAGAACCGCCCTCTGTACTTTTTGAAAAAATGCACATGCGCAACACTCTGCCTGCTCCCGAG
The DNA here is from genome assembly GCA_025617405.1 of Perca schrenkii. Classification (NCBI taxonomy): domain Eukaryota; kingdom Metazoa; phylum Chordata; class Actinopteri; order Perciformes; family Percidae; genus Perca; species Perca schrenkii. The sequence goes on along the minus strand of CM046801.1, from coordinate 31,148,256 downwards.
AGGGAACGCCTATTAAACGTGTGCACAAGAGTGCAATGTTTACAAGTTGCTGTCGGCATGGCTCATACAAGCCTACTTTCCAAAAGAAGATTTGCACTTTTTCACAAATTGAGATGTTTACCGTGTGTGCGCGGTGCGTGACTTGTGCCAGGGCTAGCATCGCTAATCACAGCTTACATCAACTTTTAGTAGCAGTGATTTTAAAAGGATTTCTCCAAATAGCATGCCAAACTTTACCTGTCAAGTAGAAACTTCGCGACTGAGGCATCAGTGGGAAGCCCAACCTGTGCTTTTAGCACACGCCAGCGTGTGAAATGGTCTCCCAAAAACACTCTTGTCTTGAGAACGGCGAGCTTCCATGAACGGCTGAAACCGTAGCTCACCACACATATACACCTGAAAGTGCTCATGCGCAGAAAGCGAAAACTACCTAGGGACGTGCACGTACGACGGCCTTACGTATACATATCACCAGACTGATTGACAACTAGGAGGACCAATTATTTTGATGATCCACCCGGAAAAAGAAAATCCTACACAATACCTTTAAGTAAAGGATCTGAATACATCTCCTACCACTGTTCACCACTAGGCTGCACTATGTTTTGGTGCTGGTCTCAATCAGTTTGGATGAAATTTCATCACATGGCTGTGAATGGCAGTAAACCAACATGGCTGCGTATGCGTAGCTGAGAAGCTGTACAATTTAATGCATTTCATGGGTCCTTGGCCATGCAAATGGTTGACTTTTTACAATTTCTTGAAATCTGACATGGTCTTTGGAATTTTCAGAATCCGATGGGCAATTTTCTTTTCAGCTTCTTTCTAGGGCAAGGGGTTTTTCTTTGGCAATCTTTTAAACAAAACATGCTTGTTCTAACACGCTGGCACGTTTTGCTGTTAGGAGAGTTAAGTGGAAAACCAAAGTAGCAACGCTGGGAACAGAGTTATCTATTTAGAGCATTTTGATACTTGTATCCCAGAAGGGACAACAATATATTGCCGTATCGATATCTTGTCCCACCCCTCGTCAGTGTTGTTTCTCCTCCGACTCCGACAGTGTCCATGGTGTCTCAAAGTGCAGCTAGACTCCTCTGTGTCTTTAGCTGCAGACTGTTGTATGTCCCAGTGTTGGAATCTTTTCCAGTGAAATACAGTCACATGTTAGACTGTTTAGCTTTCAGCATTTTAACCCTGGTTAAAGGAAAAAACAAACAATATATATCATTTTCAGTTTCACAGCATCAGAGATGCTTTTCAGTTTTACAGCCTGTTGTGACCTGTTGCCTTCTGGGAAAGTGTTTGTTCAGGGTGAACTCACACTGAATTGTGACTCCTAAACCGGGGTATGAACCAAACCTAGACTTTTGCTTCCCTTGAGTGTCCTCCTAACTTATGCAGGTGCCAACAAACATCTACTTTTACCTCAGTGGACGCTCACCGTGAGTTCTCACTGTTGAGATACAGCTGAGCCATTGCAGGTAGTATTTGAGAAATCCAACGGTTCAGTTATGGCTAGAAAAAATCCATCTTATGTAAAACTCTCTCAAGAGTTTGTACAAGAGTTCAATTATATGTTTACATTCAGCAAGGAGCCTTGCAGTGACTGTTAAATATAATTTAGTTGCTTTAATATTAGTGCATAACGACAAAATATGTGAAGGGGTCTGTCTTACATACAATATGAAGTTATCACTTGTGGCGATAGCAATGTGCTTTCCTATGCTGTGACAAAAGTGTGTAGATAAAGCAATAAATTGTTAGATTTGACTAAACTAATAGTGACTTGTAGTTAGCTATCTTGCTAATTCTACCATGCTTTGATGCTACACCAATTACAGAAAAGGAGCAGAACAGTGGTCTATTTGCGGCAGACATTGTTCCGTCACAACTCTAAAAGCTTTTTTCCATTACATGGTACCAGCTCTACTCGTCTCAACTCTACTTGCCTTTTTTGGTTTTCTATTATGATAAAAAATCCATGGTACCTACTAACAGGTACTTTTTTTAGTATTACCTTCGTCGAGGTTCCAAGCGACCTGAGGCGATACCAAAAGGTGACGTGAAAACCTGCACACTACTGATTGGTCAGAGAGAATCATCACTAATCACTACGTCATCTAGCGACAGATGGAGGTGTCCTATAACAAATTCGCCATTTTTAAATAGTTTAGCCAGCAGTGTTTTTTGCTGCTTCCAGCTTCTTTTGAAACAAAATGTGTCTTCTGGCATACAGCCACATGCCGAGAATCAAAAACACTACACACCTTCGACATCACGGCAGTTTCCTGCGGCATCGACCATCCTTGACGACCAGCCATGCTCACCTCGCGCATGAGGCGATACTAAATCTGCATTTTTTTTTAACTTTTTGGATGATTCACCTTATTCTTCTCCAGAAAGCTGGAATCTGAAATTACTGTGAAAAGCATTTACTAGTTTAGTCACATAGTCACTTAAACATGCCTGCACACAGACTTTTGTCTCAACTGATACAGTTGCCACATCACAAGATAACATACTGCTCACTAGAAGACTTTGAACAGACTAAAGTCATATACAGACATATAAAGACAGGGGATCTTCAGGGTCACACATTGCAAGACTACAACTAGATTTGTTTTGAAAGATTTAACCAACCTACCTAGCTACCACTAACATTAGCTGGTAACTTAAGGGAAAGTTTGCCCATTCTGCTGTACATGTAGATGAATGGTAGCCGGAGCTCTAACTCTTTACTGCTTCCTGTTTGGTGCTGGAAGGAGCACATGTATTGGTTGTTGACAATGGTCACATGATTTAACTTCACTACCAAGACTTACAGCTTGGCTTGTTCGAGATGAGCCAGTTCTGCGCAGAATTGATGACCGGCGATCACCGCCCAATGCACAGGTTAGATTTGTGTCCGACTTTTTATTGATTTTGAATTGGAGGGATTTCAACAGCTATTTGTCTGATTTAAAGTCTTATTCTGTACAAACCACATGTTGTGTGGCTGATAGTTATGTATAGAAGTCAGAGAGACTAAATCTGTTCAGATTACGGATCATCTACTGGATCATCTACTGTGTTCTACTACTGTGTACAGCAACAGATCGAATGTAGAGCATTTTGACAGCCACATAAAAACATTTGGAGACTTGTGTACGAGCTGATATATGGGTCTGATAACATTTTATTAGGGCTGTCAAAATTAACGCGTTAATTTTTGCGTTAATTTTTTAATATTTAACTCGTTAAAAAAAATTAACGAAATTAACGCAGCTGTTTTTGTTTACTTCATGTGGCGGCTGAGAAACGTAATACGTCTCCATAAAAGCAGGCGGCGCTACTCTGTATTGTTGCCCAAGTAATGAAAACCGGCAGCTGATTGGACGAACGCGTCACATGGGTTTGTTTTCTCCGGAAATCCAAAGCCAGACTGTCATGGCGGCCATTCAGAATACAATCTCATATTGTACTAAAATAGTTCACTGAGACATGTTTCTGAGAACATTTTAAGCGAGAAATAGGTCATGCAGTTGCTGAATCTGTCTTCATTTCAGCTCAACAAAGGTCAGTTTAGAAGATTTTTGTCAGATTTTGAGAGACTAGTCACCTCATTCCGGTCACCATTTCCAGGTGAGGCCCGACTGCCCTGCCGCCGACTGAACATAGGTTCGTTAGAGATGAACTGCGCCTCGCCTGTAAAGTAGACGAGAGCAGGCGTCAGCAGCCGGGGACGGTGACAAAAATCTGATCTCAAGTCAGACAGTTTCTAGCCGTTTCCAGCAGCCTTCAGCAGGACTAAGCCAAATCGTTGCTGCTGTTGTTCTGAAAGATATTAAACATTCTGAACTTAGCAGAACCTTTCCTTGTTTGTTTTTTTTCTTCATATTTGCAAAGTTAAGTGATTTAGCATTTAAATATCCATTATTATAAGCTTCAGTGTCAATTTAAAAAAGCGATTAATCGCGATTAATAACAGCAAATTGTGCAATTAATTAGTTAATTTTTTTTAATTGATTGACAGCCCTGCATTTTATTAAATCGGAATTGGACCTAACAAGATGTAAGTGTTTCTGTGACTTCCTATTCAGCCTGAAGGCTGCTGGAAACAGCTGGAAACTGTCCAACTTGACGGGGATTTTTGTCACCGCCCCCGGCTGCTGCCGCCTGCTCTCTTCCACTGGCGATGCGCAGTTTATCTCGAACAAGCCTATTAAGACACATTACATGCCAGGCTTGCATCCACATAATTGATAAAGGTTATTCTGATTTATTCAGCATCCAGTTAAAGCACATAAGGGGCCTTAAAGTGTTCACATATTGAGAGAAAGCTAATCTCATGTTAAGCAACGGGCACAATTACTTGTAAAAATACCCTTCCAGTGTAGTTTCTGAGCTGCCAACACTGTCAGCCAGTGCTACTGATATTTTAGGCCCAAATGCATCTAGGGGATGAAGAGGGACATTTATGTAGGGAGGTTACGATACGATACAACTTTATTGACGGCCAAGGCTGAAATTCTTTGTGCATCCCTGGGTAGCTCGTATAAAAAAAGAGGACATACACATACATACAAACATACATGAGATTAATAACACCAACAGACATGAAACATTACCACAAATCACATAAACTTCCAAGTAGGAAAACAAAGAAAACATCTATAACAATAGAAAATGACGTGAACATACACACAGACAATGTCTTGGAGACGTATATCCCTGAAATAAGTATTGCACTTGATTTAATGTAGCTGGTTTAACAATAGGATAGATTGGTGTATGAAAGAGTTTTTAAGTCTGATGCAATTAAAAGAATGAACTCTAAAGCTGTTTGAAGGCAGAAGATGATATTCACTGTGCAAGACATGTGAAGAGTCATTTGAAATATTTCTGGCCAGTCTAAGCATGCTATTATTGTGAGCCTCCTGAAAGGAGTGTGCTACAGGTAGTACTATAATCTTTGAGCAAACTTTAATCTGATTAAATAGCTACAGTAGAGCATGATACTCTGAATTACTGATGTGAAAAACAGAGAAATAATTTGGCTACTAGCTCCAAAAGATCTCAATCTACGAAGAAAATAAACACGCTGTTGTATTTTTTTGCAGATAAATTCTATATGAGAAGTCCATGATAGAGTTTTGTCTATCATGACACCCAAATATTTATAGACCGAGACTTTAATGATTTCTGAGTTCTGAATCTTCGCTGAGGACAGTTGACAATTCAGGGTTATTCCAAAAATGATTTTCTCTGTCTTCACATTGTTAATAATGAGAGCATTGTTATCACACCACTCAACTAACCAATCCACATTGCCCTGATACAGTGTAGGGTCATCACATTTGTTCAACAAGGTCAGTAGAGTTGAGTCTTCTGAGTACTTTAACAAAAACTGATTTGGCAAAGTAGTGGTGCAGTCAGAGGTATATAAAGTGAACCACACAGGTGAGCTAATACAGCCCTGGGGTACTCCAACATTAGTTGTCTTTGGAGAACAGAGTTTGTCATTTACTTTGACTAGCTAAACCCTGTTTGAGAGAAATGAGTAATACCAAAGAATAACATAAGGATTAATCTGAAACTGAATCATTTTTGATAAAAGTAAATTTGGTTGAATTGTATTAAACGCAGATGAGAAAATCAAGAAACAGAGCCCTGACATATGGTTTTGGTTTGTCAAGATGCTTGGAAATGAGGTGCACCAGTGTAACCACTGCATTCTAACCACTGCATTGAACCATGATCTTTTCCAGTGACTTCATGATCACAGATGTAAGGGCTATTGGCCTGAAAATCATTATATTCTTTGGGACTTTGTTTTTTAGGGAGGGGCCTAATATGCAATGTTTTCCACTCTATTGGGATGGTGTGTGTCCACTGACGACTGAAAGATGGGTTGCCACACAGTGGCTAATTCCCTGGCACAGGATTTTAATACACTGCTGTGGTCAGGCCCTAGTGCCTTCTTTGTGTTGTTGCGCTGGAAAGTACCCCTGACCTCCTCAACATTATGAAAATCCTCTCAGTGTCCGAGGGTGTGATGATCTTAATTACACTTACACATTCCTCACAGTGGTCAGTAGAGTCAAAGCAACAGAAAAAATCATTTAGCTCATTTGCAAACATAAAATCATTGCCTGTCACAAAGGGTTTATTAGAAGGAGATATCCCAGTCATTTTTTTTGTATTGTCCTATAATCTTTTGGGGTTTCTTTCTTTGAATGTCTCCTCCAAGTGATTTCTGTGTACCTGTTTGGCCTCCCTAAGTTTGTTTTTCAAATCTCTGTCCAATTGCCTGTGATGGTATCTTTATTTTTAATTGCCACCTTCCTTGAATTTATAATACCCTTAATGTCCTTAGACACAAACCTTTTATTGTTTGGATATCTATTTATTCTTTTAGTAGGAATGACCAATTGTATGCAAAAATTGTATATAATCAGTGGTAACTGTAGTAGTTTCATCTAGGGAATTTTGATTATGGAATAATTCCCAATCGGTCAGATCAAAACAAGCTTTAAGCATCTCACTTGCTTCAGGAGACCATCGTCTTATTTCTCTTTAGTTTTGTTTTGTAAGTTGGGATGAGATAAACCACGTTATGATCAGAATTTGCAATAGGAGGTCTGATTCTTGAATAATAAGCATTTTTAAGGGAGGTCCAGTCTCTATTTAGTCTCCATTACTTCCTGATCATGGACACTTCGTCGGGCATTACCTCTTACATAATGCACAAATTAAAGGAGCTGACTGGATTGCATTACATAGGAGTTTGTACCTTGTACACTTTCATGTGGCTGACTCAGGACAGAGGTAGCTGGCAGACTAGCTGCTGGATAACAAGCTCACTTGTGACCTATGTGACGATCTGTTGTCATGTGAATCTGTAAATAAGTGAACTCTGTTGTCCGGACAAGGCACAGGCAATGTCAACGAGAAAACAACATAATTCTATTTTCACTACCAGAGAGTTTCACATAGATGTGAATGTAGGCAGCAGTCTATTCAACAAGTATTCTACAAGTATTTTATCTTTTTGATAATTCCTTTCCACCATAGTCACATTACATTACAGCTTAGTAGCAGGCTAAATTTATAGCTGTGGACATCATGCATTTGAATTTTGAACGCTCATCCATTAACACAATTTCCAGACTACAAATGTTGCACTTACTACCTTGTGTATTTACCCAAGGCTTTTCTTATATTTATTATTTATTCACTATGGTAGCGTGTCTTTACTTGGGCTGAACTTATGTTACCAGGAAAAAAAAGACACAAATACTGTAGAGTTTAGTTTGAATCAGATTTTATTTGTTGATTTTTCCTCTGATGAGAACATGAATATTAACACCAATGATTTAAAACCCCACACCTTAATATGTGTCTTTAGAAAGAGTACATGAATGTAATGTCTGTTAATATTTAATTATTGCTTTTTCATGCATTCATTATTGCACTTTACTTTATTAAATCATATACACAACAGAGCGTAAAGAAAGGACACATAGGGAGAAAGAGTGGGCAGATGAAATGCAACAGAAGTCCTCCATTCAAACCTCAATTCCTAAATGTTCAGCATTGTCATTTTTCACATAAGGATGTACATGCATGTGAAAAATATCAATTCAGCATACACTTTTTACGTAGACAAAGCCAATTTCATGTTTTGCATCACCGGTTACTGTTAGAAACCAGGTGTGTCTTTGTTGAAATCAATTACAAAATTCCCAAAAGTTAAGACAAATACAATCATAAGACATGATGCAGATATGTGAAATGGGACACCCTGATAAGCTATTTGAAGCTTTTGTATGGGGACCCAGACAATAGCAAACAATACACATATATACCATCATATTGTTTGGATGAAAGGAATGTATGTACAGTATGTATTATACAATAACATTGACAACCTACAAGAAAAACTAACCTAACCATACCTAAATGGTCCCAATACATCAGTCAGATTCCCTCTATAAGTAATGGTTAAATAGATAAGATGCAATAAACATAAACATATAACAAGTGAGGATAACTGTAGCAATAACATAAAAGGATTATTGTATATCAGCTCTTTGAAGGTGCCAGAGTGGAGCAATGGAGGCAGTCTTGTATTCAACTCAGACTCAACCTTGATGACTCAACCTCGGGACCCGGACTTGGACTAGAACGCTGCTAGTGGTGACTCTACTTGGACAACCACACAGTACTTTTACTCAAGAGACCGGGGAGTGTGTCCCGTGTGAAACAGACGGTAACATTTTTAAAGCAACTGACAGGCAGTCCGTGTCAAAGTTACATCCTCATTATGAAAAGTAATATCCCATTTATTATTTTATTTTTAAAATTATTATTTGAGACAATTTGGATGGTGCAACAAGGCAGACCTGCTTTGTTCTTTCTGGGAATGATTGTAAAGATTTACAAAGACTATGTTTAGGACATTTCCTCTCTAACTGGGACGTTTTGGGAGCGATTGGTGGGATTGCTGTGAACGAAGTACACACAGAGATACACTGGTAAGAGCCAATGAGGTTTAACCATGTATCCATCTAATTTAAATAGCTCACGTTACTGTATTGGCTCACAGTTAACTTCATTTAATATTGTATGTGGTGTTTTCTTTAGCGGGGTGCAAATGTTCCACCAAAACAAGTTCCCTCCTGAGACTATTTAGCAGAGCCACCATTGCTGCGTCTGGAGCTTAGCGCCACCCAAGACCATTGTGATTGGTTTAAATAAATGTAAACAACCCAGATAGTTTAATTCTCCTATACAGGACACTTGTACTCAGGTTTCTCCCCTAACTACAATTTGTACCAAACTCACATGCCTCCACGGGGAAGTAATCAATTAATAAAAAAATCTCTGTTTTTGGATTCTTTGTTGACCGTAGAGGCATGCAAGAAAAACAAAGTTTTCTTCAAGAATTTAAGGTAATGCCAGGTGACGTAGGGAGGTCGGGGTGGATGGGTCAAACAAACACAGGACTTTTATCCAGGAAAATGCTGTTCCTGTCCCGTCTGAAACCAAAAGTCAACATTGACCTATTTTAATTATGTACGTTACTGAAGTTGTACTCAGTACCTGAGTACCGGCACTTCTGATTCTTCTTCACATAAGTACCTTTACTTTTAATTGTTATTAAACTTATTAGGCCATAAATCATGATTTATTGGGAAACCAAGCAATTATTCAGCAATAGTTCAGATCATAGAATAATAATCATTGTAAAAAAGCTAAATAAAAAAAATAGATTCATTCAACTTATACACTTTTTTTAAGATTCTTTTGGGGCAGTTCCACCTTTTTTAATGGATAGGACAGCTAGACATCCAGTTAAAGCACATAAGGGGACTTGAAGTGTTCACATATTGAGAGAAAACTAATCTCATGTTAAGCAACGGGCACAATTACTTGTAAAAATACCCTTCCAGTGTAGTTTCTGAGCTGCCAACACTGTCAGCCAGTGCTACTGATATTTTAGGCCCAAATGCATCTAGGGGATGAAGAGGGACATTGATGTAGGGAGGTTAAGGGAGGTCCAGTCTCTATTTAGTCTCCATTACTTCCTGATCATGGACACTTCGTTAGGCATTATCGCTTACATAATGCACAAATTAAAGGAGCTGCATTACATTGGAGTTTGTACCTTGTACACTTTCATGTGAATAATTAAAATGATTGATCGCTGCTAACTGAAGTCTGGCTGGCTCAGGACAGAGGTAGCTGGCAGACTAGCTGCTGGATAACAAGCTCACTTGTGACCTATGTGACGATCTGTTGTCATGTGAATCTGTAAATAAGTGAACTCTGTTGTCCGGACAAGGCACAGCCAATGTCAACGAGAAAACAACATAATTCTATTTTCACTACCAGAGAGTTTCACATAGATGTGAATGTAGGCAGCAGTCTATTCAACAAGTATTCAGCAAATATTTTATCTTTTTGATAATTCCTTTCCACCATAGGCATCTTACATTACAGTTTAGTAGCAGGCTAAATTTATAGCTGTAGACATCATGCATTTAAATTCTGAACGCTCATCCATTAACACAATTTCAGACTACAAATGTTGCACTTACTACCTTGTGTATTTACTCATGGCTTTTCTTTTTATTCACCATGGTAAAGTGTCTTTACTTGGGCTGAACTTATGTTACCAGGAAAAAAAGACACAAATACTGTAGAGTTTAGTTTGACTCATATTTTATTTGCTGATGAAGAAAATTAATATTGACACCATTGATTTAAAACCCCAGACCTTAATTTTTGTCTTTAGAAATAGTACAGGAATGTAATGTCTGTTAATATTTAATTATTGCTGCATAATTTCATGCATTCATTAGTGCATTTTACTTTATTGAATCACATACACAGCAGAGCGTAAAGACAGGACACATAGGGAGAAAGAGTGGGCAGATGACATGCAACAGAAGTCCTCCATTCAAACCTCAATTCTCAAATATTCAACATTGTCATGTTACACATAAGGATGTACACGCATGCAAAAAATATCAATTCGGCATAGACAGTACGGTACATGTACAATCATAAGACATAATGCAGATATGTGAAATGGGACATCCTGATAAGCTATTTGAAACTTTTGTATAGGGGCCCAGACACTAGCAAATAATATACCATCATATTGTTTGGATGAAAGGAATGTATGTACAGTATGTATTATACATACTGTATGGGGGGATGGGTCAAACACACAGTACTTTTACTCCAGAGAACGTGTCCCGTGTGAAACAGACGGTAACTTTTTTAAAGCAACAGACTTTGTGACGTAGGGAGGTCGGGGTAGATGTGTCAAACAAACACAGGACTTTAATCCAGGAAAACGCTGTTCCTATCCCGCCTGAAACCAAAAGTCAACATTGACCTATTTTAATTATTATTATTATTACATTACTGAAGTTGCGTAACAAATATACTCAGTGCCTGAGTACCGGCTCTTCTGCTTTTTCTTCACACAAGTACCTTTACTTTTAATTGTTATTAACCTTATTAGGCTATAAATCATGATTTATTGGGAAAACAAACAATTATTCAGCAATAGTTCATATCATAGTATAATAGACTATTCATTCACTCATTGTAAAAAAGATAAATAAAAAAATAGATTAATTCACCTTATACACTTTTTTTAAAGGGGCGATAGAATGCAAAACCGATTTTACCTTGTCATAGTTGAAAACCGACAGTTTGGAGGGTAAATAGGACATACATAGAACCTCAAAATTCCATTGACACCCCTTTCCTCTGCAAATGTCACAATTTCAAACTGCTGCTGAAAACGGGCGAATCTGAACAAAGCTAAAAGTTGACGTCAACTTCCCAACTCCTAGTCTTTGTCACGCCGTGACAGCGGCCGGTGCTGCCTCGCCACCCGGCGTGTCCTCATTCATAGACCTCGGCTCGCTGTGAGCTAAATGGATCTCCGTCACGACCAGTAGCCCATGGCGCTCCATACCCGTGCAAAGTCACCGTTTCTGGGTTACTGGACTACTAAATGCCGAGGCCCTGACGGAGGTCCAGGGCCTGCATCTAGCCGCGATCTTTACCCATAGGATTGAAGGGACACCTGCAGCTAACGAAACCATTCCTATTCACAAAAATGAATTAAATTTAAATCTGACACAAGCGTTAGCTTCGAAAGACCTTAGGGTAGCTGTTCTATAAGTGGCGTGACGAAATTCAAACTGTAAATATATTATAGTTATGCCGAAAGTGTAGGTAGCTAGCTAGCCTCGATCTTTAGCTACCCATAGGATTGTATGGACAGTAGCAGCTAATGAAACCCCTCCTATTCACAAAAATGCATTAAATTTAAATCTGACACAAGCGTTAGCTTTGTAAGACCTTAGGGTAGCTGTTATATAAGTGGTGTGACGAAATTCAAACTGTAAATATACTATAGTTATGCCGGCAGCCAGACAGCTCCGCGGAGCCCCGAGCCCCGGTTGCCCAGTAGCTAACCCAGAAACGGTGACTTTCTCTTGGGTATGGAGCGCAGCGGGGCTGCCGCTGTCTCGTCAGACTGTGTGGACCTCCTGAAATCCGACACGTCTTACCAAATTTGCAATTAGCCATACATTTTCATGAAACGGCCCATATTTGAGCTTTATATAGTTGATTTCTCGCAAAAAAAATCTCACAAGTGAATTTACTGCAACATTGCAGTGTCTGAAATATGAGACCTGCTGTCGAGTCTCCAATGTGTGTCTATGTGGTTCGCTCAAACCAATCAGCGCGCAGCTCATCTAAATATTCATGTTCATACCATATTTGGAAGAAAAGCTCTTGTTACAAATAGGGCCATATTCACAGGGTAGTTATGGGCCCATAAAATAGCATTCGGGCAAACCAATGTTACATACCCTATTTGGAGACCATAAGGAACAGTGTGAAATACCCTATATAATCAATATCTATCACCCCTTTAAGATTCTTTTTGGGCAGTTCCACCTTTTTTATGGATATGACAGCTAGACATGAAGAGAGAGGGGAAAGACATGCAGGAAATTGTCACAAGTCAGACTTGAAACCTGAACCTTCTGTGTCGAGGCATACACCTCTGTCTATGTTCACCTGCTCTACCCACTGAGCTAACCTGGCTCAACTAATTTTTTTCTCAACTAATTTAAAAATATCGTTCACAAAACCTACCAATGGCTCGCCCACCACCCCAGTAGCAATCTTCTCAACCATTTTACACAGAATATCTGCCTTCGTGCCATTAGGTTCTGACTTCTCCATTTCCTTCTCTATTTGTTTTTGGATTTCCTGTGCCTTTTTCAACATTTTATTGGTGTAACGCGGCCCGTTTCGCTTCCTGTTTTTCGCAACCATTTTGTTGATCTTCTCCACTAGATCAGATACTTGCTTTTCCTTTTCTACACCCTTTACATTCTTACATTCATTATTTTCAAAAGAATGAAAAGAATCACCTCCATGAATGAACTTCTGAAGGCATTCAATTTTCTTCACTTCTTCATACGTAGGTACATATTCACCTCCACGGGTGAACAAGACCAAAGTGTAGTCTTTGAACCCAACACCAAAGATCTTCTGAATAATTTCCACTGCTTCTTTGTCTTCCTTTGAAAAACTATCCGGCCGCAGCACCAAGAGGAACACATGAGGACCGCCATCAAGAGCAGCATCTGCGATGCTTTCCGCAATGTCTTTCTTCACCTCTTTTTCTGTTTTCTCTGTGTTCAACACACCCGGAGTATCGATAATAACCAGTTCTTGGTCACCACGCCGTACTGTCTCCATCTTGCACTCTGTTGTCTGTGAGGAAGGGTCAGGTCCATGTTTTTGATCCTCTATTCTCAGAAGGGTGTTCATGACTGAAGTCTTCCCAACTCCAGTCAATCCAACAATTATAATCTTCAATTTTGGCTCAATCGGCTCTGTTGGAGAATTTAAACAGTCATTAATATTTAAAGACTTCTTTTGATTGTTTCAAACCACAAAAATAAAAACAAACTCTCGAAATAACACTGCCATTAAGCTCATTCGTTGTTTCCTGTATATTGGTAGTTTAATTTAAAAGACAGACCCTTTATGATCTATTTCTGTGCCTCACGTAAAATATATACTGTAAATAGAAGACTGTCCTGTTTCTACGCTGGTAGAGCGGATCTCCGTAGTGGTAGCTTTCACACCACTACGCTACTCTCTGTCCGGTGTCACCAGTTTCATTGATTATAGTGGAAGCCTAGTGTTGGAACATCTGCTCCGCATTCGTTACACATGCAAAGTAGCCGGCCTAAAATGGCCACTGACCAGAGCATAAACCCTCAGCTCAACCCACTTTTGCTAAGGATCCAAGAACAGTAAATGTTTGTGTCTCAATTCATATTTTTTCATCCAACCAACTGAGAGTAGGACTTTCTTTCAGCATGTGTCCCGAAACATTTCCCTGTATTTTATATATACAGTGCTAAGCATAAGTGAATACACCCATGCTAAAGTTGGCTAAAAAGAGGAATAAAAAAATCATCTTTTGGAAATCTTAATGCTTTAAAAAAAATTAGGAAAATCCAACCTTTCAGGACACCAATTTTCTTTGTGAATGAATAATGTATCGTAAATAAATAAATGTTCTTCTTTAAAATACAGGGAGCATAAGTTTACACACCCCTATGTTAAATAGAGGCAGGAAGATGTTTATTTTTAAAGGCTAATTAACTCATGAATACTAGAAAGCGGGAAAAATAATTGTGAGCACAGCTGTTCTCAGCTTCCGTACTGAATCATCAAGTAAATTCACTCAGGGATAATTAATCTAGCCATCAAAAAGATGTTGTTAAAAAGCGAAAGCTGATAAATGGCAATGTTTAAATTAGTAATGATCATATACGTAATGATTTAGCAAAGTTATTTTTCATTGTCAATGCATATTTGCCTGAAAAGCTTAATCACATTAAACAAAAAACATATTTATATATATTCTTATATATTTTGTGACACAAATCTTTGAGCAAGAGTTGGTAAATATGTAAAGTCATTAAGTCAAATAAAAATGTAAACAAATGTTTTAAAAATGTAATACAACACAATGCAATAATGGCAAATGAAATACTGCAAAATGTGAATGTGTCATACAAGAAACAAAGTCTGTAAAGACTGTAAAACTACAGAAACATAAAGTTAATATAACAAAGTTAATACAGCATACAGTTAATACAACAAAGTTAATAGAACATGAAGTGTTAGTAAAATAAAGCATGGAGGCTATAATGTTTTGATTGATATCTGGTTGAAAACCGTAATAATAAGAGAATAAGTTGTTTCTTTGCTGGTTTATCAAACACTACACTGAGTAAGAGTTCTGTAAAAGAAATAAACTTACCAGGAAGAGTGCCTGACATCTTTGTCTTTTTACAGCAGTTCATCTCATATCTTGTTGCTGGTGATGTCTTGTTGTTGAATAGTTTGTCATTTCATTTTTATATATTATACAGTCTGTGTAGTCCCCTCCCCTTAAACACACGTCATCTGTTAACTAGCCAGTTTAAGGAAAGAAGGCACAGAGAGCCAACCAATCACAGGTTAGAACGCAAAATGAAGCTTCAAGCAGCCAATCGGGCCAAGGAAAAGTGCATCAAACAAAGTACATTTTATGTGGGGTTTGACTTCTAGTTTACCACATATTTCAGTTGTACTATATACAGTATATTGTTTTGTTTTTACAGTGGATTTTGCATATTGTCTCTTTGCATGTAACAATTCAGTTGTTATAAGTGAAAAACATCTTCCAATGCTTCTGACACATCAGTGATGTTACTTGGCATTTGATAAGACGTCTGTGGAATCAGTCAGAGTTACGAAGGTACCTGGTAAATGGGAGAAAAAAACACAAACACCAATCACAATGGTCTTGGGTGGCGCTAAGCTCCAGACGCAGCAACGGAGGCTCTGCTAAATAGTCACAGGAAGGAACTTGTTTTGGTAGAACATTTGCACCCCGCAAAAGAAAACGCCACATACAATATTAAATTAAGTTAACTGTTGACACAGTACAGTAACGTGAGCTATTTAAATTAGCTGATACATGGTTAAACCTCATTGGCTCTTACCAGTGTATCTCTGTGTGTACTTCGTCCACAGCAATCCCACCGATCAGTCCCAAAACCTCCCAGTTAGAGAGGAAATGCCCTAAACATATTCTTTGTAAATCTTTACAATCATTCCCTGAAAAAAAACAGGCAGCCTGCCTTGTTGCACGATCCAAATTCTTTCTTTAGAACTTTTCATTGGTAGCTTGCTAGCTCAAAGGTTGTTGTAGTTTCCTGAAGAGAACGGAGTTTGAGAACGGCAACACACAGAGAGCAGACATCCAAATACAGGATGTCAGATTTTATCCAGGAAAAGTACTTCCGTGGATCCAGACTACCAAAAATCAAATGGTAGATGGAATGATAGGCTGGCCTATCTCAACCTGTCAGACTTGATCAGCGGCACTGATTTGACAGCGGTTTCTATTAACCAATCCCTCCAGGATTTTGTGGCCTCTTTTTTTAGATCGTTTATAGTTCTTTAAAAATAAAAAGGAAACTTGTTTTGGGGAGAAAAAAATTACTCCGGGCTGATTTTCCTAGTAACCTTACCAAAAAGGCTCAGGATGCTGCGAATGTTGGTATAATATGAAAATGGCTGGATTTAAGACAAAAAATAATAATTTATTGAATGAATCAAATTTGAACATATGTGTCAGTGGCTTGTTGATCTTTACATTGTTAGTTAATTTCCTAACCTGGCCTGGGACACACATTCATACGGTTTGATGAAGTACTTATTGGACTTTAACTTATTATTTCAGCGTAGCTGTCCACAATTTAGGACATCCTGTACGTCTCATCTCTAGTTTTTCCTGCATCCCCAGTGTGTATTTGTGTGTGTGTGTATGTGTGCATGTGTGTGTGTGTGTGTGCGCGCGTCAGTCGCGGGGGGAACTGAGCAGCAGCCCCGCCCGCTACAGAGAGCCAACAGGATTGAAACAACAGCTTTCAGCAACTTTAGAGTAAAAAAATTTTACCGCGTACATTGATGTTAAAATGTATACAGGTTGGCAGGAAGGTCTGAAATGTTTTGCACGGTCTTTATCTGTACGTTTTGTTGGTAAATGTGAGATGTTCGAGTCACAAACGTCTCGTCTTCATATCAGAAACGAGGAAATGAATTTGGCGACGTGCATGTGTTACGTCAACTAGTTCTCACTCTCCCACTTGGTCAGTGGCTTTCAGAGTCACATACTGATACAAAGTCTGGCATGTCGGACTGCTGGGATTAGTTAAAGTCGCAGGAAACTCCGCTTATTGGTCAAATGTGCGGAAAAGTTGTGGTGATTGGTTGAATTCGCGTGAATAGTTGAGATCGCGACATTGCGAAGTCCTGGAGGGACTGATTAACAAGTTAACTGTAATGAACAAGTTGTCACAACATAACATTGTGTCTTAACTAATGTAACGTTAGTAGCCTTTCCCCTGTGCCTGGCCATCGTCCTTGCCAAGAAGGTTGGTAAAATCTATCCAGGTTTTCTGATCTTCCTCTCTTGCTGATTAAACAGCATGGTAAATCCACTCGTTATTTCAGCTTTAAAGTCCCGCTAGAATCCTTCACTTGCTCACCTCCTGCGCATCGGTAATCTTGCTTGTGTAGGTCATTTAATACCACCTTGTGGCTACATATGCACTTTCAATACACACATACAGAACCGTGGATCCAAACCCATTATGGGTCCCGGGTTATTAGATTTGGGTAGACCCAGTGGAGACTGAAATAGGTCTCAGAAGTTGGATGAAGTTTCTGATTTCTTTTATGTGCAATAGGTAACAATTTGATATAAGATTTATATATTAGTGCTGTCATTTAAACGCGTTATTAACGGCGTTAACGCAAACCCATTTTAACGCCGTAAATTTTCCTAGCGCGAGATTAACGTTCTTTTTGACCCAGCAAACTTTGTAGTTTTTTTGACATGCTGTTGCAACAACTACTAACATTAGAAAAACTACAACACCACAACGGATCTAGCTAGACCGGAAACAAAAAAACAGGCACGCTTCACACACTTGTTTGCACTTGCTTGCGAGCCGGCCAAAGAGTAGTACATAACAGCAAACTAGTTGCTTTTCAACGAAAATCGCCGTTTTGAATGGGGTCCGAGAACCGGTGCTAATACGGCACCGGTGCCTTAACGACCGTTATCTACCGGACCAAATAGCAACACGGATTTCGCAATAGGTAACAATTTGATATAAGATTTATATATTAGTGCTGTCATTTAAACGCGTTATTAACGGCGTTAACGCAAACCCATTTTAACGCCGTAAATTTTCCTAGCGCGAGATTAACGTTCTTTTTGACCCAGCAAACTTTGTAGTTTTTTTGACATGCTGTTGCAACAACTACTAACATTAGAAAAACTACAACACCACAACGGATCTAGCTAGACCGGAAACAAAAAACATGCACGTTTTTTTGACATGCTGTTGCAACAACTACTAACATTAGAAAACTACAACACCACAACGGATCTAGCTAGACCGAAACAAAAAACAGGCACGCTTCGACACTTGTTTGCCCTTGCAGAGCCGGCCAAAGAGTAGTACATAACAGCAAACTAGTTGCTTTTCAACGAAAATCGCCGTTTTGAATGGGGTCCGAGAACCGGTGCTAATACGGCACCGGTGCCTTAACGACCGTTATCTACCGGACCAAATAGCAACACGGATTTCGCTGCCTTATTTAGGTGCCACTTAAATGCCTTCGCTTCTCTCTGATGCTCCGAAGACTGACGTTAGAGGGAACTGAAACATTGCCCCACAGGAGGCCAGTCAACACTACACTTAGCAGCAGGTAACGTTAGCCTACCGTTAGCTAGCAGCTGGATTAAACACGGTTAAAATGTTTACAGCTAAACGGTGTAAAGTGTGTCTGTATTTCACTGAAGAGGACTCCAACACCGTACTGTAGCTGCCGTTGTCTGAAAAACACAGTCATGATGTTATGTTGCTCGCCTTTGCCAGCCTCGTGGTGCATTCACTGTAGGGCTGCAACGATTCCTCGAATAACTCGAATAATTCGATTACAAAAAATGCTCGAAGCAAATTCTTTGCCTCAAAGCTTCGTAAAATCAATGTAATTAAGGTTGTACGGCTCACTGTGTTTCCGCACGGAGGATTATTACTAGCGCACATGAGGTTTGCGCTTCTGCGGACACAACCACAACCTATGGACACAACACAAGCACGGACAGTATATAAACACAAGACGGCCCCGATTACAAATGAAAGAAGACGAAAATAGCGAGGGTCTAAGAGGAGCGACAGGCGAGAGAAAATCACAGATAGTTTGGGATCATTTTAAGCTGCAAACATGCTGCTACATCATCTCCGTAACAAACCTCCAGTGTACTCATCCATTCCACGCATTCTACGGAGCCAACCCGACACAAGGTAGCTAACGTCTGCTGCTCTCGTCCACCGCGCTGTTTACACAACTAGCCTACAGCATGCTACTCTGCTAATAGCGATGTTTAACACAACTAGCCTACAGCATGCTACTCTGCTAATAGCGATGTTTTACACAACTAGCCTACAGCATGCTACTCTGCTAATAGCGATGTTTTACACAACTAGCCTACAGCATGCTACTCTGCTAATAGCGATGTTTTACACAACTAGTCTACAGCATGCTACTCTGCTAATAGCGATGTTTTACACAACTAGTCTACAGCATGCTACTCTGCTAACAGCCATGTTTTACCAACAAGCTAAAACGAAAGCTGTCGGTTTGTAGTCTAACTGTTTATTAGTTTGCTTCTAAATGTTTGGAAACTTAGCCGCTGCCGGAGACACAGCGGCTCCTCCCCCCAGCATGGCCACTTAATATGCAATGACGTCACCATGCATTCTTTATTCTTTCTCCTCACCATAGATATATCTATGCTCCTCACTGTGTATTAGGCTTCTGAGAATGTGTCCCCCAGAACAGTGTAGTTGAGTAGCCCTGCTGTAAACCCTCTGGTCAGTGAACAGCTCTTTTGCATATCCAGTGCAAAGAGCCAGAGGCAAGAAGGGGAATGGGGTGAAAAATATTAACATTTGGGCCACCAAAAATGTACTATTGTAATGTTTTTTGTTTTTTTTAAGGGTCTTGGAATTTGGCAATCATTTTTTTTTGCTTTTTCTAAAAAAGGAAACCTGTCTTTTGTATATATACACAAGCTACAGGTTTCCTTTTTTTTAGTAAACGGCAATAATAAATATTTACTATTGCTGCTTACTAAGTATTTCTTACTAAGTGTTTCTTATCCGATTACTCGATTAATCGATGGAATAATCGTTAGAATATTCGATTACTAAAATAATCGATAGCTGCAGCCTTAATTCACTGTAATTGTAAAATACCCCTTTTCCCATCCAGTGGTTGTTTTCACCGTTTTGTGCTCCTTTTTTTTTTTAGATCAACTTTTTATTGTTTTATGTTTTTGAACATACAGAACAGACAAATACAGTTGAACAAGGTGCTCCTTTTTTAAATATATATATATATATATATATATCTTTCGATTCAGGCACCGTTTTAAAAGTATAATGTTGTTAAGAGCATTAAAATGAGAAAAAATAATGGGACAAAAAATAACGCTGGTAATTGTGACTCTACTTGGACTCTGACTCCAACACTGGGGACTCAAGACTTGACTTTGGTGACTCGATACAACACTGGGTAGAACCATGAAGACCTCTACTGCAGAGGGCCCAAAGAAAATTGCATTAATCGTCTGGGTCGTATAAGACATCAAACTACACCTTGTATGTCATATTCAATATTTACAGATCAATACAGTGTAGAGTGATAATTATGAATCCATAATCACGTTATGTAATGTTCTATATATCCGCATTGCTTCCAGCAAGCACTGTTTGTTTAGCATGACAACTAACATCTAGGTCTTTCCAAAGAGGGCTTCAGTGCGATTGTAGCCCTTCCAGAAACTTTGGAATCCAGCCTGAAACGTCTTTTCGGAGACTTTGCACAATAATTCCAGAACGATAAATTCACTGTATGGTTATTTATGCACATTTTCGTATGAAGGTATTGTTTATCATTAGCCCCTTGACTACCAGGATGTTGTGGGGTGAGTGTGTCGACCAATCAGAGGCTGTCTCCCTTCTTCTTTGGTGTTTGGCATTCGCAATGTTGCAGACGCTGCCACTTTCCTGACTGTGTTCATTGCTACATATTCTAAACATTGAATGAAGGACCCAAAAATAAGGACAGAACAGAGTAAATGTAATACATACTGTGTAGATTCTTATTTGCTCATTTGGATATTATTGTAAGACGTCCGCCCAGGGTGCATAGAGCATGGCTGAATAGCTTTCATTGGGTTTTTATACGTATATTGATGTGACTTATTGACAGCAAAATGGACATGAAGTGATGTCAGGAGAAAGGCAGCGTGCTCAGTCAATAGATAACCCTAACCAAGTAAGAGGGCCTTGTATGCAGTGTGTGTGTTGCAGGTCAGAGGAAACACTGGATGTGTAATTGAGTGTGATTTGGCCTCCTAATGTCTCATAGCACAGGGAAGGACAGGAAGACAGGAAATACAATGGACCTTTTTCACAGCAGACATTTTGACTTGTCATAATAGGAAAAGCACAGCTGCAATTGTTTTGTGTCCCAGTAAGCTATTTCAGTGAGTCAGCATGCACAATACCAGGGGCCTCTCCTGATATGTTGTCCTGAAAAGAATGATATATATAACTTGATTGTGCATCACAGTGTTGAGGTTATACAACCATTATTACACAAGGAGACCAGGGGAAGGAAAGAATGGCTAAGATGCAGAGAGTTAACTCAATATTAGGAGCCACATTGCACTGTTGTGCTTTAATAATGACCTAAGCAGTAGTGTGTATTGATATTCTTCACATATGTTGTTGGAGTCATGTTAGCTTTTATTTTGATGAATTGTGCATAAATGCATTGATATTGAGAGTAAACTAGACTCATTATAAACTAACAAGTTGTGTTAATTGACCTTGGTAGGTGGTGTATCGTCACAGCCTTTTGACAATCAGCTGATTGAGGCAGTAATTGCATCAGCTGGTATATTAAATTAGATTAGCTTCAACTTTATTATCATTGTGCAGTGTACAAGTACAAAGACAACGAAAAGCAGAAATGTGCAATGTGATATTCAAGTATAGACAGGTTGTGCATAGGCAGGACAATAAATATATTGCAGTGTTAAAAGAGCAGAATAAATATGGCTATGTAATATGAACAATGTATGAACAACATGTACAGATATGTGCAATGTAGTGGCAGTGACATTATACTAGTAGTAAGAATAATATAGATATATGCATAGTATTAACAGAATATATAATAAGAAAAAAAGAATAAATATGGATATACAGAATGAACCATATAGACAGATATGTACAGTATGTACAGCTATGTGCAGTGTGGTAACAGTGTAAGAATAGTAAGAATAAGTGCATGTGCAGGATGAATAGTATGAAGAGCAGTAGAATATGGTTATGTATAGGTTTTATTACAGTATGTACATTTGTAAATAAATAAGCGCTGAGCTGTCATTCAGTTGGGGTCCCTTTGGTTTGTAGCAACACGGTTTAATGAACAGTTAAGGTTGGGAATTGAAGTTGTTTTTTTATATCTTTTATTTTGTATGCTCTACTGTCAATCTTTGTACACCATCTGGTAAGGACAGGTCATTATTTGCTTGTGGAAAAGAAGAAAACACATCAATATGATGTTTAAATGTAACAAACGAAAGAGATCAGTGGATTCTACGTCTGGTTTAAGCGCGTCGATCAAATACATTTTCTGAAAGTTTCTCCTTTGTATGTCATCCCTTGATTCACGTAACTAGAGTCAACAAGTCTGAGCTGCAGAACCACAAGCACATCTTTCTGCCAAACCAAACCCCAAACTGCACTTTGTACATGATCTCTAAAAACATCTGCTGCCAAACTTCGCCCACAAAGAGGGGAGTAATTTAGAGACAGGAAATGGCCAAACTGCAAAGTCATTGCAGCTGGCTTTGTGGTGTTGCTGGCTTGGTGCAACTGTGATTTCTAATCAAAGTGAATTCATTTTTTCTTACTTTCTCTCATCTTTCTTTCTCCCTTCTGTCTTCTTTCTCGCTTCTTTCTCTTATGCTTTCTCCCTTTTATTCTCCCTTGTTTCTCTTTCTTTCTCTTATGCTTTGTCTGTCTTTTTCTCCCTTGTCTTTCTCTTTCTCCCTTGTCTCCCTCTTTCTCTGTCGTCTCTTCCTTTCTTCCTTGTCTCTCTCTTTCTTCCTTGTCGTTCTCTTTCTGCCTTGTTTCTCTTCCTTTCTCCCTTTCTTTCTCCATTCTGGTAACAAACATGTGTCTGGCCCTAGTAGAGCTGAATGTGGGTCCAGGTTGCCCGTCTCGTGATGTACCAGAGACTGGTCTACATGTGATTTTCTTACATCTTTGCTAAATGTGTTGAACATGCTCCTCTGTGGACAGATTGATGGAGGGAGTTTCCTCTGGGGTTGTACATTCTGGGACCTGGCTACTCTCTAAGAAGGAGCTCCCAAACTTCATATTTGGACACATGAATAATGAGATGCTGCCCTCTGGTGTTCACAGGAGAAAATACACAACTCAAGTCAGACTGCAGCAGCGGTTCTCAAGCATTTTTCAATAATCTTACTCCTTTTAACTGTTTTTTTAAGCCATGTAACCAGCCCGATAAAAAATAAAAAAAAGTCTATATAGAGAGGAAGAATACAGCAATGTCAGCGATAGATTTTCTAAACAACAGCATTGTACCTGGAAAAAACATTTAAATGTTGATGGAAAAAGGGGACAAAAACTTGGAAAAAAGAGGGTAGAAAGATGGAAGTAAGTAGAGATGCACCGATTACAATTTTCTAGGCCGATTCTGATTTCCGATTTTTCATTGAGTTTGGCCTACCGATACCGATTTTAGCTGATTCCGATTAAATTTTTTCTAACCACTTTACAGCACACACAAATATTTATTTTCTATCTTTTTTTAATAGAACATTTTACATTTTGCATAGAACATAGAATTTTTTTTTAACAGATAATCAATTGCTATAAAATATAACTATATAAATTACTCCTGGTGTGTGAAATTCACACACATCTAGAGTGCAATGTTAGAACCATTTCCTTCTTTTCACCTCCAATATCCAACAAAAAAAATGTGATATATTTAGCAAACTAAACTTCTGTGATTGTTAGAGTGCATGGCGGAGAACAGCGCGGACACGCGCTTCAAACCGCGAGCAGGCACGCGCGCCACCCGGCGGAAAAGGTAGAAAGGAAAAAGAGACTTACTGTCCGGAGTATAACTAGCCAGTGGAGATAGTGTGTGTGCGTCGTTGAGAACTGTAAGTCGTATAACTTATGTTGTCAGTTCATCGTTAGCTGGTGATTTCGTTGTTTGTGTTCGTCACCTGCTAGCCTGGTTGCACGTGGCTGTTAATTTGATGTAATGGAGATTGTTGAACACCCTTGCTCACGTTTGTATTTTATGTGCATTATTTACATGCTACAGTACTTACACTGTATTAAGATAATGTAATTAATAGTGGGTTTATTGTTATAATTTGCTAGCCTATATATACTTCCTATGCATTGTGTATGGTAGCCTTTACAATGTTTTTTGTTATTTACAGCATTTGACCAGCATTAAATCGGCATTTGTAAGACTGACGGGCCGGTCGGCGGTCATGGCCGATCACGTGAAAATCGGCCAATTCCGGTCACCAGCCAACCAACCAGTCAATAGGTGCATCTCTACAAGTAAGGCAAGAATAGGTCGAAAATAGAAGCAAAAACTTTGAAAAAACAACATAGTAGAAAGAAGGAAGGCAACACCAGGGCGACAAAAGTGACAACAAATTCAAATAAGCGACAAACTTTGAAAAAAGTGACAAAAACTTTGAATAAAGCAGAAAAAAAACTTTGAAAAAAAACTTTAAAAAAGACAGTAGAAAAAAGTAAGGAAGAAAGGCAAGAACAAACGACAAAACCTTCAAACAAAGGTGACAAACTTTGAAAGCGACAAACGTGGGGGACAAAAAGACAGTAGAAGTAACTACAGCCTTGGAACTGAAAAACATTTAGCAAAAAATTTCACGTACCCCATGCAGTCCTCCTAAGTACCCTTAGGGGGACGACAAATACCCCCTGCAGTTCTCCAAAGTACCCCTAGGGGGACACGTACCCCCTGCAGTTCTCCAAAGTACCCCTAGGGGGACACGTACCCCCTGCAGTCCTCCAAAGTACCCCTAGGGGGACACGTACCCCCTGCAGTCCTCCAAAGTACCCCTAGGGGGACATGTACCTTCCTGCAGTCCTCCAAAGTACCCCTAGGGGGACACGTACCCCCTGCAGTCCTCCAAAGTACCCCTAGGGGGACATGTACCTCCTGCAGTCCTCCAAAGTACCCCTAGGGGGACACGTACCCCCATATAAGAAACACACTGCATGAAAAGTGGGATTTTCGTCAGTATTCGGCACTGTAGATTGTCGTGGAACTTCAGGATTACGACTGTACACGGCAATTTACAGGCAACACCGAAAACTGATGTGAATTGTCAGATCAGACGTGGGTCTTGCTTGGCAGTTGTCCCCCCATGACCCCCCCTCCCTCTAATTTTAGGGGAGGCTTTAACATGTAAATGAAAATGCTGTGAGCTATACAAATTCAAATCAGGGTAGCAGCAGGGGGAGTTTTACCCCAGGTAACATTTTTCTAAAAGGTATTAACTTAATTTTAAGAAAATCTCTGGTATAAATAGATCAGGCTCAGTGTAGCCTAATTATAGACTCTTACATTTTTTAGCTTGAAGTGATTTATTTAATTAATGAAAGTATGCTAGATGAATTACTGTGTATGTCATTTGCAGTGGCCAATGTCATGTGAAAAAGATACTAGATAGAAAATAGAACGAGGCTATAGAGCCGATGGGTAGTGAAGGCAGCTGCCGGCTCCCTGTTTCCAGCCGACTGCTGTCGCTTGTGGATGACGTCGACGTTGTGATGCGTTCAGGAACAATCAGGTTAATGAAACGGCGAGCTAGTCTGTATTGATTATTAGCTCTTGAGAAGTACAATGACTGTATTTGGATGTTAATAAGGCTACTTAGACTTGGCAGTAATGTTTTAAACCCCACCATCCACGCAAGTTCAAACGCGCACAGCACAGCTGTGTGCCTGGCTGCTTTCAGCGCGATTCATTATTAGGCAGAGCTAATAAGCGGGGCCAGTGTAAGTTGCTTTATAAAAGTGTATTTTTTTGGTCTTGTAATTTACAGGAAGCAGTACGCCGTCTTCACAACTCAGAGACAAATTGTAGCAGGTGCTACAAACCGGAGCAAGGGTAAGATTTAAAGATGCTTTTATTGAATGAATATTATTCATTCTGCTGTATAAGGACATAAATACGTTAATTGATACCGATCTTAACCGTACATTTAGTTTTCACAAACTAACCTTGCCTCATAATGAGGCCGTGACCTATATTTGCTCGGAGCTACGTCTGCAAGTCCAGATTTACATGATGCTGACAATGAGGGCATTGTGTGTAAGTAACTTTTCCTGTTTTCTCCTTCCTTGTTTAATTTTACTGTGACACACAGTATGTTTTTATGTTTTATTCATACCATTCTCATTTACTTGTTTTCCAGCTGTCTGTAAGACATATTACGGGACAGTAAGCAGGAGCTTCAGGTACAAACAACCAGATCTTGCATCGCAGGCGGAAGCTGTGAAGAGTTCAGCTCGGAGTCGAGCGAGAAGAAAGAGGGTAAGACTTATTAGATAATTTCCATTTTGGTCAATGTCAATATTGACCAATATTTTTCAGGTGCATTAATACATGTGTGGAGAGGTGGGTAGTAACGAGTTACATTTACTCCGTTACATTTACTTAGTAAAGAGTAAGAGTAAGTTTTTGAAAAAATGATACTTCTAGGAGTAGTTTTAAATCACTATACTTTTTACTTTTACTTGAGTATATTTGTGAAGAAGAAACTGTACTCTTACTCCGCTACATTAGGCTACAATGAGCTCGTTACTTTTCTTTTTACCTCTTTGGTATTCTAAACATCATTGTTTTTATCCCCCCACGTACACCTCATTTTAATGTTTTATTTTGACAGACAGAGAGACTTCCGCTAAAGCCTCTACCACGTGACTGTGTTTCACCAATCAAACGTAGTTGTGCAGTCTCGTCACGTGACCATACTCGGCGGGATGGGTTAGCTTTACAGTCGCAGCAAAACAAAAATGTCAGAATCAACCGTCGGCAATGCAGACACAGACGAGGAGGAACACCCCTGGCCTCATATTGAAAGCATGTTTACCTTAATAAAAGTGCCAAACAGCAGCTACATTATGCAGTGTCTTCTGTGTCTACAAACGGACATTTCAGCATTCAAAGACTGGTAAAAAAGGATAAAGGTTTGTAAATTTGTGTTCTTGTGCTTATTTATTTTTTATTTATTATAATTTTATTTTTTAAGTACTTGAATTTACCTGGATTATTTTAATTTAAGATATTTTGTAATTAACTAATTCATTTTAATTTATTTTATTGATTGGATGAACTATAATTTGCCTGAAGATGATTATTTTGTATTTTTGTACGTCTGATTGAATGCTTGTTAAAAAATAAATCAGACGTTACTCCACAGTTACTCAGTACTTGAGTAGTTTTTTTGCCAAGTACTTTTTTACTCTTACTCAAGTAATTATTTGGATGACTACTTTTTACTTTTACTCGAGTCATATTATTCTGAAGTAACAGTACTTTTACTTTAGTAAAGTTTTTGGCTACTCTACCCACCTCTGGATGTGTGCATCTCGCAGTACTGATTGTCTTTATTGATTGTTTTTACAGCTGCTGGAAGCGAGACTGAGGGCCCTATCTTGCACTCAGCGCAATTGCCTTTGTACACGTATGATTCCTATTTTGCACCCGACGCACAGCGGACTTTTCCCTCCACAGACGCACGTCAGTAATTTAGGGAATGTATTTGCGCTCCCGGGGGCGGTTCAGCAAAAAGAGGAGGCGTGTTCAGGCGCAAACGTTCCCTGATGCTATTCTGCAGTTTCAGAAAACAATTCCGCCACTGACCAGGAAAAACAGCAATATGGCTGGTACGGCTGGTGCAGCGTTGCGTGCTGGTGGCGCTGTATGTTCTCGTACAAAACCCGAGGTTTATGAAACCTCTAGCGGGAAAGTGATAGTGGAAGATGAGTTTTTAAACTTTATTTCTATTAAAATTAAGACACTATCACAGGATGAAATTGTTTTGTTAGCCTCAAACAACTTCTCCTCTGACTGGATTGAGCATTCCAAGAGACTTCTGTTTGAATTGTGCCCGACAACGCAACGCAATGTCAAGCACAAAGGCGCTCAGAAGGACGTTAATAACATCAAGGACTGCTTGAAATTGCTCAATGAGCGAGGTGAAGACATTCCCAGGTTTGTCTCATACTTCCTGGATGAACTTCCACCTGTTGGTTTTGGCAACATGGAAACCTCTGCGCTACTCGGTAGGCTGGAACGATTGAGCCGGGAAGTTTCTACTCTAAGGGTGAGCTCTTGAAACGCAGGCAAGCGTGAGCGAAAACCTCGGGGCGGCTACTGCGGCTCTGGATCGCCGGATGACGGTTATTGAGGAGACCCGTGGATCCCCTGGCCGGGCTGGTGCTGCCTCAGGATCTCAGGAGAGAGAAACGCAGGGATCGGCGGGTCTTGCCCGCCAGTCACCGGGAGAGGCTATGCGTAGGCCTACCCAACCTCTGTCCCCAGCATGGAATATTGTCTTGAAGGAAGGGAAGCGTAAGCCTCAGAAGCCACTAAAAGTCGCCATGCAACCGAAACCTGGCGGTTTGCAGACCCGTCTAAAGCGAGAGCGTAAAATGGGGATAGTTGGTACCGGTACAGTAAGTAACATTCCAGTAATTAAAACTAAGCTGGTGAGTGTTTTTGCCACTAGATTTTCTCCTGATCTGGATGTGGCCACTCTGTGTGATTACCTGATTGAGAAACTGGGCAAATCTGTGACATGTCGGAAGATTGACTCTACCCGCAACAGATTCAGTTCGTTTCATGTTACTGCTGAATGTAACGAAGTTGATGAAATGTACGAGCCACAACTTTGGCCGGAGGGGATCTATGTACGTCGCTATTTTGAGGCTCGCAGACCCAAAGTTAACGGTGATAGCGCGGCCCTGGGATCAGGAGGAGAGGCTGGCCCACAGCAGCAACGCTATGTGTCTGTCCCTATACCTGTAGCTCCACAGGGGAGCAGCAGTCAGGCTGCGGCCCGGGATTGATAAACATAGATGAATATCAATATCGTGTCTTATAATGCGCGAGGACTGCGCGTTGGGCACAGTGAAGCAGACAAATCGCGCCGCCTTGTAGTGGATAAACTCTTGGAGGCCTGTGATGTATTATGTGTTCAAGAAACTTTTTTATCAAAGCAGGATTTAGAGGGTCTAAATTCCCTGCATAAAGACTTTTATGGGGCGGGTGAATCTACTACTGACCTGAGCACTAGGATAGTTCATGGTAGAATACCTGGCGGTGTTGCCCTGTTATGGCATAAAAAATATGATCAGCTGGTTAAGGTGGTCAGACTGGGTGTTGACTGGGCCATAGGAATTGAGTTTAATTGTGGTGCTAAAAACTTCATTATCTTAAACATTTACACACCCTATGAGTGTTCACAAAATGAAGATGAATATCTTAATAGATTGGCTTGTGTTATGTCTTTCA
Organism: Perca schrenkii; assembly: GCA_025617405.1. Classification (NCBI taxonomy): domain Eukaryota; kingdom Metazoa; phylum Chordata; class Actinopteri; order Perciformes; family Percidae; genus Perca; species Perca schrenkii. Next base: position 31,118,901 of record CM046801.1, on the reverse strand, counting down.
TTCAAGATAATGCTTCCACGTGCATCTTTATTGTGGGTGATTTGAATGCAGATGTTTCCGATGGCAGCGCTTTATTTGCCAAACACTTAATGCAGTTCTGTTCTGATAATGGCTTGATTCTTTCTAGCAAATTGCTCTTGCCTGATAGTAGCTACACCTACATCAGTGAGGCATGGCACACAACTTCATGGCTAGATCACTGCATTTGCACGGCTGATGCACATGACTCTATAGAGGCCATGAAAATTAATTATGAATTTGCCACTACTGATCATGTGCCTTTTTCTTTATCTGTTAATCCAGGCAATATACCTGCTCTTCTGTCTGTAGATAACATGTGTGTGGGGAAAATAGATTGGTCTAATCTGACTAAGGAGGACCTTAAAGAATATTATATTCAGTCTGATTTTTTGTTGAGTAACATTGAATTACCTAAAGATTCCATTGTATGCTCTGATATTAATTGTAAGAACTCTCAACATGGTATTGAGCTTTGCTCCCTCTATGAGAATATTGTGAAGTCCCTCCTGGTTTCGAGCGGGCCTCTGTATAAGACACACAGATTGTACAAGGTCAAGCCAGGCTGGAATGGCTATGTGGAAGAGACACATGCTGAAGCAAGAAGGGCCTTCAAAGCATGGGATGAGTCAGGCAGACATAAACATGGTCCCTTATTTGAATATAAGAAGCGTGCAAATGCAAAGTTTAAATATGCTCTACGTTTCATTAAGAGGAAAGAAAATGCAATGAGGTCTGACTCTCTTGCAAAGAAGCTGCAATACAATAGTCCTATTGATTTCTGGAAAGAAATCAAAAGAATGAATAATTGTAAAACATCGTTACCAACGAATATTGATGGTGTTAGTGGCTCAGAAAACATTACTCAGTTGTGGCAGAAACATTACTATGAGCTGTTTAACTGTGTTAAAAGTAAATCCTTTACAGTGGGTAACATTGATGGTAATGAAGATGTGACTGTTCTCCCTCAAGAAATATATGATGCAATTATGATGCTAAAAGATAATAAGGCATGCGGTATGGATAAGATATCTGCAGAGCATTTAAAATTTGCTAGTAGAAAACTTTGTCCCCTAATTTCTTTTTGTTTTACTGGGTTGTTAGTCCATGGCATTTTACCTGATTCTATTTTACCTGTCACATTAGTGCCTATCATCAAAAACAAAGCTGGTAAGATTAACAGCTTGGATAATTACAGGCCTATAGCTTTGGCCAGTATTTTATCCAAGGTCTTGGAGAGGACTATACTGAATAGGCTGGAACGGTCTGTGCTGACCTCTGACAACCAGTTTGGCTTTAAACCTAAACATGGCACGGATATGTGTATTTTTGCCTTAAAGGAGGTTTTAGATTTGTATAACAGGCATAACTCCACCATTTTTATGTGTTTTATTGATGCCTCTAAAGCCTTTGATCGTGTGAATCATGAGAAGCTATTTTACAAATTGCACAGCAGAGGGACTCCCAAATATTTGGTGAGAATCTTGGCTTTTTGGTATGCTCATCAGTCAATGTATGTGAAATGGGGTAACTCTATGTCTGCCCCATTTAATGTAAACAATGGAGTTAGGCAGGGAAGCATTTTGTCTCCCTTTCTTTTTAATATGTATATGGATGATCTATCAAAGTTGTTAAACAATTGTGGAACAGGTTGTATGGTTGGGGACACCATTGTAAACCACCTGATGTACGCAGATGACTTGGTCATTCTCTGTCCATATAGTGCTGGCCTTCAACAGCTACTAAGGGTCTGCTCCCAATATGGCTCAGACTTTGATATTAAGTTCAATTCTACGAAGAGTAATATAATGATTGTTAGAAGCAGGGACGACAATAAATTGTCATTTCCTGATTTCTGTCTCTCTGGTACTGTCCTTAAAGTGTGTGTTGAGGTCAAATACTTAGGGCACTATATAACTGATGACCTGTCTGATGATAGGGACATTCATAGACAATATTGTATGTTGTATGCACAAGCTAATATGCTGAATCGCAAATTTAGCATGTGTTCACTGTCTGTGAAGACCACACTTTTTAAAGCTTTTTGTACTCCAATGTATACTGCCCATTTGTGGCGGCGCTATAAAAAAAGCAGTATGCAGAAACTCAATGTGGCATATAATGATGGCATGAGGCTGCTGCTTAAAATGCCACGATGGAGCAGTGCAAGCCAAATGTTTGTAAGTGTTAATGTATTCACCTGTCCTGCTGTACTCAGGAATCTCATGTACAGATGTATGTGTAGACTAACGGAGTCATACAACAGCATCATTGCAACATTAGTGAACCCTGCATTGAGTGCAGTTAGGTTCACTTCAAGATTGTGGAACCACTGGCGTTTTAATCTATATGCTAATATCTGAACACTTTTTTGTGTATTGTGGAATTTTGACTGTTGTAGACATTTCTTATTGTATGTGTTTTATCTTGTATCTGTTTGTATTTTGCTATGTTTTTGTATTGTGCTATGGACCATTTGTGTGTGTCCTGAATAAAGAATATGATGATGATGAATTCCGCCACTGACCAGGAAAAACCTGGTCTAAAGTCAGTGGCACTAGTCTAAAGTCAGTAGCGCGTTATGCTATTTTAGGGGCGCATGCTTGGCCATAATGTAGCGTGTGCACAACGCGCATACACTTTGCTTCTCTCATCTACATGGACGCAGCAGTTCCCATTTCTGCAAACCATACATAATTACAAAGAAAAATATTACTGAAAATGCACTTCAGGTGTTTGGATAGGTCAGGAGGCACTTTACAGTACAGTCCTCAAAAAGTCGCAGCATTCTTTGTGGCTTGTTGTGTTTTACACAACATTTAAATGAATCATGGATGTGTTGATGACATAAATGAGGAAATATTAGGGAGACGTGATGTTGAACTACGGCGGGATTGGACACTCCGGCAGGATCTGGTCCTGGAGTGGCAATGCGCGATGTGCTCCTGATGGAGCGGGTGGACGGAGATGGAGTGGGGGGAAGAGGAAGGGGCACAACAGGAGCAGGTGGTGGAGGCCCACGCTCCATGGCTGCAGCAATCCTCTCCAGACTTGAGGAGATGCGCCCGAGAGGAGCAACACTTTGCCGCATCCCGGACAGCTCCCGCTGGCGTGCGCCAGGCAAATCCGCCGTTATAATAGCAATCCGCCATGGAACAAGCATGCCTGCTCTTAAAGGGAATGTGAGCTGACGCTCTGATGGTTTATTGCACGTTACGCCCAAACCACACCTAGCTACTTCAGACTAACCCATTTTAGATTTGCGTCGGGATCCGCCCACAAAGCTACTTGCATTTCACGTTTGATACTTGCGTTTCAGATCGTTAAAATAGGGCCCAGAGTGTGCTGGATGGATTGTGCGTCCTTTTTCGCAGCCAGGAGAGCTCACCACCGAGCTCTGTGCCACCACACTGCAGTCGACATTAGAGGTGATTCCGAATTACAGGGCAACGCACCACAGACGTCTGCAAAACGGACCCAATTAGGACAGAATGCCGCCAGTTACCTACAGCTCCGAGGCGGCAAACAGACACTTCACGGTGCTGTAGGATTTTGAGCTTCCCATTTGTTGTGTAGGCTGTTTGTTGTGTGCTAATAAAGCTCTTTACTTTGATTACACATTACACATTCCTGGCAAATTTGATGGCAATATAGTGTAGTCCATAGCATAACAATGACATGACTATACAACATAATAATAATAAATAAATATATATATATATATATAAATAACCCAGGGTGACCAATAGTCAGAGTGATCTGCCAACCAATCACAAGTCTTTTTTCTTGTTTGAAAGTAGTGGTTTCAGCCAATACCTGGCCAGGCGTGGTGTCGCTGCTATTCATATGATAATTAGAGCCATTTGCACCTCCGCGGGAGCTCTCCACAAACGTCATGGTTCGTTTCCAACAATATGTGGCACAGACGACGTTCACAGGCTATAAATTGTCGTTAACTGACGAAAATTAGGGGTGATTTCCAGTTCCATGTTTACGGACTTTTACAGGGATGAAAATCCCACTTTTCATGCAGTGTAAAGTCTGACCTCAGCTCACATCTAAAGGCCCTGACACACCAAAATGATAATCGGCCGTTGAACAGTCTGACGAGGTCGGTGAATCGAGTCTGTTCGGTGTGTTCCATGTCGTCGTCAGTCGGAGGAGCCATCATCGTTCATTTGGGCCGATTTGACATGCTGAATTGGAAGGTGGTCAGTCGCACTCAATGACCAATCTGATTGCGAGAGCGCTAACCCGGAAATGACGAGCGGGATGAGCATGACGAAAATCTTTCTAACTGACCTTTGTCGATCTGAAATGAAGAGAGATTCAGCAACTGCACGGCCTATTTTTCGGTTCAATTGTTTTCAGAAATACGTTTCGGTGAACTATCTTCATAAAATACGAGATTGTATTCTGAATGAGCCACCATTATGGTCGGGGAGAAGCCAGACCCACGTGACACGTTTGTCCAATCAGCTGGCGGTTTAAATTTTTTGGGAGACAGTACAGATTAGCGCCGCCTGCTGTTATGAAGATGTATTACGATTGGCGCACGCGCAGAACGTACGCTCAAGTCGGCGTCACTTCGGTGTATTCTGAGGCACTTTTTAGACCAACTCGGGGAGCCGATGATGATCAGTCCGACTGCCTTTTCTGCCGATGTTCGGCCATCAGATTGGTGTGTCAGGGCCTTAATATTAAAGACATCACAATATGTAAACCACGTGTCAAACTCAATTCCGGCTCCCATATCAAGTTAGGCTACAATAAATTTAGGCCCTCTTAGTTTTTGTTGCTTTTTCTGAAGTTTTTGTCACTTTTGCTGACACTTTCGGTGCATTTTTTCAACCTTTTTACCCTTTTTATCAGACGTGATGTGACTTCAGTGTTGCCAGTTTTCCGGCATGAAATCTGGGTGGTTTTTGTGTGTGTTTGGCTTTGAAATGGGTCTGTCCGAGGTTTTTTCCCAAGAGGGAGATTTTCCTCGCCACTGTCGCACTGCTTGCTCTTGGTTGAATTACTGTAATTGTTGGGGCTTTGTAAATTATAGAGTGTGGTCTAGACCTACTCTATCTGTAAAGTGTCTCGAGATAACTCGTGTTATGATTTGATACTATAAATAAAATTGAATTGAAATGTAATCTTTATCTGGCAACACTGCTTGTAGTGCTAATCCTACATTTCCCATGAACACTTGATGTAGTGACATGATAGCGTGCGTGGTATCGATTAGGAGCTATGCTGAAACAGAGAAGACGTACGGAAGGAACGCAAAACACACTAGAGGAGCTGGAATTCGAATAAAGTTAATTAGGGAAAAACATTTTTATTTTATCATTTGCAAAAAAAAAAGTTAAAGTTTGTCACCTTTTTTTTGTCGTTTGTTTTGACCTATTCTTGCCTTTCTTCCTTACTTTTTTTTCTACTGTCTTTCAGTTTTTCTCTCTTTTTTCAAAGTTTTTTTCTGCTTTTTTCAAAGTTTGTCACTTTTTTTTCAAAGTTTGTCGTTTATTTGAATTTTTTTCACTGTTGTCGCCATAGTGTTGCCTTCCTTCTTTCTACCATCTTTTTCCATCATCATTTAAATGTTTTCCAGGTCCAATGCTGTTGTTTAGTAAATCGATCGCTGACATCGCTGTATTCTTCCTCTTTATAAAGACTTTTTTTTCTACCAAATATTATTTGCGCTGGTTACATGGCTTAAAAAAACTGTTCAAAAGGGGGAACATTATTGAAAAAAGCTTGAGGACTACTGGGATAGAGCATCAGTGTGACTTGAATTATGTATTTTCTCCTGCCGGGTTCAAACAATCATTACTGCAGCTCTCATACACTGGCTCAGAAGAGTAATGCAACAGGCCATACACCACACACAGCCAAGCACACACATAAAAACACACGCGCATGTATCCTCACAGTTTTCACATTTGCACGTATGGTCAAAATACTGTAGTCATATCTTAATATATCTAAATAAGCCACGGAGGGCGAACACGTTTTCTGGACTAAAAATAAACCAATGTCCAGTACACTGTATAACTTTAGATTCGGTGATCCATTTATTCACATTTTTGTAAAACACGTTTATAACTGTAATGCTCTTCTACGAGACAGAGATAAGAGTGAAGTTCTTATATGGACCCCTATCAGCTGACTCACCCACTGTGGCCTGGCTGTGCGATCCCCTGGTCTAATGTCATGGACATCAGGGTGACCCCTGGTCTAATGTCACGTACATCAGGGTAACGTTAAGCATCCTCAGCAGTAGCCTAATCACGGCCGCGGTCAGCTCATCTTCCTCCGGCTGCTTTTCTTCGTCCCGGTCGGTGACAAGTTCACCATATCTCTCAGTCTCATTTACAGGTTGTGATAGAGTCTCCACACCTTGACGTTAAGGGAGTAAAAAACTATCCATTGCTAGAGTTAAACTCACTTCTCTAATCCTAACGGCTCCAAATATTGAACTCTTCTTCTTCTGTGGGAATATGTTACTGCGGAAGTAAGGTCAAAAGTTCAATGTGTGCTGCGGTGCTGCACCCTTTGGACAATACATCACCTGTGTTTTTTTAGCCTAAAAAGCATCGGTTTGTTTTATTAATTTATTTATTCATTTTCCAAATCTAAATTATACTATTTACACATTAGCGATTTTTAATTTATTTATAAATAAACTACAGCAATTTCTTGGGGGTGCTAAGGGGGTGCTATGGCAATCCTAGGGGTAGCTAAAGCACACCCTAGCCCCTCCCTGGCGCCGCCTCTGAAAATAAAAGACCCTGCATAAACTCTGCTACCATGTGTTTATTTAAATATAAGTACACCTACATATGTAGGCCTAAGAGATTGCAATAGAAGCCTGTATATTACTATTAGGACTATAGAAAAATGTGTTGATGCATAAATTAAAAGGCTAAACTTCAGCTGGAGTCCGATTTACCACGGCAACACTGTTGGCCGCATCAGTGATCTCCTTCCATTCCGCATTCTTTCTACAGCCTTTAATACCAGTTTTCAGGCTGCCAAATAGTACACACTTTAATGCAAATGAACCGGAGATATCAGGTTTTCAATCTCCACCTCTGAAAAGTGCTGCTTCTCAGCCGGATTACGTCTCGCCATGTCGTGAATTGTAGGGGCGAGGCCTCAAAGCCCAGAATATATTGGGGCGTGATATTTAAATGACGATCGTTTTCAGCCGCGGCATTTATCAATGGAGGGTATTGCGTACACCTGGATTTCAAAGGTACGCACAGCTTCATAAATCAGGCGGTGAGAGGAGTGTAAGCATAATCTTACGCCAACATATACGCCCGTTTCTACGCAAGAATGATAAAGGAGGGCCATTGTGCCTTTAAGAAAGCTAGTGTGTGTCTGTGTTTGTGTGTGTGTGTGTGTGTGTGTGTGTCTGTGTGTGTGTGTGTCTCTGCGTGTGCGTGTGTGTGTGTCTTCGTCTGCATGTCTCTGTGTGTCTTTGTGTGTGTGTGTCTGTGTGTGTGTGTGTGTGTGTGTGTGTCTGTGCTTCTGTGTGTATGTGTGTATCTCTGTATCTCTGTGTCTCTGTGCTTCTGTGTGGCAATGAAACTCAACCATGAACATAATCGGTAGTTGCAGCCCTAAGTGTTCACTGACAGAAGTCTTTACAGTCAACAGAAATAAAGCGAGGGAAGGAAAAAAAAATAACCGAAACTTGGATTCCTTTCAACCTGAGCTGCTATTCATCAATAAACAAATCAATAATCTTTATGAGTTGACTGCCCAAATACCATGATTGATCTGAATGTCTTGGGCATTTACGGAAAAAAATTGATATTCTCTTCCAGATGGGTTCAAAACTCTCCAAATGTCCACTAAACCTCCTGCTATAGCCTACACTATGAGAAACATATCCAACCCTAACCCTTCAGTTTTTCAGATCCCACAGTCAGGATGTACAGTGCGTGACAGATCAGAAGGAAACACAAAGTTGCATGGTTGACGGGAAGACAATAAGTGTCTTGAGATAACTCGTTATGATTTGATACTATAAATAAAATTTAATTTAATTGAACACAAGCGTTAAAAAGTTGCCGGCGATCCATTCGTTCCTGCGTAACCTGCCAGGATAGTAAGTGTCTGCCATGACGGGATGATGTACAGTGGTGCTCATAAGTTTATGAACCCATGCTAAAGTTGACTAAAAAGAGGAATAAAACAATCATCTTTTGGTAATTGATGCCTAAATTTAAAAAATTAGGAAAAATGCAACCTTTAAGGACACCAATTTTCTTTGTGAATGAAATAATGTATCGTAAATAAATAAATGTTCTTCCTTAAAATACAAGGGGCAGGCAGGCAGATTTTTATTTTTAAAGGCCAGTTATTTCAGTTTATCGGTGTTTTAAGCCCCCAAGAAGTTGGGGGCTTAAAACACCATCAAGCGTTATTTCATGGATCCAGGATACTATAATGTTGATGATAATGATAATGTTCCTTTGGCCTTTGGAATTAAAATAGCCCAACATTATCACATACCCTTCACCATACCTAGAGATTGGCATGGGGTACTTTCCATAAAATCATCTCTCAATGCAAATCAGACCAGCTATTAGGCTAACTGAGATAAAACCATGACAATCTCTAGGTTTGGTGAAGGGCATGTGATGATGTGGGGCTTTTTTAATTCCAAAGGCCAAGGGAACTTTATCAGGATGCATAGTATCCTGGATCCATGAAATAACTGGCCTTTAAAAATAAACATCTGCCCGCCTCTATGGGAATTTAACATAGGGGTGTACTGACTTATGCCCCCTGTATTTTAAGGAAGAAAATTTATTTATTTACGATAGATTATTCATTCACAAAGAAAATTGGGGTCCTTAAAGGTTGGATTTTTCCTCACTTTTTAAATTAAGGCATTAAGATCAATTTCTAAAAGATGATTTTTTATTCCTCTTTTTAGTCAATTTTAGCATGGTTTCATAAACTTATGAGCAATACTGTATACGTGACAGATCAGAAGGAAACACAAAGTTTCACACAGTCAGAAAAAGAGAACAAGGGTCAAGAGGAGGTTAGAGAAGTGTGAGACGGAAGTACAAAGAGGCGTTGTTATGGGGACGATACACCGCCTCGTCTCGTTGGTGGTAACTGCCAGCTTTCAGAACGCTGCAGACCGACGCTTTGCAGGAAGTTGCATGTTAAACCTTGTCTCGTTGGACTGGGCTTTAGGAGTGCAGTCTCTATACCGTGGTTAGCCCTGAAACCACACTGACATGTTTCAAATACTGCTTTTCTATTTGAAAAAGCAATCAATTGTTCAGCAGTGCAGTTTGGATATTGTTCTCATATTATCCACAACGTATGGGTCTATGACATGATATGGGTTTACCAATTTGCATTCTTAAAATAAGGCACCCTGTTTGCCACCGATACCGAATGTCATGAAAAGTGACATTAAACTTTTTTTTTAAATCGCCATTTTCTAATACAAAATGTAAAAAGAGAATCTTTATTATGGAACAAAAATGAACTCCTATAAAACTGTGATGAAATAACTGTTCATAGTAACAAGTTGTGCTTGAATAATTGTTTTAATTTCACAAATCATTGCTGCATTTGCCAGTAAATGCAAGCTGCACAATTGCCCTCTTAACTTAATTTGTAGCTTGTTGAGTCTAAACCCATCAGACTCCAAAAACAATACTTTTAGCGTGTATAGAGCCAACATATTTTCACATGTACATCTGTGAACTATAGCCGTTTCTCAAAGTCAAGGATCCTTCCTTGGTAGGACTGGTCCTCCCAAGTCAGGTCCTTCAGAGGCTAGGCCAGGCTCCTCCTTAGCATTCATAGAACACGTAAATGGAACAGGCTAGCAAGTGCACGTCTTTGCATGCTTGCGTCATTAAAAATGTTTTCCCTTCACTTCCGTGCTGCATTTCAAAACACTGGACGAAATGGATGTGGAACTGTGAACTGTGCTGGTCCATTTTTTTGTTGAGATGGAGAAGGTGAATCAGCGTCAGTCTGCTTGCAGGAGGAGAATATTCTGTCAGCAACTTTGCCAGCAACGTGCGAAGGTAGGTAACGTTACCGACACTGATAGGCTATAATGTAAGCAATAGTCGTTTTCTCTTATTTATCCCATGTCAATAAATTAAAAACTCGTGGGAGTTTATGTTCGTAGTCGTCATAACACTTACTGTTAAGGAGAATTGCATTCATTAATATTAATTACATTAAGATTACAGTAGCTAACAGTTTACATTAGCTTATAGTTTAATGCATACATGTAACATTAGCTCATTGTCCAGTAGCTTCTAGTTTTCAAACAAATGCGGCACAAAATATGATCAGCAACTACAAGGTAAACGCTACCAGCTAATGAGCTACCACAGGCAGTATGATACGCAGTAAACTGCAAGTGAGAAAGGTTAAATAGCACTGTAGACACACAAGCTACAAGGCTACAACCAACATATGAAAAGTCATAATAACAACACCATTGATAAACACCCACTAAAACAGTAAAGGTAGCTAGGTGTAAGTGTGTTAAATGGTCAACAGTTGTCAGTTAAGACCATGATAAAGAAACTACACCACTACACAGTTACATGAAGTACCTTCATGTTACAGTATGCTTGAATATACTTGTGATAAAATTCTAATCTTACCAGGACAGGTTGGATAACTACTGGACTAACCTAAAGCTTTCTCCTTTTGTCAGCAGTCTTGAAGCAACACCATCATCGGCAGTGTCTGATCGCCGCTTTATGTTGAATATACTTGTGTACCTAATGTTTGAATGAATGTTATAAAGATACACGTTTTGTTAATTTCTTTTTAGAGCTTGTATACCTTAAGTTATTAAAACAGGTAACATCTGAATATAATTATTCAGTTAGAAGTTTCCTGTGTCCAGGTCATAATTTGATGGAAAAATAGACATTGAAAAACAGTTTATATTATATACACACCCAAAAACTTAAAGACACAGACAAACTAGTTAATTTAATGCATTTATTTTTTGATCTCTAATATAACAAATAATATATTCAACATCTCTCTTTGGCCTCTGTCTCAATGTTCTCTTGTCTTTTGCTTTCCCTCTCCTCCTCATCTCTCCCTTCTGGTGATGCTAGTGCAGCGCTTGGCCCTGGTTTGTTCTCTTGGATCGGGGCAATCAGACTGGTGCAGACTGTCCTCATGCCTCATCCATGTTGACAAACCAGGGCCATGATTGTTGCTCCGTCAGCGATGCTGCCCCAACTCCGCTTAATTATTATATACTATTATATATATTTTTTTAACGAGCCGGCAAAGCCGGGCGCATAGGATTGTGGGTGATTTGGGAACGTGAAAGATACACATATACATCCTTGGAAATTCTCTGAATGAAGGACTCAGTCCTTGGTGGAATTCGGAGGATCCTCGACATTGGAACTGTCTTTCGACAGACTTCAATGTCCTAGCATCCTCGAAATTCCGGCTTCGGAGGATGCTTCCTTGACTTTGAGAAACACCCTATGTGTTTATTTCAACCAAAACTAGAGTTTTGATGGTTGGTAAAGTGGAAAGATGACCCAAAACGTCTTTCTATAGTTTAGTATTTTGTTTCTGTCGACTTTGAATGAAGTGTTTTTCATGATGCTAAAATGACTGGTGATGGTGTCTGGTGTCTTTAGCAAACACAATATCGCAGATGTTTTTATGTTTAAAAAAAGGATCTTACTCTTTAACAGAAGGGTCGACTTCCTTAGAAATCCTTTCCAATACTGTCAGACATTAAGAATAATAATCACAGCCTGTCAGTGGCAAAACAAGCACTTTAGTAAACGTAAATACAAGCTGGACAATTGTCCTATTAACTTACATTGTAGCTTGTTTGATTGGGAAAAAAATGGAAGTTACCCTTTAAACCAGTGATAGCAAGGGGCAAGATGGGCTCAGCCCACCCAAACAACAGTTAATAAAATGTGTTCAGCCAATGGGAGCTGGTTCCACAGGAGAGGAGCCTGGTAGCTGAAGGCTCTGGCTCCCATTCTACTTTTAGAGACTCTAGTAACCATAAGTAACTCTGCTTTCTGGGAGCGCAGTGCTCTACTGGGACAATAAGGTACTATAAGCTCTTAAAGATATGATGGTGCTTGACCATTTAGAGCTTTGTAGGTCAGGAGAAGGATTTTAAATTCAACATGAAGCCAATGCAGAGATGCTAATACAGGAGAAATATGATCTGAATTTTGGCAATGTTACAAAGGTGAAAAAAGCTGTTCTTGAAGTTTGCTTTTAAGTGGGTGTTAAAGGATATATTCTGATCAAAAATAACTCCTAGTGACAGTAGTGCTAGAGGCCAGGGCAATGCCATCCAGAGTAGCTATATCTTTAGATAATGATGTTTGGAGGTGTTTAGGGCCCAGCACAATAAGTGTCACAACAATTGTCTGAGTTTAACATCAGAAAATTGTAGGTCATCCATGATGTTATATCTTTAATGCATGCTTGAAGTTTGGCCAACTGACTGGTTTCTTCTGGCTTGATTGATAGGTATAATTGAGTGTCATCCGCAAAACAGTGAAAGTTAATTGAGTGTTTCCTAATAATATTGCCTAGAGGAAGCATATATAAGGAAAATAGAATTGGTCCAAGCACTGAGCCTTGTGGAACGCCATGGCTAACTTTAGTGTGCCTGGAGGAATCCTCGTTAACATTAACAAATTGAGATCAATCAGTGAAATAGGACTTAAACCAGCTCAGTGCGATTCCGTTAATGCCAACTAAATGTTGCAGTCTCTGTAACAGGATGGTTTGGTCAATATTGTCGAATTCAGCACTAAGATCTAATAAGACAAGTATGGAGTCCTTTGTCTGAAACAGTTAGAAGGTTGTTAGCAATTTAGTTAGTCTCTGTGCTATGATGTATTCTAAATCCGGACTGAACGTCCTCAAATAAACTATTGCTATGTAGAAAGTCACATAACTGATTAGCGACTGAAACACAAACAGTACATATTCTTTTCTTGCAATTCGCCTACGTATGCTAACTCATAAGACAAACATCACACATTCAGCCAGCTAATTGTTAATGCTATTACCCAGCTTCCACCCATCCATTTCGTTTGCCCGTTGCGCTCTGCACTTCTATCTTCTTCCATCATATTAATTAGGATCATATTACGCTGGAGCTTTCGTCTTCTGTGTTTCTCTGTTAAGTACTCTAGTCTTTCTAGCCTAGTCTTTAAACGCCGCTGTTCAAACTCCATTAGGAGGATCCCGGCAAGGCACAACAGGAACATTCCGATGGCCTCCTACATGGTTTGTTGTTGTATGTGGCACTAAAGTCTAGTGACGATGCTATGAAGACCGTTGCCGTGCTTGCGTCACTCCCTTACCCCTCCTATCATTTCCTATGGCCACTTGGCCAATGCTATTGCAAAAGGCAAAACCGGTTTTGTGGGAGAGTAGTTAGTAGAACTGTTTAGAAGTGGACTGTTCCTATAACTATGTTCCTGTAACTACTTGGTCGGAAAGAGGCTTAAGAGACCGGTAGATGGCTTAGCTGAGGAGACCTTTAACATTAATTGTTGAAGATCTATAGGATAAAAGCAGTCTAAGTATATGTCAGGTCTTGTCGTTCTTTCTAGCGGTCCTGCATTTAAAGGTGAACCATTAGAAGTTGAGGGCAAGAGGTGATACATTTTATCTCTTATTGTTATAATTTTATCATTAAAGAAGCTCATGAAGTCGTCACTACTCAGAGCTAAAGGAATAATTGGCTCAATAGAGCGGTGACTCTCTGTCAGCCTGGCTACAGTGCTGAAAAGAAACCTTGGGTTGTTCTTATTTTCTTCTATTAGTGATGAGTAATAGTCTGATCTGGCATTTCTGAGGGCCTTCCTATATGTTTTCAGACTGTCTTGCCAATCTAAACGAGATTCTTCCAGTTTGGTGGAACACCATTTACTTTCAAGTTTTCGCGAGGTTTGTTTTAATTTGCGAGTTTGGGAGTTATACCAATGTGTTTCCTTTGCTTCATCATTTTCTTTTTGAGAGGAGCAAAAGAGTCTAAAGTCGTCTGTAGCGAGGCCATTAGCACCGTCTACAAAATTATCAATTTGGGAGGGACTAAAGTTAACATAAGAGTCCTCTGTTATATTAGGCACAACATTGATTTAAATGCTGTTGGAATATCTTCCATACCTTAAATTTAGCTATAGCACTGTCAGACAGGCATCTAGTGTAGAAGCTTTTATCTCATTTTGTATAGTCGGATAGTAAGAATTCAAAAGTTAATAAAGAATGATCTGATAATAAAGGATTCTGTAGAAATACTATTAATTCTTCAATTTCAATGCCATATGCCAGCACAAGGTCGAGGGTGTGGTTAAAACAGTGAGTGGCCTTATGCACACTGTGACTGAAACCAATTGAATCTAGTAGTGAGTTGAAAGCAATACTAAGGCTATTGTTGTCAACGTCCACATGGATATTAAAATCACCTACAATAAGTACTTTGTCTGATTTAAGGACAACGCATGATAAAAACTCAGAGAATTCAGATACAATTTAAAATTTAGTTTAGGTTTAGGATTAATTAACAGGCTTGAGTGAAAGATGGCCAGAGCCTCGTGGAATTTGAGTATTAATATGACTGGGAGGAGTATATTCTTCATGGCACAGCCATGTTTCGTTAAGACAGAATAGATCAATTTTATTATCGGATATCAAATTGTTTACTAGTACTGCTTTAGAAGATAATATTTAATAGTCCATCTCTAATTTTCCTATTCTGTTCTATCATTGCAGTGGTAGTTTTAATTACAATTAGGTTCTTAAGTATAGCTCCTCTTTTGTTTCCCTTTGATTTAACTGATCTGAGTCGGGGGACAGACACCGTTGTTATGGGACTATGAGTGGGCGACTGCTCCAACAGAAGCACAGTGAAGCGCGTAGCACTGCATGTCTGATTACTGATTTCAACCTTGGGTTGTCATGGTTTATGACCGATAATACACTCGGTCAGATTTCTTGAAATGTCCAAAAACTAACAAATTTACTTTCATCAGATCCGCCTGAGGCGTTGAGGTCAGCAGGTCGATACACGAGACGGATCTGACAGTTAGAAACCAGCTGCTTCCAGTCGGTAATATTGACATTAATCTGAATGAAGAAAAAGTCTGGAGGGTTACATGTTTTTATTAAGTATTTTGAAAATCAGACACAATGAAAAACGACAAGATCATATTTTATGTCATCATATGAAATCAGAACAGTAACACATTATGTTCACAGGAATCAAGGCTCCGTCATCGTTTCAATGTCCATTGGACGTTTTCAGTGGACCGTCTGTATATCACACATTTAAAATATATAGTTAAAGGGGTGGTTCAGAATTTTTGACATAGGACTTCATTTCCAAGTTAGCCAGTGTGTGATTTATCAGTGGAGACCGTTTTCAACACTTTTCATCCAGTCCTTCCAGTTGCAGAGTTCGCTAGTGCTAGGCTAGCGCAAATCAACAGTATCTGCTAGCCTTTCATTAAAAACAGACTGTTGACTTGCGCTAGCCTAGTACCAGCGAACTCTGCAACAGGAAGGACTGGATGAAAAGTGTTGAAAACGGTCTCCACTGATAAATAACACACTGGCTAACTTGGAAATGAGGTCCTATGTCCAAAATTTGGAACCACCCCTTTAAGAGTTTTACACACACTGTTCTTGGTTAACATGCACATTGAATACAAGTTTGCAGCTTGTTTAGATGTAGAAAGAAATGCTTTGAGGCTGTACTTGAATATGACAGCCCTTTAACTTTCTCTGTAATCAATAATTTTAAATATATAAAAAACAATATAATAATATTTAGCACTGCCACTCTATTTACATTGCTCAAACTCTTGATTCTTTTAAAAAGCATTTGAAGACTTGGCTAATCAAACAGCCTTTTTGTTAGACAAGGGCTTTTATGGCTGTCTGATTTTATGCACCTATGTTTTCCTTTGTATTCTTATGTCTTCTATTTATCATATGACAATTTATTGTAAAGCACTTTGTGATTTTATCTGTTATTAGAGCTCTGTAATTTGGATTATGATGTTCTGATCAGCTAATAGAATATGATTATTGACTGAAAGGCTCATCACTGTTGATATGATCAAACACCAAACAGATGTAATCCTGGCTAACTTTCAAAAATCCAAACTTCAAAGAATTTTTTCTGTCTCTCTAACAAATTATATTTGCCAGAACATCAGACACTGATTTGCCCTTCACGCTAATTAAATAACAGCCAACGGGACATTGTTGAAATTTGGCGCACTTTGGCTCAAACCCTGAAACAGAAATATTAAAGGACTTCAAATCAGATTTTATCACAGGGCCCCTGCTCGAGACAGGGCCTTAAAGTGCTCATATTATGCTCATTTTCAGGTTCATATTTGTATTAAGAGGTTTTATCAGAGTATGTTTACGTGGTTTAATAAAAAAAAACATTTGTTGTACTACACATTGCTGCAGATCCTCTTTTTACCTTGAGCTCTCTGTTCCATCTTGTTTGGGAGTTGCACATGTGCAGTAGCTCGATAAGGACTACTAGCCAGTCAGAAGCAGAGTATGAGGGCGTGCCCTGACAGTACATAGGTAAGGACTACTAGCCAGTCAGAAGCAGAGTATGAGGGCGTGCCCTGACAGTACCTAGGTAAGGACTACTAGCCAGTCAGAAGCAGAGTATGAGGGCGTGCCCTGACAGTACACAGGTAAGGACTACTAGCCAGTAAGAAGCAGAGTATGAGGGCGTGCCCTGACAGTACCTAGGTAAGGACTACTAGCCAGTCAGAAGCAGAGTATGAGGGCGTGCCCTGACAGTACATAGGTAAGGACTACTAGCCAGTCAGAAGCAGAGTATGAGGGTGTGCCCTGACAGTACCTAGGTAAGGACTACTAGCTACTCAGAAGCAGAGTATGAGGGTGTGCCCTGAAAGTACATAGGTAAGGACTACTAGCCAGTCAGAAGCAGAGTATGAGGGTGTGCCCTGACAGTACCTAGGTTAGGACTACTAGCCACTCAGAAGCAGAGTAAGAGGGTGTGCCCTGATAGTAGATAGGTAAGGACTACTAGCCAGTCAGAAGCAGAGTATGAGGGCGTGCCCTGACAGCACCTAGGTAAGGACTACCAGCCAGTCAGAAGTACATATGAGGGCGTGCCCTGACAGTACCTAGGTAAGGACTACTAGCCAGTCAGAAGCAGAGTATGAGGGCATGCCCTGACAGTACCTAGCCCTTGTGTTGACTTTGGGTCAAACTGACCCGTTTTAAATTTTTTTTTTATATCAGAAAATAAGGGACGTAGAAATAAGCGCTGAAAATGTAAAGAAGAAAAATTTTACATTTTCTAAAATGTTGGAAATTTTTTTCAAGGTTGACAGGAAGACAACACAAGGGTTAAGTAAGACCAGTCAGAAGTGGAGTATGAGGGCGTGCCACGCTAGCAGCTAGGTGATACAAAGACAACCTGGAGCCTTAGGGGCCACTGAGGTTCTGGGTTAACCATGAACATAATAACAAAAATTGTGAGAATTAATCAATTGATTGTTGATTGTGTGTAAATAAAACAGCTTCCACTAAAATGATGGTGTTTAGCAACATGGATGGATTACCCGAAAGATGTGCCGAAGGGCCAAAGGGCTCAGGGGCCACAACCTATTATTATTGTTATTGACATTAAAGCTGCAGAAATAACTTTAACTTTGAAGAAGGGATGTCAGTTTTGTTTTTTGTCCCCAATTTGGATCAGTCCTTTTAACATTGAATATTTGAGTAATAAAAGAGCATCTCTTTCCACATACCAGTTACATTCAACAAAGCAATTACATATGTTTAACAGCTGAATATATAATAATACAAATAAAACAAAGCCAAAGAGTCACATTTTCCTTTGTAATTTCCTCCAATATTTTGCACAGTATTTAGGGTACCACATTCTGATCACCAGACTGTCCTCACCCAGATTACGACTGTGTAGGTTGATTGTGCAAGCTACTTATGAAGCCCCATATTTACATTTGTTGTTAGGCGCTAACCTCTTGTGGTAGTTATGGTGGGAGCAAATGCTCAAACAGGCACAGGACTTTCATTCTGGAGGCTGGGGTTCATATCCCGTTTGGAAACCAAAAGTCAACAATCACTTTTATGGACCTTAGTCTGTGACATCATTTTGCTATTTTTACATGACTCATTTTAAATCAATCCCTGATGTTTTCTAGAAATTAACAGATGTTTGGTTTAAAATCCATTCTTTAAAATGTATAACCGCGGACTTAACAGCTCATTCAAAAGCGAGGAACCAATGAGTGAATTTACCAAAATGTACAACATAATTATTACAAGATAGAAAGGATAAACACTAGAGCAGGATTTCTCATAACCTGGCAACCCTACTGTTGTCCCTATTAGTGACACAATATGGATCACATTAACTATGAAAGCTGTTAAACTGATAAACTCTTTATGAAGGCTGTTGTATTAAAAAAATTGTTGAGTATAGTATCTGAAAGACGACTGTCAGTGTGGAAGTTATTATTCACTTCCTCGTTGGGCATGACGAGGTCAGAGCCCAAACACTGTGCATATTCTACATTAATCTAAACTGGGTGATATGATTTATTATTCCAGAAACATAAAAGGTTTAGGTCAGCCCACAACCAATCACCAGCAAACGTAGCTAACTCAGCTACTGTGAGAATGGCCCTTGTTTATTAAACATAGGCTGCTTTGAATTAAAAGGCATTAAAACAAAACAGAAATGGCTAAATATACAAATTTCCCTCTTTACAGTATTTTCATTTGTAAGAATTGGTCTGATCAGCTTAAACAAGTCAACAACATGTGTTGCTGCATTTGCACTTTTCTTTGGCGAGTATCACTATACCTGCCACTGCAAGGCACAGTAGTCCACCCCCTACGGCTCCTAGTGCCGCTCCTATGGTAGACGTTATCTGATACCCAAACAGACATCCAGCACCCACTGCAGAAATAACTGCAGCTTTAATAGCAACTAGATTGAATTGTATTCCTGCTGAGGCCTTTCGTACCTTTTTTAAGGCAGTTTCAGCCTTTTGGAGCATCTCAGCAGTGTAGTAGCTTCCTTCTGCTTCCTGAACCTTATCGTTGATCTTCTTCAGTAGCTCAGGGACCTGTTCAGGATTGTCAAGAAGATGGTATCCATATTCGCAACTGCTGATTAGCTTGTGGAGATTTTCATTGCGAAGAATAAAGTCCTCTATCTTGGTATCTTGCAGATCTTCTCCACGGGTGAACAAAACCATAGTGTAATCCATTGTGTTTTTGCCAAAAGTATCAGAAATGCTTTTCACCATCTCTTCTCCTTTCTTTGCCTATTTATATTTCACACTCAGCACAATCAGGAACATATGAGGACCAGGTTTGGCAAGTTGAGTTGAGTTGAGTTGAGTTTGATGGATTTCTTGATCTTTCTCACAATCTCCTCTTCTGTTGTTTGAGTTGAATAGGTCCTTGCCCTGGATTTAGTTTCCTGAAAAACTCTTTCCCACTCTGACCTTCCCAAGCAGGACAATCCTCAGCTCTGGCTTTTCATCTGCTGGAAAATTGTATTGACATTAGTAAGAATTGCCTCTGTCATGATGTTATGTCAAACACTCAAATCTATGACAATCTATGAGATAATGAGTCAGATGGTTAGATTCAGATCGATTCCACGGTAAGCCAATTTTGCCAATGGTGAAGTCATACCCCACCCTACTGTGCCTCTGATAGCTAGTATTGGTTGCCTTTGTTGGTTAGGTTGGTTACTTTGGTTAGTTTTAGAAAAGGAGTGGGATTGGTAAATGTAAGAATACCAGGGTAAGCTGATCAAAAGCAGGGTAGGTCATGCCTTCGCTATCCTAAGAAAATAAAAGATTGTGTACAGTAAATATTAAGCTGCTGCAAGCTGCCTTATGTGGGAACCTAACCATGCCTACTTTTTAAACAAAGAGAAAACTCTGCAAACATGTAGCGTAAAGGAATTGCAGAAACAGCCTGGACATATTATAAACGTGGCGTACGCACAAAACGGGGCTGAAACGTGCGTACGCCACATCCCACGCAAAGGTTGTGATTTATAAAAAACAAACTTGACGGGAGAATGTGCGGTCCTCCACGCAAACTCTGAGACAAAATAGGAATTGGCAACGCAGATGGTGAGGTGGTGAACTGAAGTCAGACTGCAGAAAGTAAATGGGAATAACTATAAGAGTTGAAAAAATAAAAATATTGATGCCTCGCACATTTTTTCACTCCATATCATCCACGTTACCATGAAGATTAAATCCAGCAGTGTTATTTCCGCTTGTACTCAGTGATAACTGTTCCATAAACTGAAATCTTAAATAAAAATTTGTTCTTAATATTTAATCGGCGCTGTCTCGCCGTCACATTGTCCGCTACGGAGCGCAGCAGTAGGAGATGGCCCGACTGCATGGAATACCGGATATCATAAAATACCCTACCATTAGATAACTGCAATACACAGTGTAAATAACTAAATATCTGTCTTTAAAACTGTGCATATATCATCAAATGTCAAAGTCTGGAAATACAGCCGTTAAGCTCTCGCGCAATCGTTACGCTCTATGTCCTCGTTATCAGTCTAAAATGTAATACTGTTTATAACCAACCCTGCATGAAGAAAAGTGTGTTTGCCTATTAGATTTTGATTTCAAATTGTATCTCGGGGTGGGGGATACCACTAGTTGTTGCTGTGATTTTAGCAAGGTGTTAACAATCACAAATTGTTGTAGACTAAAAATATAAATACTGCGGTGAATCCGTGCGTAATGCTGCATGATGGCACTGCTGGCCCTGCAGGAGGACTGGAATGGAAGAATCAGGAGAAAAAGAGACTTCAGGGACCATGACGATGACTGGCTCATATGCCAATTTAAATTCCCTAATATAGCTGTAATAGTAATATAGCTTCGCTCTTGGATCTATGTACTGAATTGGGACCAGTAGAGAGGGCAACGCGCCGGAACCGTGCCATCCCGGTCCAAATACAGGTCCTCGCCACTCTGGGTGAAACCGTCTGTTTTCAGAGGGAAATGGCTGACAGCTAAGTGTTTTTTTACATAAATATTATATATAATCTTCAACTTCATCACTAAGGCTTGTTTGGATATAATATATAGTTCTGTTAAATCTTATTATATACGTCTGGTATATCGAAGCTGTCCCCAAGTACCGTAATGCCTGCTGATTTGGAAGATTTTATTAATAAAGGTAGTCTATAGATCCGGTTTCCATACAATGTGCGACAACAGGCCGAAATTATAATTCAACTGGCAGCAATTCCCGAGCGTCTGAGAGGATTTTTAAAGGTTTGTTTGTTTTCTCCGCCAGTCGTCATGATTCGGCATGTTTCGGTGTAACGAAGAACAACTGCCAGGGTCATTAACATACTGATCAGCATTCACGAGGTGCTTTGCATTGACTATTTATGGTTAAAAATGGGCGTGTACAGGGCGGGATAAGAGGCTGATCCACGTACGCACACTTGTAGTCAATCTGTGATTTATAAAGGGAACATTGCTTACAGGTGTGCGTACACACGGTTTTATAAATCTGACTTTTTTTCGGCGTACGCCAATTTGGGCTTTTGGGCGCACGTACACTTATAGTAAGGATGCTACGCACAGTTTTATAAATGAGACCCCAGATGTTTAAGGTCTCACCTACAGTAAGTGTTACTTTTAGGTTTGAATTCTGATCCTGGCTTCCCATTGAACGAGACTCTGCAGGAGTCCCTGTGGGGTCACCCAGCAAATAAAAACCAGGCGCAGGTTAACCCACCCTTTCAGTACAACGAAAGATGCTAACGTTAGCAGTTCTTCACCTTGCTGGACACGTTTTGTGTTCATTGTTACAGATATTTGATCCTAAGAAATTGCTGTGCAACCAGCTTAGGGATGTTACCAATTAACCGTTCATCCCTCAATCTGAGGTTCAGCACCTCTAAACGTGAGGCCATGGTTCTAAGCAGGAAACCAATGGAGTGCCTACTCCGGGTGGGGAATGAGTCCTTACCCCAAGTAAAGGAGGTCAAGTACCTCTGGGTTTTGTTTGCAAAGGAGGGGAAAATGGAGCGGGAGATTGGCCGGAGAACCAGAGCAGCGGTATTAAATTCACTTTACCGCACCGTTTAATGCAATTTTCGTTCCTACCCTAACCCATGGTCGTGAAGGCTGGGTCATGACCAAACAACCCAGTCTCACGGCAGTTCGTGAAATGGTCACGTAATTGAATCTATTGATTTGTGTACACAGACACGTTTATATTGGTTTTTTTTGTGATGGTCAGCACGTTTTTTAAACTAATGTATTTCACAGCACGATTACTTCTGCCCTCTAACCGCTGTTTTAGCTTACGTTTCCATGACACGCTGGACAACAACGGGATGGTTGGGTTTAGGAAAAGAAGAATGGGACGGTTAGGTTTAGGAAAACAATAACAGGATGCGGGACAACAACGGGACGGTTGGGTTTAGCAAAAGAAGAAGGGGACGGTTGGGTTTAGTAAAAGAAGAACGGGACAGTTGGGTGAATTTAATCAATTCACCACCCCAACCAACCTCCCTATGCGGATTTTCGACCTTTCATACTACTCGCTACTATAGTCGCTCTTAATGCTACGTCATCTTCTCATTGACTTTACATTGGCATTGTTTTCCAAAGAATCGTACTGTGATCACGAAAGATGCTTCCCATTGAAATACATTAGTTTAAAAAACGTGCTGACCATCACAGAAAAAAAGACATAAACGTGTGTGTGTCCACGAATCAATTGATTAAATGACATGACCATTTCACGAACTGCCGTGCTGGACCAAAAGAACTACTGTAGATCCCTGATACAAGCGGCTGAATTGGGTTTTATCAGGAGGGTGGCTGCCGTCTCCCTTAGAGATAGGTTGAGAAGCTCAGTCATCAATGAGGAACTTGGAGAAGAGCCGCTGTTCCTTTGCGTAGAAAGCGGGCCTCTGGTAAGGATGCCCCAGCATGTCCAGCTTGGAGGATAACTCGGGGAAGACCCAGGTCAGGGCTCTTTAATATGGTAAAGTGTGGGGTCCCCTGCTAGAACCACTGCCCGACACCGGATAAATGGTTGAAAATGAGTGAGTGATGAATGAGCAGTAACTGCTCCTTGAAATGTGGAATTCGAAAACACATTAGTAGTGTTTTTTGACCTTCAGAATGTTATAACTTGTCCACGTGCAGAGATCAGTTCATCAGTTTATTTTCTTTTTATTGCATTTCAGAAAATGTTTTCTTTAAAAACAATGTAATATGGCACTTAAATGCACTTAATATGTTTAGTTCTTTGAGAGATGATATTGTAAGCAATGTAGGCAATACAAATTTAGCTTTTTCCGGAAATTAAACCAAACTATTGTATATTATTGCTCTTCAATAAAACAAAACTTTTTGTTATCTGATTACTCGATTAATCGATGGAATAATCGGTAGAATAATTTGATAAACTATCAATATATTCATTCAACTCGTTTTGCTTTTCTACTGAAAAGACTGAAACTGAAGGACCTGACCGACAGGACATACATACATACATACATACATACATATATACATATATATATATATATATATATATATATATATATATATATATATGTATATAGCTGTTTCTCATCCCACAAATGCATGTTCCTTACAAATGGGGCACCATTTGAAAGGGAACTAATCAGGCTTTCCAGCGGTATAAGATGTATTGCCAAAATGCATTGTTACCACAGAGAAATAATCTACCAAACACAAATGTCTTTTTTTTTGTACTTTTTGTGCTAAGTTTATATTGATATATTGACCTGCATCAGACTATGCATTTTTAAAATCATTCATTTACATTTAACTTACTGTTATCTTGACTAAGAAAGATGAAAGGAAAAATGACGCACTGGATGGTGTATGTAACTCTGGTGCTATGAAGAAATGTGTTTTGCTATTTGCAATGCTAAAACTTTAAACCTCTGTAAGTATCACCAGGAAATGTAATTAAAGTATTAAAAGTAAAGAACTCTCTTCCCATTTTAGAAAGTGTAACAGATCCAAACAGTTGTGTGTTTAATGGTATAATCATTTCAGCTGGACTTGTAGGCCGTTATATTGTTGGCTAGTTTACTTTAGAATCAAACATCAGATTTTATAAACTACATGTGTTTTGTGTGCAGGAATCTGAATGTGTAAAGTAACTAGGAACTAAAGCTGTAACAGATGAATGTAGCGGAGTAACTAAAGTAAATAGTAACTAAAGCTGTAACAGATGAATGTAGTGGAGTAAAAAGTACAATATTTCTCTCTGAAATGTAGCGGAGTAGAAGTAGAAAGTGGCATGAAAAGAAAAGACTCAAGTAAAGAACAAGTACCTCAACATTTGGAATGAAGTACAGTACTGGAGTAAATGTACTTAGTTACATTCCACTGCTGATAATCATATTAAAGTAACTCATACAAACATGTGAGTTGTACTCTTAAAATCTGTCTTCACTCTGAACAATTCATCCAAATGTGGATTTCCACAAGATTAAAAAAAACATGTTTTTTTCAAATATATATATAATATGTTTTTTTGTTTCAAATATTGTTCCATATATGAAACCCCAGACACTGCAATGAGCTGTGGTACTGTAGAATAAATATATTTGCCAGGCATCAGACTGTCACCTTCTTTCTTGGAAGAGTCGCTTATCTTTCAAGTCTTGTCTCTGAGGAAGTATTTTATTTTCCGTCTCATCATTTTATAATATAGCCTGCTTCTTGTTCCCTCCCCTGAAAGACACGTTACCTAAGGTGGCCAATCACAATTCAAATTGTGGCTGAAATTAACAAATCAGGAGGCTCAGCTGAAGTTTACCTCCACAAGTCTACTTATTCGCCAATGTCAATCAGTTTATTTTATTTCAATTCATAAAAAAATGTAAATTACAAAATCCCCAAAATAAAACACAATACATCACATATAGTTTAAGAGCTAAATGTGCAGGATTTCAGAAGAAAAGTGGTCCGGGACCACACTGTTGGTGCAAATAGAAACAGACATTTTTCGAGAGTGTGATTATTTACATAGATGTTCAGATTGATACCACTCTGATGTCTGTACAGTGACTATAAAGTTGCAGCTGGTAAGCTTAGCTTAGCTTTGATTTGATTTGATTTATTGGGATCTCCATTAGCTGGGGCCGTAGCCACAGCTATTCTTCCTGGAGTCCACCGACAACTTGTGCAGCTATATATTGACGTGCATCATTACATTAAAAACAACCACCAAAAAACAACATTCAATACATCACTGAAAGAAAAACAACGAAAATAATAACAAGACCTAACAACATTCAACACAACACAGGACCTAGTTTAAATTATTCACAAACCGTAGAGATGAGATTATGACATTGTTCACTAATAATATGACCAAGCAAATGCACACAGAGAACCCACAATGATACTAACAGCATTCATTAAGTATTATCCAATACAGAGTTCTGCTCAGCTAGGAGATGTTCTTTAAGTAATACTCTGAATTGAGGTTTTCTATTTTCTTGAATGACATGACTAGGCATTGTATTCCTATTAATCATGGCTCTATATATTACAGTGTTTTTCCCTTTGTTTGTTCTTACTTTAGGTAATGTGAATTTACCCTCCGTAGCATGTCTAGTGCTGTAGTCATGTTTATCAGAACTAAGACCAAGTTGCTGATACAACACCCTTGGCTGTTTAGTCACAAAAATATTTCTGGTAAAGTTGAGCAACGAGGCAGTTAATCTGCTGTTCCTTACACTTAACCAGGATAAACAGCCATGCATTGCATCAATGCTTGATCTGAGTGGGCACCTCAGTAAACAGCGTGCAGCCTTATTCTGAGCAATTTCCAATTTTTTTATAGTTGATATGGCAGCACCTGACCAAATCCCTGAACAGTAGTCCAAATGGGACAGGACAATCGTTTTAATGACGTATCCCATTACCTTTTTATTGAGAAAATTTGAACATCTCCTTATAACTGAGAGACCTCTACCCATTATTTTCACCACCCCATGAATTTGTTGAGACCAGGATAATTTACTATCTACTATAACCCCAAGAAACTTGATCCTTTGTACCTGTTCAACTGCCTTACCTTCAACACATACATTTAATTTAGGTTCACTTAACAACTGTTGTTTTGTTCCAAATACAATGCTTGTGGTTTTAGATACATTAAAGGAACACGCCGACTTATTGGGAATTTAGCTTATTCACCGTGATATGCGAGCATATCACTCCGCCCAAGTACTATATTCTTCCACCTGAGAATATAGTTCCCGGTTTGTTTACTGTTAAAAGACGGCTGTGTCTCATGTTATGTTGTTTTTTGTACATGCTGTGACTCTACAAATCACAACATGTAAATAGGAACATTTTGGTGTTATTTTGTCACTTATTCGGAGCAGTAGGATTGCTGGAACCATTCACCTGCATGTTCTGTGCTGGCCTGATGCCGCTGGAGCCGTCAGACAGCATTACAGCACGCACGGAGATGAGAAGGGTATGCATCGACTTGTCTTACTCTGGGGGTTACGGTGAATAAGCTAAATTCCCAATAAGTCGGCGTGTTCCTTTAAGAACTAATTGATTATTTGTTACCCATTCCAATGCTGACTGCAATTCCTCATTCAAGACACTAGTCAGCCTTTCAGCTGTAGATGCTGCCATGTATATTGTTGAGTCGTCAGCATACATCGCCATTTCAGCCCAGTCTCATGCCAGGTCGTTATATAGTCACGTTATTGTAATCTATTAAGTCGTGGACAGGTTACGTAAATGCCGTTTTTTTCGTGTGGCCATTACGAAATTGAAAGCAATGCATTTTAATGGGAAGCATATTTCGTGATCCCAGAACGAAAGCGAGTAGCGAGTAGTTGATAAGGCAAAAGTCCCTTTGTCGGCGTGTCCTGCGTGTGACGGTTCCTTTCCCCGTTCTTTTTTTTTCCTAACCACAACCGTCTTGTTATTGTGCCGTTTCATTTCCCCATTGTGGTGTTTCATTTCCCCGTTGTAGTGTGCCCCTGCGTGGGTCGCGAGTAGCGGCCCGTCCCGTTGTTTTGGCCGGCGTGTGGCGCCTCATTTCCCCGATCGCGAGTGGCGGCCCGTCCCGTTGTTTTGGCCGGCGTGTGGCGCCTCATTTCCCCAATCGCGAGTGGCGGCCCCTTGTTTTGGCCGGCGTGTGGTGCCTCATTTCCAAATATCGCGAGTGGCGGCCCGTCCCGTTGTTTTGGCCGGCGTGTGGCGCCTCATTTCCCCGATCGCGAGTGGCAGCCCGTCCCGTTGTTTTAGCCGGCGTGTGGCGCCTCATTTCCCCAATGTCGCGTCCCCCAGAGCAGGTTCGTGACCTGTACACGTTCAAAAGTCGTTGCATATACACGAAAAAAACGTCAAAATCGTAACCTGTACACAAATTTATGAATCAAAATAACGTGACTATTACACGACCTGGCGTGAGAACGGGTTGCGCCATTTTTACACATATTAAGAATTATAGAATAGAGTAATGGCCCCAAACAGCTTCCTTGTGGAATTCCACAGCTTACTGATTTTACTTCTGAAAAACTCCCATTAAAGTACACAGTCTGTGTCCTATTTGCTAAATAGCTTTTTAGCCAAAGTATTGCACTTGAATCGAAACCATAACATTTTAGTTCTCTTAATAACAAATTGTGATCAATGATATCAAAAGCCGCAGTGAAATCCAACACCCCAGTCCCTACTAATTTCTCATTTTCTATCTCTCTGTGCCAGTCATCTGACATTTGAGTGAGGGTTGTACCTGTTGAATATCCAACTCTGTACACATGTTGATAATCTGTATATAAATCATTTACTGAAAAATAACATTGTATTTGTTCATAAGCAATTTTCTCCGTGATCTTACTTAAAGCCGGCAACAGGGGCTAATTGGTCGACTGTTTGGGCCACTAAATGGTACAGTTGCATTCTTCGGTAAAGGAATGATGTTAGCAGTTTTCCATGTTGTTGGAAAGATTTTTTTTCCTAAACTCATATGCAACACATGGCTAACTGGAATGGCAATCAAGTTTGCCACCAATTTCAAAAGTTTTATATCCATATTATCCACACCAGATTGTTTGTCTTTACAACTAAGAAGCAACTTTTCCACATATCTCACATCAACTTTAGTAAATTCAAAAGTACATCATAATTTGAGCTATAATCAAGGTATATGATTGTATGTTAGTTGTTTGGCACATTTTCTCAAGTTTTTGCACTTTGTTAAAATAGTTATTGAGGTAATTTGCAATATCCACAGGCTTGGTAAGAAATTGTCCTTCTGATTCAAGAAATTATGAAGTAGGTTTGAATTTACTACCCATCATCTCATTAAGAATATTCCACATTTTCTTACTGTCATGCTTTACATTCCCGATTGCATTTTCATAAACCATCTTTTTTTTCTTTTTATTTAACTTAGCTTGCGGTAAACTTGCCAATCCGATTCATAACTGGAGTTATTTGCCATTTTCTTTGCTTGATCTCTCTGTGCCATACGATCCTTCAATTCCTCATCAATCCAAAATGATCTCACATTTCTAACAGTTCTCTTTTTCACAGGTGCATGCTTATCCACCATCTCTACAAACAAGTTATTAAAAGCCTCAACAGTGTCATCTGGATCATCCTGCCTCAACACACTATCCCAGCAAATATGTCTAACATCTTCTATAAAATGGTTCTCATTGATGTATTTATATGCTCTCTTAATAATAATTTGTGGTCCAGCTTTTGGGAACTTTGTTTTCCTTACTACAGCCACTAGGTTGTGATCACTACATCCAATTGGCAAAGACATACCTTTGCTGCATTGTTCTGCTTGGTTAGTGTAGTGGCTATTCAGTTTAAAAATTATAGCCACTGTCCAAGCAATAAAAGAACGGTTTTAATTCAATTCAATTCAATTCAATTTTATTTATAGTATCAAATCATAACACATGTTATCTCGAGACACTTTACAGATAGAGTAGGTCTAGACCACACTCTGTAATTTACAAAGCCCCAACAATTACAATAAGTCCCTCAAGAGCAAGCAGTGCGACAGTGGCGAGGAAAAACTCCCTCTTGGGAAGAAACCTCGGACCGACCCAGGCTCTTGGTAGGCGGTGTCTGACGGGCCGGTTGGGGATATGATGAACAGTGGTGATAATAGTCACATTAATAATGGAACAGTGACTTTTTTTAACGCACCTTTGTTCCTTTGTTGTTGATCCAGGCATGCGGTCGTTGTTTGAAAGTAATATTTAAACACAAATATCCTACCTACAAATAAATCTTTATCATCCTACCAAAACGTTGTAGGCTAATCTTGCATGTGTGTGAATCAGGGAGGATCAGAACTATAACCAAAATATGGGAAGTCTTAAAAATAATACCTATTGTCTTTCAATATAAATAAATATAAATTTGTTTGGCTCCTACAGTTAGTATATATATGATCTATACAAGTTGCCGTTTTGGATCCATCCTTTTTGAAACATACTCGTGTTGGTTTAGTTATCACTTGTGTTAATCCACATGCATCTGTGATAGTTTGAATCTTATTCTTAAGTGGACAATGTAAAGACTTCCAATCAATATTTAAATCTCCAAGGAGATATTTTTCATTAGCATGATCACATACTGTATCTATCATATCACACAATTTATCTAGATAATCCATTCCCCCGATAGTACCAATTATTTATAATTGACAACATATCTCTCCTGACCCTCATCGTCCCAAAATGCCAAAAAATTAAATAAAACACTGAAACCCTCTCCTTTTCATAGACCTGTTTCAATGTGCCAACACGCAATTTTCTCTAGGATTCAGCATCTCGGTGGTCATGTGACTAAATCACTGAGCCACTAATGTCAACAATCTTGGTCACATGACCAGAAGCTTACAATCAAAACAATGTTCTTCGTGGCTGCTGTAGCCCGGCTTAGAGGTGGTGTTTCCCCGAGGGGGTCCAATGCGATGCGCTCTCATGATCTCTGGTGGGGCATCTTTCAGTGTGGGAAACCACAGAGACAACTGCTTGTTGAGATACTGTGTGGCATTAGGGCCCTCTTTTTCCTCTGGAAGGCCATGAACACATACATTATTTCTCCTACTTCTGTCTTCAAGATCCGTTAACTTTGCTTCTACTGCCATTAGTGATTTTGCCAGAGAACCAGATGAGCGCTCCACCTTCTCTGTGTGCTTCATTAAGGTTACATAGTCAATTCGTAGTGCTCCAGTTTCTTTTTTGAGTAATAATATAAAAGACTGTAGTATATCAAGACCTTTGTCAAGGCTGGCAAATCTCTCCTTGGCAATATCATCAGCTCTGGAAAAATGTTTTTCCAGTGCAATGTCAATCAATTCGGCCACTTTATCAAACTATTCCATTGTTTGAATTGTTTGCGCGCCCTCAACAGCAGCAGCTGACTGTGCGCTGTTTTTGGTTCCACGAGGCATGTGGCATAAACTTCTTGCAGTCACTTGGAGTTTTTATAGTCCTACTCTTGTTCAGTTTGAAATGTCATCCGGTTTGAAAGCAAACAATTATTCTTACTTCATTGTAAAGAGTCGGGAGATCAGGACGCAGCTACACACACGGCCTCTTCAGCTTAAAGGCTGAAAACAAGGAACAGCTAGTCTGGCTCTCAGTGCCGGCCCGAGCCTTTTGGGGGCCCCCCCTCCCACCACGCGGAGTCACCTGTGCTTGACGGTTATTGACACAAATGTCACGCTATAATGTTACATTATAAATGACTACAGTGAGGTTATGTATTAATACAGTGAGGTTTATAAACTACTGTCCCCCTGGGCACAGATGCATAAGGACGCTCCCCCCCTATTCTATTTGTGCAAAAGTGGATGCAAACGGCGAGGGGGGGTCTGGGGGTGCTCCCCCTGAAAATTTTGAATTTGGTAGATGTGATTTCCTGTATTCTGGTGCATTTTGGGGATGGTCAGCTAGAGAAGGGCAATACCTAAATTTGTTCAGATTCATAGCCTTTTGCTTTTTGATTTATTAAGGTAGTGACTTCATGCAACTACTTGGGCTTCAGGGTCAAACAATACTGACATACTCTGTGTTAGTAGGAAGTAGGGCTGGGCGATATGGCCTCAAAAAAATCCCTGATTTTTTCACAAAGAATCTGATTCATGATTTAAATCGATCCCCCCCCCCACTTAAAATTAATCTGCAGATGACAAATGACAAGATCTCACACACACACACACACACACACACACACACACACACACACACACACACACACACGGGGCATGTATACCATTATGATTATTCATGCCAATTTTATGTAAATATTGGTTTGAGTGTTTTCCCTATCATTGTATTGCCCTCTGTGAAAGAGTGAAAAAATGATATTATGCTATATATTAAACAAACCTGTGAAACGAAATTTTCCACAATAGAAACATGATTTAAATGAGAAAACGTACTGTTCTAGCTATAAAAATGGCAGAATCACCCACAGTGCAAGATATTTCATAAACCGCTTCATACACGCTTCAAGGTGACGGCAATTAGTGGTTAACAGATATTCACCAAGACGTATAGCCCAGCAACAATCTATCTAAAATAACACCTTTTGGGAGTACCATTCATGATATATAGTAAAATATTGAAGTTGTGGGAAGTTTATATGGCTTATACTGTATGTTTCATCCGTCCCCCTATGCTGTTTCATGCTACCGACCAGGAGGGACGCATGAAACATTACGCACGCCCCACTTTGGCTGTAATAATTCCTGAACGGTTTTGTTCAAAGCTGAAAATGCAACTGTATTTGACAGAAGACAGGTGTAGGTTGCTAGTGACAAAATATTAGCTTTCAGTGCGATAAGATCGCTTTGTAAATTACGTTTAATTAAAAAGTGTTTCAACTGTCCCGGTGTTATAGCCCTACTGGTTTCTACACTAACTGGTTTCCGTATGTTGTGTTTACCTAACAGCTGCCGATGTGGTCCGCCTGTGTCACCAGATTCGTCACATAATCACAAACATATTACTGGTGATTTTCAAATCGTTTCCCAGATCTACTGTCGCAAAAATGTTTGTCTAAGTAATCGCCACATCACAGCCACCTACAACAAAAAAAAAAGATCTAAAAACAATATAATCATTCAAGTTCGGGTCGAGCTGGTTTCGATCTTGTGGCATAAATATAATAGTTAACACCTTAGTCGGAAGCTGTACGCAGTGAGCTATCGAAGCTCTGAATAAAGCCGCTTCCAGTCACCTATCTATCAGCTACGTCATCACCCAGGTAACAATTTGATTTGAGCTGATCTAAAACAACTGGTTACCTGGGCTTAGTTGAGGAAATACCCGATGATAGTTTTCACGTTTCTTTCCTCACATCTACGGCCATATGGACTACTACTACTTCATCACAGCTACCTACAAAACTACACATTGTGACTGATACATATGTTTTAACAGTAGGCCTAACGATAACTCGTGGTCTAATATTGTCGATATACACAAGTGTTACCACCGAGTCACAGAAAAGTGGTAGTAGGCTACATGACTCAGTTTGAATGCATGGTCTTCATGATTTACAGTCATCGTCTCTCCTTTTGTGTAACCTATATGGTATGGGACAGTGGCGGATCTAGAAAATTTTACATGGGGGGGCAAAGGGGTGGCAAGAGGTCTTGGCAGGGTGGCAGGGGTAGACGGTACATTGCTTTAACAAAACAAACAAAAACACTTTTAAACTACAGTAGTTATTGTTTAATCATACCCTTACACACTACAAAGATTGTTCATTCACAACAGGAATAAGCCCAGTGTTCAAACAAAACTGTGCTTTTAAAAAGTAAAAGTATAAAAAGCAAAATGAAAATGAAAAAAAAGTACAATAATTGTGTCCAAGATGCAGTGGACTACAAGTATAAAACCGCAGACAATACTCAAGTTCTTATAATTACAGTCAACAATGACCCATGATCAACCATCTTTTTTAGGAAAGCTTAAGGCGACGGTTGTTGTGCTTTGCAGCAAAACGTTTCACAAACTTATCTAAATCTAGTGCTTTTGCACGCTGTTTCTCAATACTGAGAACAGCCAGATTTCTCAGATGGTCATCTGCCATGGTTGAGCGTAGGTGAGTTTTTACAAGCTTTAAAGTTGAAAAGCTTCGCTCACACCCAGCAGTACTCACTGGCAAAACGATAGCGATCTTGCACAAGCGGAAAAGCTCAAAGAAAACCTCTTTAAAAGGCACCAAGAACGTCACAAACTCAGTCAGACTGGATGGGTTTACTTTGCCATTTGCTCTGTTTCTTTCAAGAAGTCTTTTTGCCTGGTGTATCTCATTTTTCAAGTCTTGCAAGTCAGAGCCATATTCCTCAGCCACTAAGAAAACCAATTCTTCCTTTAAGAAGTCATTGTTTGATTGGTTTAAAGCTTGTATACCCCTCATTATCTTGCTGCTACAGTTTGAAAAACACCTGTCCACCTCACTGATCACTGAGTCTATGATGGGAATGAATATGCCTATTCTAAAGGCATCTTTGCTGTCAACATGTGTTTGCTGTCCAAGTGTAGATGTTACAAGAGTATCATCTAGTCTCCTAGATGTGTGTTTGGTTCTTTTTGATTTGACAATGGTAGAAATGTTGCAACCATTGCATGTGTCAATTGCTGTACTCCACAGGTCATTAAAGCTCTCCTCTTTGCGATAATCTTCCAATGTCTGTCTGAGGGTTTCAGTAAGGTCAACTGCTTTGGTAAGGTCCACATTAGTTGACTGGAGCATCTCAGATAAAAACTTTGTTTCACCTAGCACTTTTCTGAAGACTGCAAGGAGCCCTATGAAATTAAAATCTATTTGAGAACGTAGTCCTCTTGCATCTACAGCTCTCTGTGGATTGGCCTCATCTGAAATTCCATCCAGCACTCTTATTACTGCAGGCAGCCTGTCCATAAGGTTTCTACATGCAGCATAGCGACAGGCCCATCTAGTGTCACTTAGCCTTGGAAGTTCTCGTGGTGCCCCACTGAACATTTCTTTTTGAACATCCATCCACTTAATGTGAACATATGAGCCTGACATGAATGTGTACAGTCTTTCCAGCAAAGTGAAAAAACATGCAGCTTCTGGGACATTTTTCACACTGTCCACAATGACTAGATTCAAACAGTGTGCCCTGCAGTGAACATAAAATGCATATTTGGCAACTTCCTTAACCCTTGTTTGGACCCCAGAGCACCTGCCACTCATGACTGCAGCCCCATCATAGCCTTGGCCCACCAGATTCTCTTTGTATTCCAGTCCATACTTTTCCAAACATGAAATAAGTTTGTTTCTCTGTCAAACTGGCTGCATCTAAGTGCTCTGCTTTCTGGTACTCAAGGAAGCTCTCCTGAACAACACCATTATAATAATATCTTACGACCAGAGACAGCTGCTCCTTTTTTTGAATGTCTTTAGTCTCATCTGCTAAAATAGAAAAGAAAACATCACATTCATAGCCTTAATTATTACAAGCCACTTCCAAAAACGCATTCATAACGAATCAGTACAATTGCAAGAAAGGCGAAAAGGAAAGTTGATCTGTATATGCCTTAATCGCCTCACAGTGATTGCTAACATCAAAGGAACATTTTGTTTTGGGTTGATCTGAAACAAGAATAGGCCTATGCCTATCATTTCCTCGTGTCTATTGTAATATTGTAGCCTCCATTCGGCGTAGGCTATACCCGACATATCTGTTGCGATTCCTCTATCAACACTTTTTAAATGTAGGCTATAGCGTCCACAATCACATTATGTAGCCTATATTAGTTTTTGGAAGTGGCTTGTAATAATTAAGGCTATGAATGTGATGTTTCTCATGTTGTAATTGCTGGTGTTTTATTTTGTCCACAAGGGGCGCACTGGGTTAAACCCAGAGAGAAACTCATATCACTAAAGATGAATAAGCTCATTAAAAAATATCAATAGCTACTTTGCTGTGTCGGAGTTAGATTTCATAACAACTACATCAGTTTGGATGGAATGATATTACAAGCCGTTATTTTGCAAATTCTGAGGTAGGCTATATATTAGGCTACTATATCCCATACCATATAGGTTACACAAAAGGAGAGACGATGACTGTAAATCATGAAGACCATGCATTCAAACTGAGTCATGTAGCCTACTACCACTTTTCTGTGACTCGGTGGTAACACTTGTGTATATCGACAATATTAGACCACGAGTTATCGTTAGGCCTACTGTTAAAACATATGTATCAGTCACAATGTGTAGTTTTGTAGGTAGCTGTGATGAAGTAGTAGTAGTCCATATGGCCGTAGATGTGAGGAAAGAAACGTGAAAACTATCATCGGGTATTTCCTCAACTAAGCCCAGGTAACCAGTTGTTTTAGATCAGCTCAAATCAAATTGTTACCTGGGTGATGACGTAGCTGATAGATAGGTGACTGGAAGCGCCATCATTCAGAGCTTCGATAGCTCACTGCGTAGAGCTTCCGACTAAGGTGTTAACTATTATATTTATGCCACAAGATCGAAACCAGCTCGACCCGAACTTGAATGATTATATTGTTTTTAGATCTTTTTTTTTTGTTGTAGGTGGCTGTGATGTGGCGATTACTTAGACAAACATTTTTGCGACAGTAGATCTGGGAAACGATTTGAAAATCACCAGTAATATGTTTGTGATTATGTGACGAATCTGGTGACACAGGCGGACCACATCGGCAGCTGTTACGTAAACACAACATACGGAAACCAGTTAGTGTAGAAACCAGTAGGGCTATAACACCGGCTCTCCCCTATATAATAATGTTATATATTCAACAACCACTTAACGGATGCGTGAGATAAAGCAGCTTTTCACACATACAGGTAATTCACTTCTCGTTCCTCAGTAAAAGTTCAATTCATTTTAACTTTAGTCGCGCAACCTTGCTCCTGTTTTCACCTGTTGCTGAGTAACGTACATTAACATGACATGGTCTCATGAGTGTAGCTTACCTGTAGCAAGCTCCTTCGTAGTAACTAGCGATAAAAACAAACGTCGAAGAGGAGCTCCGTGCTACAGAGTGGCGATCGCTAGTTGTTGTAAGCCGCTACAGACCTCCGTCACAGCTCGTTCGTATCAGCGGCTTTTAGCTAGTAGATGTGTTGAGATGAGTTCTTCAACACCGGGTCCGGTGCTCCATGGTGCTCCGTTAGGTAGGCGGTAGTTCAGTACTCCGAAGGTTTGGCGTATATTGCGGTTAAGTAAGTAATGAAAAGAGTAGTTAAGAATATAACTAATGTTAGTCACTGTCGCTGCCGTGTCACTGCCATATATGTCAATGGTCGCTGCCATGTTGTTTGTGTATCACTATGGCAAACGCGCGGGGGGAGGGCTGGGCCCATTCGCAACTACGGGAGCCCAGATGGGACCGTCGGTGAATGTCAAGAGGGAAAAACAACACTCGGTTGGGGGCCCCCTAGTGGCCAGGGGGCCCCAAGCAGCCGCTTAGTTCGCTTATGCCTCGGGCCGGCTCTGCTGGCTCTGTCCAAAGGTAACAAAATCCAACTACCAAAAGGGTTGGGTATTGTTTGCTTTTTTAAAGATTACCTGTGCTAAAACACTACTTTTAGAACGGTGTTTGGTGCCTAAGCAGTGCATGAACCGACACTTACAAAAACTTTTAAATGCACAAAACAACAGTCTGCAACATTTTAATGGCTAAGACCAAAAAGAAGAAACACATGATGGCAGAAGGTTATTTTACAACAACATTGAATGCACCATGAGCTAACAAGGTGCAACTGAATGCACCATTAGGTCCTGTTGGTGTTAGGGGTGGGAATCACAGGGTACCTCACAATACGATCCATGGCTCACGATACAGCATTCTCCATCCATCCATCTTCGTCCGCTTATCCGGGGTGGGTTCGCGGGGGGAGCAGCTTCAGCAGAGGACCCCAAACTTCCCTTTCCCTAGCCACATTAACCAGCTCCGACTGGGGGATCCTGTGGCGTTCCCAGGCCAGGGTGGAGATGTTATCCCTCAACCTAGTACTGGGTCTTCCCCGAGGCCTCCTCCCAGTTGTACGTGCCTCCACCTAAACCTGGGTCTTCCCTGAGGCCTCCTCCCAGCTGGATGTCCCTCCACCTAGTCCTGGGTCTTCCCAACGGCCTCCTACCATCTGGACGTGCCTCCACCTAGTGCTGGGTCTTCCCCGAGGCCTCCTCCCAGCTGGACGTCCCTCCACCTAGTCCTGGGTCTTACCTGAGCCCTCCTCCCTGCTGGACGTGCCTGGAACACCTCCCTAGGAAGCCCAGGGGGCATCCTTACCAGATGCCCAAACCACCTCAACTGCCTCTTTTGAACCCAAAGGAGCAGCGGCTCTACTCCTAGTTCCTCACGGATGACTGATGCCAGCCACCCTCCTGAAGTAACCCATTTTGGCTGCTTGCACCTCGTTGGATCTCGTTCTTTCGGTCATGACCCGATAAAACATTCTGCCATAATCAATATATTGATAGACAATCCTTTAATGATAAATCATGATATCGGTCTAACTATGAATACAAAATTCCTGTCAGAACATTAAGTGCTTAGAGCAGACACTAACTGACTGTAGCTGTACTTACAGTAGTAGGGCCCATGCTCATGGCGGCCATCTTGCCACAGTCAGCTCGCTCACTCATAACATTGTGTTGTAATGGTGCATTTACTTTTTTAAATAACCATAACTTGATCAATTTTCTACCGATTTTCAAACTGTTTAGTTTGCTATAAACGTCAGAGATGTAGTAAATGACACTGCATAGGCCTACTTATGAATAATTATAACCATGGACTTTCATATGAAAATAACATTAAACAGAACAGATAGGTGCAATGAATATACACACGCACAAGGTATTTATGTTAAATCAATATATAGGCTACTAAAACTCAGTGTACAGAATGGCAACATGATATATATATATATATATATATATATATATATATATATATATATATATATACATATATATATATATGTATATACATATATATATATATAT
The DNA here is from genome assembly GCA_025617405.1 of Perca schrenkii. Taxonomy (NCBI): domain Eukaryota; kingdom Metazoa; phylum Chordata; class Actinopteri; order Perciformes; family Percidae; genus Perca; species Perca schrenkii. The sequence goes on along the minus strand of CM046801.1, from coordinate 31,080,738 downwards.
ATATATATATATATATATATATATATATATATATATATATATACACATACATACATACAGTACAGACCAAAAGTTTGGACACACCTTCTCATTCAATGCGTTTCCTTTTTATTTTCATGACTATTTACATTGTAAATTCTCACTGAAGGCATCAAAACTATGAACACATATGGAATTATGTACTTAACAAAAAAGTGTGAAATAACTGAAAACATGTCTTATATTTTAGATTCCTCAAAGTAGCCACCCTCTGCTTTTTTTATTAATAAGGGAAAAACTTCCACTAATTAAACCTGACAAAGCACACCTGTGAAGGTAAAACCATTTCAGGTGACTACCTCATGAAGCTCATTGAGAGAACACCAAGGGTTTGCAGAGTTATCAAAAAAACTATTGGCAATGGCAGTCAAGCAGGACCATGGCAGGATGCTCCACTAGGATTGATGAGAACCTGCAAGATGAGAAAACACAAGAACTCCGGGGAAGAAGTGAAGTTAGTAACATGCATTAATGGGACATGAATGTGTGCAGAGAGAGAGAGGAAGAGAGGATCTCAGTGCACCATGGGAAATCCCCCGATAGTCTAGGCCTATAGCAGCATAACTAAGGGATGGTTCAGGACTCACCTGATCCAACCCTAACTATGAGCTTTATCAAATAGGAACGTCATAAGCTTACTCTTGAATGTGGAGAGGGTGTCTGCCTCCCCAACCACAACTGGAAGCTGGTTCCCCAGGAGAGGAGCGTGGTAGCTGAAGGCTCTGAGTCCTGTTCTACTTTTAGAGACTATAGGACATAAGTAAAGACGTTTTGAGTGTCTAAAATGTACTGTAATAAACAACACATTATATAACTTGCAGTACCAAAAACTAAAGTGACATTTAATCACATATTGATATATCAATATTATACACCTTGAATTATTGTTGGTCAATGATACACATACCCTTTGAAGATGAGCTGGAAAGTTGAAAATAGTTGGCACAGCACCATCTTTAAGCCGGACATTCTTCCCCGTTTTGTTAAAGTCCTCCCTCCTGAAGTGCTCACTGCAGAGCAGTGTCCTGTCAGAGGCAACAAAACAGTCCCTCCTCAGGGCAAGTTCCCACTGCCTCCTCATCTTTACGGTTTTGGGAAACCTTAAAAACGTGAGAAATGTACCCAGACATATAAATTATTGTCAACATTTCCAACCCTTTTTTCCTTCTTTCAACATTAACGGTAAGGACAAAAATACACACCTAAATTATCATGTTTGGGGTAATTGTATGTATGCATATGTATGTATCATGTATGCATATGTATGTACTTTAGAATAAGACAACCACACTAAACTAGCTATAAAAAGGTGTCCCAAAGAAACAACACACACATTGGAAATCTCAACCGGTCTGAAGAAAGTACTGCAGCTCCATTTTTTTTTACAGTTTCTATCGGCAGTTGGTTTCAAAATAACAAAAAGTGTAGGTCCGGTGGATTCCATAGTCATATGTCTGCGACCGGGACAAGATTTCCTGTTTGGAAAAAATTTCAGAGAATCGTACTGCAAATCCACTGTTTCTACCGGCAGTTGGAGTGTCTAGAGGAAAAAGTCTACGTCCGGTGTATTCCATAGTTAGATGTCTGCGACCGCCACAAGATTTCCTACATTTTTACCAATTATGATGTTTGAAGAGTCAAAACTGTAGGAGGGAGAGGAATTTGTTTGGAAAAATTTCCGAGAATCGTACTTCAGCTCCACACTCTAACTCCCACTCTAACTCTCAACATTCTGGCCCCATACACACACATTGGAAAATCTGAAACGGTCTGAAAAGACGACGATACGTCAACTGTGATTTCGTAGAAACCGTGCTTGATATCCAAATGCCCATTCAGCCCAATAAAGGCCAAAGTCTTGTCTTCGGTTTAAACTTTTAATTTTTTTTCTACATTAAAGTATGGCGATACAGCATGGTCACAAACGGGGCTTGTTTTGAGCGATGTTAAGCGATTTCCCGACGATTTCCCATTCAAGTCTATGGGACAATTTTGCGTGGTTTTTTGCCGATTTCGTGAAAACCGTGCGGCAAATCTCTTAGAAAACACGTAGCACACCATTCCCGAGCGTTACCCACGTGATGATTGCTATTGCAGCACATCGGCACACTGAATAATAAGTATGAGAAACAATAGGCATTGTGCCGATTGCTGCTATTGCAGCACATCGGCACACTGAATTATAGAATACGGTAGGTCCGGTTACAATGATTTTGTTTGGAACAAAATAAAAACATCCAATTCAAATGTTTACCTTTCGTGAATAACCATCGATCCCGGCAAAGATGACAATGCCATATCTGGAGAAAAAAAAATTCAGAAAATATCACCTCTGATATTTAAATAGTTCTACACTGTGAACACAATATTATTTTCGTCATTTTTTAATTTTCATACCAGGTATGTCCCAGGGATTCTGGAGATTATTCAAGGAGAAATGTTAATATTATGCAAGATGACCATGTGTATATCATAGAAGAGTGATGAAGTGACACCTACTGCTGGACATGAACAGCAGCTTTAAAATACATAAAACCCACAATAATTCAGTGACAGGAGAAGTGTTACTCAAACAATGGCTTTTGAATGCAGAATCATCATGGTCAGGTGATGTAACCAGCATCTTCCATACAAATGTGACAATATACAGGAAAATGTATGTGAAATAAAAGTAATTACAAGTAAAAATTGTATTTTACAAGATTTTTTGCAATATAAATCGATGCTTTACTATGGGGTATATAATATAAATAAACAATTTCTTCATTAGTTCATATTTCACTGTTCAACTAGGATTGTGCAATCACTGGACACAAAACTTCACTCTTAGTATTTGAGACAATGTTCTTCAGATGGTCAGAGTTACATCTAATTATTTGTAAGGTCAGATAAAACAAACAAGACCGAAAAAGACTATTGTTACAACAGACAACAATTATGTATATGGCTCACCCATATTCTACAGAGAGCTGTACTGTACCTGATATGTTTGTGGTTTGTGTCCACGTGGACCAGTGAGTGGGGACCCTTGACGGAATATATTCTTCTAGCGACACAGCCCAAGCCTGTAAATCTCTCAAAGATCCCTGCAGAATCCACCCTGTGCATGGACGCTGAAACCTGCTCCCATCTTACACGGTGTCCCATAGCTTGCAGTTCGCCCTTCATCATTCTGTAGCCAATATGTGGCATCCTCAATTTAACTGAACGCACAAGGCTGTCCAGCTCCTCATTTGTCAGGTTGCTGTATGATCCCTTAACTGAAAGTCCCTCTTCTCGCATCCGTCGAAACACAGTCCTTTTGCAGACACCCAGTAGCTTAGCTATGCAGGGGATGGACAGCTGCATATCAATGAGGTGTTGCAGATGTTCTTTTGATACAACAAATTTTGGCTGTCCCCTACCAACCCCCACGACCTCTACATATGAAGACACTAAAGGTCTTTGCTGCTCCTCTTGCAAACGTAGAATTCTTAAAATATCAGACAAGGCACGAACAACATCTTGTGGCAGTTGTACTACATTAGCAAAAGAATGCACAAGTTACATTTCATGGCTTAAAACAAAATGTAAATAGTCAAAATCCACTGGCTGACGTTGGAGAACTTCCCGAAGCCTTCTTAACATTCTTTCCATGAACTGCCTAGCGATGGAAGGAGCCTGTAATTATACAGAATATACACACAACTCACAATCAGATGAAACATTTAATAGTTATGCCTTCATCCAGAAATAAGATAAAAATACTTTTTTTGTTTACAAAAAATACATTGATGTATTGAAATATGGGATGTCCAAGTAAACTGATTAACACTATGAGTTAAAAATGTACTCGACTGATATACATGTTTAAAATGTTAACTGTTATGTTCTAAGACAGTTTGTTTAAGAGATGTCAGTAACTTTGTTATGTTGGCATTGTGTATGGCCTAAAGCCTGTGTTGGCGTTCTCTAATAAGCAAGTCACTTTCTCCCAGCTCGTTAACATTTTCCTACACGGAGATCAGAGGTCCGTTCCAGAAAGCAGGTTTAGTGAAAACTGAGTTTGTTAACCCTGAGATGAGTTAAACTCTGGGTTTTCTGTTTCAGAAAGAGAGGTTACTTCACCTCAGAGTCAGTTACTATGGTAACTTCACCTCAGATTCAGTTACTATGGTAACAGAGCCTGTGAACCTAACCTGGTCGGGAGCAGGTTTTCTTCTCTCAGTCTCCTCCTTCTGACACAGCCATCCTTCATTTCATCATTCATGCATTCGGTCTGTATCAGGCGCATTTTAGCACAGTTTGTTATCGGCATGAATAAAAACAAATTATGTTGGTTTATTAACCATGTTAGGCAGACTAATAAGTTTTTTTTTTCTAAAAACATGGCATTTCCTTTTGTCGACGATCCCATTGATGAAGAAGCTGCTTTACTTCACAGACTGTTATATATCGGGAGATGATATTGAAAACCCAACATTTTAATTTCCAGATAACTTCCTATTTGAGCGGTATCGTTTTTCTTCCAAGTCTGTTATGTAGCCTTGGCTACCCATCTATGCTCTACATCCCAGCAGAATATTTGTGTCACATATATTTCTTTTGAAAATGGCAGTTTTCTTTAAAGTAAAAGCGCAGTCAGAAGAATGTGACTCGCTTTGAAATATGTTTTAAACGTTTTTGTAGTTTCCCTGGACACAAACCAGTAAGATCCATTTAAAAAGGAGTTCCACAGTATTGCAGGTGAATGATGTAAACTTTCAAATAAAAGATTATGGATTATAATTCTGTTAATGATGGCCCTGCAGCAGATTAGTAGGCCTAGGACGTTTTCGCCCGCAGTGTTGTACCTAAATGAAATAGATTATAGGTTCAATACCATTTCACCAGTAATGTTAGGCTATACTTATGATTAAATATGATACACTAGCCTATATTGGAATATGTGCACTCTAGCAGCAATTTTCTCCCACGCAAATTCTCTCTCTTTTGCAGCCGCTGTGTTGTTTTTTTTAACTCGCTGTACGTGCGCATGAGTATGGAGCTTTTTCACAGCAGACATGTTGACTTGTCATAGTAGGAAATGCACAGCTGAAATTGATAACCTTAACGATGGCTCAGTTCCATCAAGTGTCCCAGGCTATGTTTACACGGAAACGATCTGAAGAGAAAACGCAAAAGTGGCGTTGCGTTATCACTTTTTATTCTGCGTTTAGACGAGCGTTATGGAGGGGTAATCTGCGTGCAGATATGGTGACGCAAAAGTGTGTGAAACAGATGTAGTATGCACTCCAGGTGACTAGGTGGCACTGCCACACAACACCACCAAGGCACCCACCTGCGTAGAACATTCATTCTACTTCTCTCCTTAGTAGCGCGAAACCAAAACATGCCGAAGCGAACAACAAAAGCTCGTCTGGAAAGACGAGGAGGTGGAGTTGCATGTTTGTCTGATGATGACCGGCACAATTGACCGTGATAAGCCACAACACAGCACCCACGGGAGCACTACCAATACCCTAAGCCTCGCGGCCCTTCAGCCGCTGCTTGAGAGCGAGAGGCAGCAGCGGGCAGAGGAGGCTGAAGCAGACCCTCCTCTGCCCGCTGCCCGCTGCCCGCTGACCTCTGTCCGCGGCCACTCACTCACTCTCTCTCTCTCTTCATCCGTTACGTTGTCGCCTGCTCTGGCTCAAATGAATAGCCTACATATCGTCATCGAACTATAACAACCTTATCCACATTGTTGAAATCATTTAAATATTGAGCCATTACATTGAAATTCTAACAGGAGCCTATAATTTCTGTATCCTACTCCTTAACAACAGACGCCTTTTTCTCGTCTCTCTCCACACCGCTGTCTTCAGACTCTTACGTTTTTACCCTTTAGACGGTAACGCGACGGTGGAGCGTTTTTAAGATTTCCACTCTGGAGGGTGGTTTCACTTATTTGCGTTTATAAGCCCCACAAACGCCGTCACCGTGTAAACGAAAGGCACATCCGATAAAATATTTTTACGTTTTCACCTGCAACCGTTCTCGTGTAAACAGGGCCCCAGTAAGATATTTCAGTGAGTCAGCATGCACAATACCAGGACCTCTCCTAAGTGGAATGCAGCCATCAGTAATGGTTTTGAATACACCTGTGCTTTTCCTACTATGACAGGTCAACATGTCTGCCCTGAAAAAGGTCTGTCCTCCGCCGACCATTTTTTTGTGGTTGTTACCATGGTGAATCGTAGAATCATGGCTCCATTCATGCTGCCTTTTTATTGTGGTGGTGCACGTGCTTGAATCTACTCTGAGTTGTACGGTGGCCGGGAAGTGCAATGCAACATTACAAAGAACGAAACACTTTTACAAAGCTCGAGATAAATTTACATTTTGGAAAACAAATTTACATTTTGGAAAACAAATTTACATTTTGGAAAACAAAATAACATTTTAGAAAACAAATTTACATTTTGGAAAACAAAATAACATTTTAGAAAACAAATTTACATTTTGGAAAACAAAATAACATTTTAGAAAACAAATTTACATTTTGGAAAACAAAATAACATTTTAGAAAACAAATTAACATTTTGGAAAACAAAATAACATTTTAGAAAACAAATTTACATTTTGGAAAACAAAATAACATTTTAGAAAACAAATTTACATTTTGGAAAACAAAAATAACATTTTAGAAAACAAATTTACATTTTGGAAAACAAAATAACATTTTAGAAAACAAATTTACATTTTAGAAAACAAATTTACATTTTGGAAAAAAAATAACATTTTAGAAAACCAATTTACATTTTAGAAAACAAATTTACATTTTAGAAAACAAATTAACAAGATGCAAAACACTTTTACCAGTCCCGAAACAAATTTACAAATGACAGATTCTTTACGGAAAGGGAATGTACCACATACCGGAAGTGATGAGGTGTTGTTGGTGAGCGCAGTCAATTTGTGTTGTTGTGAGTATACGGCGTGAATAAAGTTTATGGTGACTTTACTGGTCGGTGTTTGGAGTTTTTAAAGGACGCGGACCTAACGGAAACATTGGAAAAACAGGGAACGTATCGACAGCCGCGGCCGGATCGAAGGTACAGCGGGAGGGGGGGCAGCTGAGTCCGTCTGCAGCTGCAGGACCTGGAGCTCACTGCCCATTCCTGGGAGCCAAAACCGACACCACGCAGCTGGAGACCCGGGCCGTATTGCTGGGCCCGCTGGAGGGAAGGGAAGCCCGTGAGAATCAGATCCAGGACTGAGCGGAGCGGACTGTCACAACCTGCTGAAGTTTAAATCACAGGTTTCCTAAAGGGAGTCTGGCGGGACTCGGACTGTGGATGACGAAACATGACTTTAAGTCTCGTTAAATAAATAAATACATGCAGAAATAAATGAATCATTAGTGGGGGAGTGAGCCTGGACATTTCAGTCTGTTTAAACTTCACTTTGAAGCAGAACCTCTTAGTTCAGAAGGGTGAAGTTTCCGTTTGTACTCATATCTGTGAACTGATTATAATAAATATTCTTTGTATTAACACATTAATTAGTCTCTTTGTCTTTTTGTTTAAAAAAAACTAGAACATCTAATGATATTTTGACGATTTATAGTGATTTTATTTCCGTTAGACCTTTGCCTACATTGACGCTGATGCATTAAAGACGGCCCATAGACAGTATATAAGGCAGTGCCTCCCCTGTTCCAAGATGGCGGCTCTATTGACGCATTCGATCCATGTCCATAACTGCCGTAGTCAAGGCGACATGTATACAACACCTCATCACTTCCGGTATGTGGTACATTCCCTTTCCGTAAAGAATCTGTCATTTGTAAATTTGTTTAAGGACTGGTAAAAGTGTTTTGCATCTTGTTAATTTGTTTTCTAAAATGTAAATTTGTTTTCTAAAATGTTATTTTGTTTTCCAAAATGTTAATTTGTTTTCTAAAATGTAAATTTGTTTTCTAAAATGTTATTTTGTTTTCCAAAATGTTAATTTGTTTTCTAAAATGTAAATTTGTTTTCTAAAATGTTATTTTGTTTTCCAAAATGTAAATTTGTTTTCTAAAATGTTATTTTGTTTTCCAAAATGTAAATTTGTTTTCTAAAATGTTATTTTGTTTTCCAAAATGTTATTTTGTTTTCCAAAATGTTAATTTGTTTTCTAAAATGTAAATTTGTTTTCCAAAATGTAAATTTGTTTTCTAAAATGTTATTTTGTTTTCCAACATGTAAATTTGTTTTCCAAAATGTAAATTTGTCTCGAGCTTTGTAAAAGTGTTTCATTCTTTGTAATGTTGCATTGCACTTCCCGGCCACCGTAGAGTTGATTGAACAAACTCAAATCAGCTGTTCTGGAACCGAAAACTCAGTTTCCCATCTCAGGGTAAATCAACTCAGACATCAGGGTTAGATTCAGAGTTTGTTAAACCTTCTACCTGGAACGGACCCCTGGTCTATTATGTGGTGGTCATACACAGTAGAGGGCTGCATTGGGATTGGGTCCCGCGGATCCAACGCAAATCTCGGCTAAAACCAAAAATAATAAAATAAACACCGCGGGATCGGGATGACCCCCCCACGCCAGCAGACACCATAGATATACAGATATACTGACTGAGTTTATACCGTTCTCTTAATACATCCATGGTTTATACTGTAGCCTATATTTATGACACCAGCAGCGTGTCTGAGGCTCCCAGGACGAGGGAGCTCCGAGGCTCCGTCCACAGAAATTCAGCGGGAGCGGAATGAAAAAAACAGGCCCGCGCAGGGCTCTAATACACAGCACAAGCAGTTCTGAGGATTCAGTGTCTGTGCATCTCCATTGACAGCGCGGCAGGTGCAGCGTACACTCATTCGTTCTAGTTTAATATTAATATTTACATCGGTTAATAATAGTTAACAAGCGTCGGTTTATAATAGATAGAATAGTTTAGAATAGATTTTTTTTTTAAATGGACACCCCTTACTGCAATGTATGAACCGTGCTAACGTTATACAAATAATATCTGATGGGTTTAATAGCCCGAAGCAGCCAATGCAGCCTCTATCTTTATTTACAGATCACCATAAAAGTTCCACAATATTAGAAAGGCATTACCGTTATATGTTGGAGCCGCGAGTCTGCCATCTCGATCCACTTCAGCTACACCTCTGTAAGCCTGATGTAATGCTCGGTGTTTAAGCTGTACTGAGGGGCTGATACTGCTTTTGCGTTAGCACGTTTATGAGGCCTTGTGCAGAAGCAAAAACACTGGCCTCAAACTCCTAGAAGACGGAATATGAAAAAATACTAGATTATAGAGGACAGATTGAGATTGATTAATCCCGGGCGGGAGAAAATAGCCAACATTACCATCAGCCACAATTTAGCCAACATTAGCTGACGTGCGGTATTAGCTATCATTAACGTTAGCTTGTGTTTGCCAAACATCCGCCAAAACAGCACAACGTCCATTAAAAGTTAACATTAAACCTACCCGCTTCTATTTGAAAAAAACAACAAAAAACTGTAAACACTTACTTGAGATTTGGTAGCTGCAGGTGAATTTGTCGAAGTCATCGCAGTGATATGCGGCCTAAGGTCACGCCACGCATGGTGAGGATGACGGACTCAGGTGGAGGGGCGCGCGTCACTCTCACGAGTATGCAAATTATCCCTAAATCGCGCCCTCCTCGTCCCTCTCCTCAAGCCACGCCCCCTCAAGCCAAAACAGTGACAGAAAGTTGAAACTGAAAACCAGTGACATTGTAAAAATCCTGACAGCGTAAAAAAAACTATCATTGAAAAAAAAAAATCTGAAAACAAAATGTGTAAAGATTGTAATTGAAAACCCATCATGATGCATACAAATATAAAAATAAAATAAAATAATAGGATTTTAAGATTATTTTTTTTCAGTTGAACATTTTTCAGTGCAAATACTTGTTGTTTCAATGCTAATTTCTATTTTTAATACCTCAGGTTACTGTCACTGTTCTAGCTCCATAATGTCCCGCTTCCTCCTGGCACTAATTGGATGGCTGAGAGAACCAATAAGATGCAATGCTGCCCTGAGAACATATTTCAATGAATAAAAGTCCTACCTGCTATGGAGGACTAAAAATGACAGAAGGAAAAATAAATAAATAAATAAATAAAAGTAGAAATAAATAAATAAATGCAGAAATATAGTGAAAATAAATACATTTTGGTAACATAAATGGCTATTTCTGTATTTTTACATGTATTTATTTATTCATTTATGCATTTCTATACGTATTTATTTATGTATTTATACATTTATTTATATATTTATTTATTTATATATATATTTATTTATATATTTGTTTATTTATTTATTTATTTATATATTTATTTATTTCTACATTTATTTATTTCTGTATTTCCACATTTCTACATTTATTTATTTCTGTATTTCCACATTTCTACATTTATTTACTATTATGTAGTAATGCACTTGTATGCTAATTGAGTGGGGGGTGCCAACATCAGTCTGAAGAAGGATTGGTTAGCTGGGGGCCTTGTGGCTAACCAGACAGAATCCATCCGTCGCTTTGTCTCGGTCTCTTGTAGCTAATGTGACTGTGGGGTCACTCTACAGTGGTGAGAGAGAGCAAGACATAGAGGAAGTTTATGTATGTTTATGTAAGTCATAATTAGGGGTGTGCATTAGCACTGCCCTCACAATTCGATTCGATTACGATTCACCAGGTAACGATTCGATTCAATTCGATTCTACGATGCATTGCGATGCATTGCAATGCATCAACATTCTACTGCACACAAGCCACATTTTTCATCAGTCATGAGCAGGTCTCAACATTAAAAACAAAATCGGACTTTCAAATAAAGAAAATAAAATTATATCTAATACGCATCTTCTTGTTTGATATTTTCACTTTCTTACTAAATTAATGCTATATTTTTTACATGTATTCGTGTAAGCAAACCCCTAAAAACATGGAAAATCCATAATGATAACTAGATAGGCTACTTAACTAGAAAATGATCTCAGATTAGGGGGCAGTTCACTGAGGAGTGATGGTTAAAGACTTGATTACTGAAACGTAATCCTTGTCCTGATTGGTGGAAAATGCTTACAGAAAGAAAGTCCTGTTGTCAGGTAAACATCTCACTGTCAAGAGCCTGAAGTGAAAAGTTGTGGAAAACAGCAGCTGTAATGATGAATGGACTGATAAGCAGGCTAGCATTCCTCCTGTATGCCTCATTTGAAATAAGACAATGTTGTTGCTAAATAATACAACCGGCAACATCATCAAGAATAAAGAACGTCATTCACGTGCATATTAAGTAGCCACATGTATTTGTTTTGGTCTTCAAATACCTCCATAGGTTTACCGCTCCAGCAGAGAAGATGGTTCGTTTAGACAGCAGCTACGTCGCTATTTGCAGTAGAGCTGTGTTTGCAGAGCTGTGTTTGCACAGCGCGGTGGACGAGAGTGGACAGCCAGACAGATCAGAAATATCGCTTTCTGCCTGTACAACAGGTAGGTGGGCATTGATAAGTATTGACTCTGTAATCATTGAGGGTTTATTGCTAACGAGTGTAGCGTTAGTTCATCTGCGCCATCGGCGGTAAATAATCCCCGGTAACGTTTCCAGTCAGTTAGCTACATGTGCTGCGTGAAACGCACACACCTCAGCCCTGCTGTGTGTGTGCGCGCAGCGCGAGAATCGCTGTTCAGAATCCAAAATGCAAATCTTGTATCCAAATTAATTGGTTATAAATTACCTGAGGTGAAAATGTGAAATGTTAACATTCACACGCTTCGTGCCGCTCTGTATGACGTGTGCTGATGCAGCAGACAGAGCCACAGTGACTGGGTGCGGGCCAGAAACTTCACAACTTTATTGTCCACTCAAGGCCAGAAAATAAACAGTGACATAATCGATTATGGCACTTTGCCGCATCGATGCTGAATCATGCATGCCCCGCATTGCAATGCATTGCCGAATCGATTATTGTTGACACCACTACTCATAATAGTAAATTATTGTGCTTGTGCTAGTTGCACAAAGTCCAGTCTGTCAGGAAATCATGTACATCATTTTCCTTGTAGGAAAAGCAAGGTTTTTCGTTTTTGGGTGCGTTTTGTGCAGGTGAAGTGAGCAGACTTCACTGCCGCGTCTGTCACCACACACTCGGTCGTTTGTGGCATTCATTTCACTCCGGAGAGTTATAGACCTGGAGATTTGTTGGAGTCTCGGATGGGATTTTATGTGAGACTGATTACCGACAGAGTTACCGATGCTGTTCCCTCGGTGCACTCGATGGAATCAAGTCCACCACCATCAAGGCTTTCACCTAAATCTGGAGCGGGCAAGACTGGAGGACCAACTTGCAGAAATTCCATGCACCGAAAAAGAGCTCTTAGAAGAGTAAGTCTTACTTTTAATTCTTGTAACTCTTAATTTGGCTGATTTCGTAATGTTTTAGTCTGATAATTTCAGAGTAAAGAAGTGATTTGAGCGTGTAAGTATTGGGAAATCCACCATCTAATAATAACTAGTAACATACACGTTAACTTGGCTATTGCATTAGCAAACATTTGGTAGCTGATTATTTGATGACAGGAGTAGCTAGCTAAAATTGCGTCTGAAATCATTCCATCCAGCATCAGGGCTTCAGTATACAGAGAGAGGGAGAGACTGAGCTTTAGAACAGGTTTTCGTAATTGTCTGCCTTGACATCAATGCAGTTTGCATTAAGCTAGCTATGAGCTGTTGGCAGCTAGCTAGCCCAAACACCCCCATTTCCCCCGCATTTTATTAAGCTAGCTAGCTATGAGCTGTTGGCAGGCAGCTAGCTAGCACAAACACCCCTGTTTCCCCTGCATTTTATTAAGATAGCTATGAGCTGTTGGCAGCTAGCTAGCACAAACACCCCTGTTTCCCCTGCATTTTATTAAGATAGCTATGAGCTGTTGGCAGCTAGCTAGCCCAAACACCCCCGTTTTCCCCGCATTTTATTAAGCTAGCTTTGAGCTGTTGGCAGGCAGCTAGCTAGCACAAACACCCCCGTTTCCCCCGCATTTTATTAAGCTAGCTATGAGCTGTTGGCAGGCAGCTAGCTAGCCCAAAACTCCAGTTTCCCCTGCATTTCGTATCGATTTTGTATCCCAGTAGGCTACTCTCTGGTAATTTATAGGTATATTGATATATTAATCAATATGCTGAAATCTCCTAGATTTTGTCACTAGAGGTTTTGACACTTCAGAGCTACTTTGGTTTTATTTCTCTTTTTTTTATTTATTTATTTATTATTACTGATCCAGTTGGTAACTAAGCTTGTATCCTATTTTTGTGAGTGATTTTGAACCTCTGTGTTTTTCAGATTTTGGCAGAGAGTGCAGCCAGTAATGAAGGGATCCGATAGATGCACCTAACAGAGGGCTTCTCTCTACAGGATCCTGGACCATTAGTGCTTCATCGTGGATCACAGTGCAACATCAGATGTCTGCAAAGCTCATCAGGTAGTGTAACTTGTATCTATCATTAGCTGTATATGACACATAAACATTTACAAATTACTTCTAATGGTAGGAAGAAGACATTTCATACTGGACTGTATTAGGTTGTGCATGTGTTGTGACCACTGACTATGTGATGTTGTGCAACTCTTTTTTTTTTTTTTTCGCCTAGCAGTTGTCATGGCTGCAGCTGTCACCATGGTCCTGCTACACCCTGCTACGCCGTGCAGTTCCCTGCTACGTCCTGTAACGCCCTGCTACACCATGAACTACTGCAACTACTATTTATAGTCGTAGTTCAATTATCTTTATTGTGACTATTATTGACACTGTTCATCACACCCCCAACCAGCACCGTCAGACACCGCCTACCAAGAGCCTGGGTCTGTCCCAGGTTTCTTCCTGAGAGGGAGGTTTTCCTCGCCACTGTCACACTGAATGCTTGGTCTTGGGGGAATTACTAGAATTGTTGGGTCCCTGTAAATTATAGTATGGTCTAGACCAGGGGTCGGCAACCTTAGGCACGCGTGCCACCATAGCGTGCCATTGGTTAAGGTCCCGCGTGCCCATGGTGGCACGCGGGACCTTAACCAATGGCACGCTGGCAATATGTGTGCAAGAGAGTTATTGATGTGTTGAAATCATGGTTGAAATGCTGAAGCACTCTCTCATCCGCATGCCAAATTACAACGTTCACAGTTGCCGACCTCATAGGTGCCGATACCGTGGGTGCTCAAGCTCCAGAGCACCCACGGTATCGGCACCTATGAGGTCGGCAACTGTGAACGTTGTAATTTGAAAAAAAAAATAAATACTGAGCACCCACGTGTGCCAGACTGCCAGTTCATTTTTACATTAATTTAATATTAAACATTGCAGGTGGTGCTAAGTGTGATTGGTCATGTTGGTGGCATTGATTTATAATTTCCCACGAAGCTGATTAAACTTCTCATCCCCAATCCTATCTGTGAGAAGTGGCGCTGTCCTGAGTTGAAAGATAGCTTACTTTACGGCGTGTGTGTTTGTGTCGGCCGCTGTCCATTTCCTAAGGTTCTGAAATGCAAACATTTTTGACTACTTTTTTTTTTTCGGAGTGTCTATTTGCACCCCCGGTACGAATAGCCTTGGCCACACAGCTGAGCTATTTACACCCTGTGACGTAACAACAAAAAAACGTTGCTCGCGTGCACCGAAATCATGGCGGAAGTTCATCTTCCATGACCGCAGAAATTAGGGCATATTAGGGAAGTTTTGTCTCTAAAGTTTATAACAATTGAATTTCTTTTTTTAAAAAGATTATTTTTTGGGGCTTTTCCCTTTATTGACAGTGGATGGACTGGAAAGGGGGAGAGAGAGAGAGATGGGGGGTGACACGCAGCAAAGGGCAGCAGGTCGGATTCGAACCTGCGCCGCTGCAGGACTCAGCCAACATGGGGCGAACGCTCTTACTGGGTGAGCTAGAGGCCGCCCCATAACAATTGAATTTCTAGCGGAAAATGGATACTACAGTTGCGCTTTCTGTCTTCAGTGAAAGCATACAACCGTTGGTTTGTTAGTTAGTACCATGGATGTATTAAGAGAACTGGATACAGTGATCGGCGGGAAGCCCCGTACGTTCCAATGAGAGTGCTCAAAAGCGCATTAAGACAACATGGAGCTCGGCTCTTCCGCATTCTTGGCCCATGACGTCACGATGGACACGCGCACTAGCAACAATTTGTTTGTGTTGTCTTAGCAACCGGTAGCAACATGCTCGTTCATGAGCGTCTCTCTCGTCTCTCTTACAAGTGGCGAACTCATGAACTCGCCGTTTTCATTGTATAAAATATTCACTTACGTTAAACATTGTGTGTTCGTTGTTCCCGGTCGTTTACATGCTTAGCTAAATAAACGATAGATGTATTTAGACAACCAAGGACATTTAATACTTATGTCGTGCTACTAGCTAGCTAGCTTCATCTCTCATCCACGTTACAAGCTTTACAGCATACAGCCCTCGGACGTATCATAAGAGAGAACCAGGGCGATGTAATCACTATGTCTGTAGTAACGTTATGTAGGCATGATCTTAATACAGCCAGGGTAGCTAAACCTGATGTTAGCAACTAGCTAGCTTCTAGCCCCGCCACTTTGGGAAACGCTAATGACGTTACATCCACATAACAGGCTTTACAACATACATACATCCCTCGGATGTATCATAACTTCATAAGATAATACCATGGACGTGTTAATAGAACACATGATGAATTATAACTACTGGCTATATCCATTATTACAGCTAGCAACATGAGCTCGGCAAAACAGTCATGTGAGTGGGCGTGCGCAGTCCCGCGGGTCTGCTCGCGTCCATTATGCGCGTTCATCATTTCAACTTTAATAATTCTGGATTCGCTTCTAGTGAATGTTAAAAATGTTAAAAACGTAACGTTTTAAACAAGGACCCTTTCATTGTTCAAGCTGGTAAGTTCAAGGGGGTAAGCTTCGCTTCAGAGCTCGAACCTCCCATGGGATCGCTTCGTTGCTACAAAGCGATCACCTCCCGTTAGCATTCCGCTGACCGCCATTTTGTTTTTACGTCACTTGACAGCGAATAACTTTACATCTGAAGCGTTTAAAGACTCTATTTGTCCATTGTTTATTTCTACAGAAACACGAAAATGTATAAAAGGCTCCATTACCTTGTACCTCACGTTATGATTCCGTAGCAGATGTTTTTGTGAAAATAGGCTAACGATTGTGTCATAACCAGGCGACTTACTGTCGCATAGTCGAAAAATTACCGTACTGCCAGGAGAAGCCATAGACAGTAGAGGAGAAGCCATAAACAGTATATAACATAAGAAGGGAGAAGCCATAGACGGCCAAGCTCGCAGGCAATCGGGTGGGCGTGGAGGCATGCAGTCAAGTGAGAAGGTGAAGCCCATAGAGTTTATGAAAAGCATCGGAACAAAATATTTCAGCTTTATTATATATAATATTTCAGTTTTCAGCAACGTTTTGATGGATTGTAATTACTCATACTTCGATAGTAGCAAATGAATTCATATGAAGTAACATTTATCCACGAACAAGTAGGCTATGATATTTTAAGAAATGTATATGTTGTTAAATAATGAGGGTTAGGAGGTAAAGCTACACAGGAGATGGGGAAATTATACAGCCAATGGAGAAAAAAAACGTCTTAAAGCCAATTGCGGTTAACGTTATTCCTTTATTTATTTACAGATCCGGTGCCACCTCCCCCCACACACTACCCATACAATGTTACTGTTACACACTGCACATATCTATACATACTGTACATATCTGTCTATATTGTTCACACTGCATATCCATGTGTTCTGCTCTTATAATGCTACTTTTAATACACTGCACATAGCCTTACTGTAAACCATACCACTTGGTTAACTGTATACTACTGTCTACACTGCACTATGCCATATACTGTTTATACTACACTACCTGTCTATACTGTACTTTTTTTGCACTTGTGGTTTGACATTAACTGCATTGAATTGTCTCTGTACTTGTACTCTGCACAATGACATTGAAGAGAAATATAATCAAATCTAATCTAAAGGTGTCTTGACACCTCCCTTATCAATATTCACTGTGTAGGCCACTGACTTTGAATATATATCATTATAAAGTTCTGCGACATAAGTAATAAAACCACATGACATTTCTGTCATAGCATGTCTACTTGAATGTCTCTGTGTGTTTCAATAATAAATATTGAATCATTTGGTTAATAATATTGCTTTATTACAAGTTGAAATAGTAAAACACAAATAAAAACATTATATAAAAAAGTAATAATAAATAAAAAACTCCCTATCTCTGTTAAGGCTGTATATACAACCCAGAACACAGAGATACCACTCAGGACACAGATAAACAGTTCAAGTATGTATTAGGCATAAATACTCAGAGGAGATGAACAATCAAGACTGAGCTTGTAGTCTTCTGGGAATGGACTGCAGCTTGAGGGAACCAGGCAGTGGCAGATCAGAAGAAGTTCTGAGTAGAATCCAGGAGAAGCAGGTGGTTGTGTCTGAGTGGAGTGAGGCAGGCAGCACGGCAGGTAGGAAGCAGGTAACAGCGAGATCTGCACAGAGGAACTGAAGTTAGACAGAGAAAATACTAAATCACGAGAGTTTCTAGAAATATGTGCAGGGATAGTGAGCCAAGTTACCACGTAGGAGTATGTAACGATCTGGCGCTGAAGAGGTGAACAGCCTGGGTATACATACTGCAGGTGTGAATCATGGAATGTGCATCAGCTGTGCATCAGCTGTGCATCAGCTGTGCCAGAGCAGGGATGAATGGCCATGCCTCTTGACGGACGGGGGAACAAGGCAGCTGACCCACAATCTCCTCTCAAGCTAGCTACATTCGTCGTGGGGAAGAAAAGAGAGAGGCCATGGGGTGGATGGCTAGGGTGATACATCAATGGCACGGAGGGGAGAAAGGGTGTGTGTGTGTGTGTGGGAATCAGCAGGATATCCGGGGCTTCTCTTCTTCTAAGGGACCGGTTGAAGAAAGGAAGGAGTCCGTGCCATCGAAGTCCACCCCAGCCATAAACAAAACAGAAAAAGTCTATGCAGATATACAATAAATCACAAATGAATTGCTCTTATCTGTTCACTGAAATAATAATATGACAATATAGGTATTACACAAGGTTTGAGGGCTTAGCATTCTTTGCTACTGCTTACTGTTAAACCTTAATTATAGTGTGAAGTCATGCCATGTATTGATTTGCAGTGTGTCAGGTGGGTTACCTATTTGGACTTGTACTTTAGGCTTCATGGCTATTGCTGTCCCCGAGGTGGAGGATGGGGACGGTCCTAGAAAAATAAAAGGCACAGTACAGAGCACGTTAGCTTTGGTATGACTAAATAACAACATTACAACTAACAGGTGATATCTTATTTTAGCACAATCTCATACAGTTCTAAAATATATCCTAGGGTCCTGTTTCTTCAGAGATGGCATGTTTGCTAATTCAGTAGCTGACAGGGATTATATTTGGACCCAGTCTGTTTTCTAGTTATACAATTCAAATCAACTTGTGTAATACTTCCTTTGGGCACCAACAATTGATTGTTAGGCATGGTGTAGGCTAACAGCTTCATGTTAGTATTTAAACCTATGTGGAAAGAAAAATGAAAAGGGCAACCCTCAGTTATATATGTTATTGGTGACATTATTGTCCATCTATTACCTATCTGTTATTCAACAGGCCAAAGCAGACGCTTTTGTCCAAAGCGATTTACTGATTAACTTTTTTATAGGACTGATTCGTCCATTTTCTTTTGCGATGTAGCTAGATAACAGTTGACGCCATTTTGTGGTTTTATTCGGCCAAAATTAACGTTATACAACCCATATACTGTCTATGTATACAACATGTGCAAGCAAGCATGTTATCTTTAATGCCTCAGCTAGCTTAAATGATATATAACTTAATCTGACGTACTGGCGTTATATTTTAAAATAAATAAAAGCTATGCAAAATGACCAAACAATTAATCATAATACTTAACAAAAGTTACTTGTCTAAAATTAATGTTACAACATGTGCAAGCAAGCATGTTATCTTTACCGATGCCTCAGCTAGCTTAAATGATATATAACTTAATCTGACGTACTGGCGTTATATTTTAAATTAAATAAATACTATGCAAAATGACCAAATGATTAATCATAATACTTACCAAAAGTTGCTTCTCGTGATCCATCGGTATCTGCGAGATTCGTAATGACTGAGATTTCTCTTGGCACAGCTACTAGAAGACTTACAGCTTTCAGACACGTTGCTCACGTCACATTTACGTTGTCTCTGTCAGTTGGAGGCTGCGCAGTAAAGCAAGCGATCACCGGAAAAGAGCTTCTAATAGCCTTCACTGGTCTCCGTCCAGAGCAACGGGATCTATTGGTCCATTATATACTATCTATGATCATAGCTAATGTTAGCTTATATTCTATTAATTACCTTAGCCTGATGAAATGTGTAACTTTTAATGGCTATGATAGCAAGTTACACTGCTCTCATTGCACCTTATGTTAGGTCTAGGGACATGTTTGCTGCAGTATTCTTGCTGCTCTCAGGGCATCTTGTCATAGCTACATGCAACTAAATTATTGGCTGCTCTTAGGGCAATTTCGCTGCATATATTCTAATACTGCTCTCAGGGCAACTTGTAGTATCTGCATGAAACATAAATTGGCTGCTATTAGGGCAACTTTGCTACACACATTGTAATACTGCTCTGAGGGTACCTTATGACATTAGGTCTACGATTGGCTGCTCTAAGGACATTTTTGCAGCATAAATTCTAATACTGCTCTCAGGGCACGTTACAGTATCTCCGTGAAACATTCATTGTCTGCTCTTATGACATTTTTGTTGGCAAGTCTGATAATAATGTAATTGTAATTCAAATACTACAACTACACACACATCATGTTACATTCACTTATCATTTATTTATCTTGCTTAAATTCACAGGGTGCACAACCAGGCCCGGGAGAGAAAATGACTGTCCACAAAACCAAATCAGAGAAGGTAAGGTAAGATAGTAATGATGTTAAAGAAAGATATGTACACCCAATATCGTATGTGTTGATGTCTTTGAATTTGTCTTAAATAGGAGCACACTATACAATGACAACAGTGGAGAGTTGCTGGATCTGCAGGGCTTCAAGTGCAGGTGCTGGTCATATAATTAGAATATCATCAAAAAGTTGATTTATTTCAGTAATTCCATTCAAAAAGTGAAACTTGTATATTATATTCATTCATTACACACAGACTGATATATTTCAGTGTTTATTTCTTTTAATTTTGATGATTATAACTGACAACTAATGAAAACCCCAAATTCAGTATCTCAGAAAATTAGAATATTGTGAAAAGGTTCAATATTGAAGACACCTGGTGCCACACTCTAATCAGCTAATTAACTCAAAAGGCCTTTAAATGGTCTCTCAGTCTAGTTCTGTAGGCTACACAATCATGGGGAAGACTACTGACTTGACAGCTGTCCAAAAGACGACTATTGACACCTTGCACAAGGAGGGCAAGACACAAAAGGTCATTGCTAAAGAGGCTGGCTGTTCACAGAGCTCTGTGTCCAAGCACATTAATAGAGAGGCGAAGGGAAGGAAAAGATGTGGTAGAAAAAGGTGTACAAGCAATAGGGATAACCGCACCCTGGAGAGGATTGTGAAACAAAACCCATTCAAAAATGTGGGGGAGATTCACAAAGAGTGGACTGCAGCTGGAGTCAGTGCTTCAAGAAGCACCACGCACAGACGGATGCAAGACATGGGTTTCAGCTGTCGCGTTCCTTGTGTCAAGCCACTCTTGAACAAGACACAGCGTCAGAAGCGTCTCGCCTGGGCTAAAGACAAAAAGGACAGGACTGCTGCTGAGTGGTCCAAAGTTATGTTCTCTATTAAAAGTAAATTTTGCATTTCCTTTGGAAATCAAGGTCCCAGAGTCTGGAGGAAGAGAGGCGAGGCACAGAATCCACGTTGCTTGAAGTCCAGTGTAAAGTTTCCACAGTCAGTGATGGTTTGGGGTGCCATGTCATCTGCTGGTGTTGGTCCACTGTGTTTTCTGAGGTCCAAGGTCAACGCAGCCGTCTACCAGGAAGTTTTAGAGCACTTCATGCTTCCTGCTGCTGACCAACTTTATGGAGATGCAGATTTCATTTTCCAACAGGACTTAGCACCTGCACACAGTGCCAAAGCTACCAGTACCTGGTTTAAGGACCATGGTATCCCTGTTCTTAATTGGCCAGCAAACTCTCCTGACCTTAACTCTATAGAAAATCTATGGGGTATTGTGAAGAGGATGATGCAATCCGCTAGACCCAACAATTCAGAAGAGCTGAAGGCCACAATCAGAGCAACCTGGGCTCTCATAACACCTGAGCAGTGTCACAGACTGATCGACTCCATGCCACGCCGCATTGCTGCAGTAATTCAGGCAAAAGGAGCCCCAACTAAGTATTGAGTGCTGTACATGCTCATACTTTTCATGTTAATACTTTTCAGTTGGCCAACATTTCTAAAAAATCCTTTTTTTTGTATTGGTCTTAGGCAATATTCTAATTTTCTGAGATACTGAATTTGGGATTTTCATTAGTTGTCAGTTATAATCATCAAAATTAAAAGAAATAAACACTGAAATATATCAGTCTGTGTGTAATGAATGAATATAATATACAAGTTTCACTTTTTGAATGGAATTACTGAAATAAATCAACTTTTTGATGATATTCTAATTATATGACCAGCACCTGTATTCCGGCACCGTGCCGGATCTCCGGCGTGCGGCCGTGAGGAAAAAAAAAAAACTTGCATGCGGTTTAATATTTTCGAGTCAATTGATTTCACATACCAATCATATAAGAGGAACGTAGCTCTAACACAGGGTTGAAAGTAATCGGGACTGGTGCCGGATTTCTGGCATATGAATATTTTAGAAAAATAAATAAATTAAAAAGTCCACATGGGATTTGTTTTTGATGCGCTGAGTTTAATCAATCATCGAACTTCCACTTATCAATGATCAGATGCAAAGTAGGGCGGGTCTTTGCCGAAAAGCTAGAGTGCGGTGTGATCTCCGTGGTAACGCGGCTAAAAAAAATGGATGCAAAGTTTGTCACACTTGGAGCATGTAGATGCAGCTTTAATTGAGAAAGTAGTTAAAAACAAATGGCGCTGGACATGAATAGAGGACAAGAGGAAAAGGGTGGAGACGGGAAGCCGTTTAGCACTTGGTGCCTCAAACTGAGGGAGCCGGGTGCTTCTGCAGCGCATGTTGAAGGAAGACACTGGACGCCGGCAGCGGTAAGACAGTGCTTGCTAGTCATTAGCTAGACGCAAGTCACAAAGCTTCGGTCCGTGCACTCTGTCATGCGAGTACGTTACCGGCATCGACCGCTACCGTTGCGACTGCGACTTTACTGACCGACCGTGATACAAACAATACGTGTGTGCACGTTAACTGTAGCTATGTGAAGCCCAAACTGCCTTGACAAAGCTGTGTGTTTGGAATCAGCATGGCAGGTATTTAAACATAACGGCCTTGTCCCAGAGTTTAGATGTCTAGCTATATGAAAAGATAAACAATCCGACGTTTTTAATAAATGTAAATAAAGCAGCTAATATCAACATGGACAAAATCATGAATGTACTAATTCGCTTTTTTGATGATGACCTGGCCAAAGTAGTAAAGTTTAGTTTTCACAATGATTCATTGTAGGATTATGATATTATTGCAATATGTAAACACACATTGACTCTTTATTTAACATATGGTTGAAACAAGTAAAAATTGATCCAAAACTTTTTAGTCTTTAAAATTATGACTTTTATTATTGTGTAATGTCAGAAGGACTTTAACTGTTTTGCCAGTCAAATTAACTTTAATGAGGGCATATTGAAATATTACACGGTTGGTAAAAAATGCATCTCAAAATGCATCAGATTGATGCTTTAAAATATGGAATATTTAAAATTTTCTTACGGGGGAGCATGCCCCCGGACCCCCCTAGAGGGGTAATATCTTTATCACCTTTTTCACCCCTGACCCGTTTTCATGCCTGAGTTATTTAAACATAACGGCCTTTTCCAAGAGTTTATGAAAATCTAAACAATGCAAAGTTGTGATTGTGATGTGTAATGTAAGTACCCCCCCACCCCCTTCCAAAAAAGTTTCAGGCTCAGGATTTTTTTTCACTTTAAGCCCTGGATCTGTCTGTCCCCAAAGTTCCAGAGATCTACAAGGACTTCACCCGTTTCTGCACTTTGGCTGCTCTTAATTTCTGCACCATCATCTGCATAATCCAAGTGATAAAAGAGAGAACAAACTATTGTTTTCTCTGCTTACATGAATAGGTGCCTGTAGTGTCTGCCGACATATACAATCAATTCAATAAATGTTAAGTATCACTGATATTTGTTAAATCATTGTAGTTTTTCACAGCAATAAGATACAGATTATTAAAGCCATTTGCAACAAACTAAAACCCAGATTTTTTTCATGTTCTGTAACATTTATAAAAAAAACAGTACATTTAAATGTACTAGAGCCGACACTTGGTAAATGGCTTTAATTTACCTTGTCAAAACAATTAGTAACAAACTGCAGAATTTTTGACACAAAACCTAAAAAGTGTATGGTGCTCCTGTGAAGCAGTACACTTTGCCTGTAGGATTTACTGTAGCAGGAACATTGATATTGACAGATGACCCAGGTGCAGGTGAGTTGTGAGCAGGCTAATGATATGAACTAAAATAAAGATAAGTTTTCACAAGAGGGATAATTCAGGTATTGAAACACAAATTAAGAATAATTAAATTAAATAGGAGGTATATGTAACTAGTAGAAGATAAATTAACTATATAAGAGCAATTAAGGCAGAGTTATGAGGTAGTGGCAAGTTAAAGTGACGTATAATCAATAGCAGGGAGTCAAGTCAACAGTGTACACCAGAATAATATATACTGTGATTAAGTAATGATACTTACTGTCTGTACTAATATAACAAAACAGAAAAATATTTATAGTGTATGATGCAGTATGGAGAACAACAGAGTCCCATATGACCCCAAGAGACTTTAAGCGCAGCTGTTGATGATGTTAACTACAGACAAAACTTTCAGATGGTTGTAGTCTGTAGCCAGCCATACAGTAGGTAGATCTGGAGCAGCAGGGTGACTTCTAGCTTTCATGGGTTGGTGATGAGACTCTGCTGCTATGATGCAGCAGCTCAACAGTGGTCGAGCCCTTTAGCCCCAACTGGAAGAAAAGAAAGTAAAACAAAATACTTTTCTGTTCAGTTTGCTTTGTATGAATTCAAAAAATAACTATTTAAGGAGCAAATAAGAAAGCATATAATTTCTTGATTATAGTGGTGAAATTGTACATAACGTTACAACTTTTTAAACAGACATATTAATTCATCATTTTCAGACTAATGTTATATGAAGGAATGAAGATTACATTCTGATGAACAACACACAACAGTGATGCAAAAACATACAAACAATCCAGTTTCTGGTGTTCTTTCAGTTTTATTACAGTTTAGGTTTTACAATTGGCTCTATCATGAAATTATCCAAATCCCCAGGAACATGGTTAACCAAACAAGGAAAAAAATACAAAGTGGGGTCATCTCATATACACGTACTGTCCGTCATATGTTGTTCAATCTAGCTAAACTCTATAAAGAAAATATATTTGTTTATGGACATCAAGCTAAGCTATATGCAAGCGGCATATGCTAGTACTGCATTCTAGTATTAGAATGTATGCTGCAAAAATGTCCTTAGAGCAGCCAATTGCAGACCTAATGTCATAAGGTGTCGTAAGAGCAGGATAAGAAAATCTGCAACAAAAATGCCCTAAGAGCAGCCAATGAATGTTGCATGGAGATACGGTAAGGTGCCCTGAGAGCAGTATTAGAATATGTGCAGCGAAGTAGTCCTAAGAGCAGTCTATTCATGTTTCATGCAGATACTACAAGGTGCCCTGAGAGCAGTATTAGAATATATGCAGCAAAGTTGCCCTAAGAGCATCCAATGAATGTTGCAAGGAGATACTACAAGGTGCCCTGAGAGCAGCCAGTATTAGAATTTATACAGGGAAGTTGCCCCAAGAGCAGACCTGCAAATCTTACAATTTGAAACTGCTGCTGAAAATGGGCAAATCTCAAGCTCATAGTTGATGTCAACTCTGTGGCTGTATCATATTTGGCTATAGTCTCTACCTTTGTCACGCCCCAAAATTTAAATACACCACTAACCTATAATAATCAGCTTAGTCTTCTGAATAGGTCGTGCAGATCTCAGAAATTTTATACATTGTTCGTCTGCTATTTCATTACTAAATTCACTTCTGAGACTTTTTTTATGCGAGAAATCGACTATGTAAAGCTCAAATATGATGGCTAATTGCAAATTTGGTAAGACGGTGTCAGACTTCAGGAGCTCCACACAGTCTGAATTGAAGTGAATTTAGTAATGAAATAGCAGACAAAAAATGTATAACATTGCAGTGTCTGAAATATGAGACCTGTTGTCTCGTCTCCACTGTGTGTGTATGTGCTTCGCTCAACCAGTCAGCGTGCAGCTCATCTAAATATTCATGAGCATACCGTATTTGGAAGAAAAGCGTTCCAAAATTGGCCATTCCACAGGGTAGCATTAGTGCCCATAGAATAGAACCCTATTAGGAGACCTTAAGGAACAATGTGAAATACCCTATATAATCAAAAATTCTATCACCTCTTTAAAACTAATAAACAGATGTGCAGCATATCATTTAAAAAAACGTACGTCCATAAAAAAATAAATGGGATATTATTTTTTGAAAAATATGGTTTCTTTTAGCACAGCATGTAACAGACCTTGATAATCGTTTTGTTAAAAGGTTGAAAAAAGTGACAAATGCCCATTATAATTTATGATAGTAATACTTGCAATTCTAATTTGCTTTAGACACCCTGCAGGTCTGCCTGCCTGATTGTGTTCACTGTAATGAGTTTGCTCTCCAACCATAAGTTTGCCATCACATTAAGCATAGCTGAGGCACCCTCATTAAAAGAGGAGATGGCCATGCTTGCCGCTGCCCCAACCCTGTCAACCCGGTCTCACGGCAGTTCGTGTAAATGTCCACGTTATTCTTAATCTATTGATACGTGTTCACGGAGACGTTTTTCTCGTTTTTTACGCGTAAATGTCACATCATTTTTTACGTGTAAATGTCACATTATTTTCTCGGGGAAAGGACGCCAGGAGGCGGACGAAAAGGTCGATCCATAAGCCGGGAGGCG
The DNA here is from genome assembly GCA_025617405.1 of Perca schrenkii. Taxonomy (NCBI): domain Eukaryota; kingdom Metazoa; phylum Chordata; class Actinopteri; order Perciformes; family Percidae; genus Perca; species Perca schrenkii. Next base: position 31,054,367 of record CM046801.1, on the reverse strand, counting down.
CCCGCGAGGCGGCCCGCTGGGGACTCGCTGGATGAGGCGGCCGGGAAAAGGATGCTCCATAAGCCGGGAGGCGCCCGCGAGACGGCCCGCGAGGCGGCCCGCTGGGGATCTGCTGGATGAGGCCGGGAGACGCACCACAGTAACACGCGGGACAAAACGTCACACACAGGGACACCATCCCCGGGAAACAAAGCGCCACACGCGGCAATAACGGGATGGCAGAGGTTGGGTGTAGGAAAAACTTACCGGGAAAGGGCGCCTTAAACGGCTGGGAAAGGGCGCCGTAAACGCCAGGAGACGCGCCACAGTAACACGCGGGACAAAACACCACATGCAGGGACGCCATCCCGGGAAACAAAGCGCCGCACACGGGACGCGATCCCGAATTTTGTGTTGTCCACCACGTAAAAACTGCCAAAATCATCTCCGTGAACACGTATCAATAGATTATAATAACGTCACATTTACACGAACTTCCATGAGACCGGGCTGACCCTGTTCTTGCCTACTGCCCATATGACAGAATTGAGGCACTCATGCTGCATTTTTTGCAGCAAACTGTCGCTTGACATGCTTTGATAGATGGGGAGAAGTTTCTGGCCCACCTCATGTGATAGTTTATTAGCAGCATGTCATGTGTCTTCTGCCCTCCGATACCAGAGGTGTCAAAAGTATTCACATTCATTACTCAAGTAGAAGTATAGATACTAGGGTTTGAAAAGACTTTTGTAGAAGTTGAAGTATCAACTCAAGCTTTTTACTTAAGTAAAAGTGTAAAAGTACTGGTTTCAAAACTACTTAAAGTAGAAAGTATAAAAGTAAAAGTAATGTAAGGCAGAGATCTTCAACAGGGGGTCCTCAGAGTCATTGCAGGGGGGCCTCCAAATTATTGTACATTTTTGAGTCTTTAAAAAAAATAAAAATAAAATGCCTTAACATAATTCCAACATATTATTAGCAAATATAAATTCCCACTGATGATAGGCTTACTGGCCTATAGGTTAGGTAGTCACTAAGATATCAGCCCACAGATACAGTTAATCCTAGATTTAAAATATGATTTATAAAATCATGCCAACAATTAATATTTTAATAGCTTATGAAAAAAAGGTATGTAAGAAGGCTTTAGGTTACCCTAACAGTTATTGTAGACCCAGTTTAATATGCAACTTAATTTCATACAATATGTAGTAGGGGGTCCCTGCTACATCTCACTTTAAGTTAAGGGGTCCTTGGCTTAAAAAACGTTCAAGACCCCTGATGTAAGGGGGGGAAATGCCATTAAGGACAACAGTTTAACTCTAAAACGCGGGGACAAAATCATATGACTATAATAATGTTATTAATGTTATTAAAATCATACCTGCCAACTCAGAAGGGCTGAAAAAGGTGACACGTAGGCTACATCTCTTCTGTGTTTTTCAGACAACGGCAGCTACAGTCTGGTGTCAGACTCCTCTCCAGTTAAATACAGACACACTTTTACACCGTTTAGCTCTCAGCATTTTATCATGTTTACTCCAGCTGCTAGCTAACGCTAGGCTAACCTGCTTCCAACTGTAGTGTTGACTAGCGTCCCGTGCGGCGATGTTCAGTTCCCTCTAACGTCCGTTTTCGGAGCATCGCGCAGGCATTTAAGTGGCACCTAAATAAGGCACTGAAATCCGTGTTGCTATTCGGTCCGGTAGATAACGGTCGTTATAGGCACCGGTGGCGTATAGCACCGGGTCTGTACAGGTGTTATGGATCGCGCGTACAAACCAATAGGGTGTCGGAATAGCTATGTTTGTACCTTATATACTGTCTATGGTTCATACTTATCATCCAACCACAATCAAAGTCACTCTCTCCGGATGGAGCGACCTGGATAGGTTTTTTTCTGTGTTTTTTTGAACGATGACTGACGAGCCGGAATGAAAACAAGCCGAACTGAAATGTGAGTAACGAGGCTATTTTTAAAATGTAAGGAGTAGAAAGTACAGATAATTGCGTGAAAAAGTAAGGAGTAGAAGTAAAAAGTCTGCTGTAAAATAATAAAGTATAGATACCCAAAATTTCTACTTAAGGTAACGAAGTATTTGTACTTCGTTACTTGACACCTCTGTCCGATACCAACACCAACTAATAATTTTGTAGTGTTTTGCATTTCTTTGTGGTCAGTTTTCCCAAACCCTTGCCTCCCAATTTGCGCTTGGCACAACATTTTCTGAGCGATGTGCCCATTCGCTTGTGAGCATGGTTTATACACTCCAGCTTTCTCATGCCCAGGGTATGGTTTCAGTGACAGTACTTCCTTAAAAGCAGAGCTACCCCCATCTGAGAGCATCTCAGTGTACCACAGCTGGTGGTGACTGACTGATCTGGCCCACATCCTCTTTGCTGCCTCCTGTTCCTTTGCCTTACTAGACCCTGTGAAATTCTTGGCACAGTCAGTGTGCATTTCCCTTCCTCCACAGTAATCTTACCCTCATGCTTGGCACCTTGCTTTAGTAAGTAAGTAAGTAAGTAAAATGTATTTATAAAGCGCTTTTCACAGATAAGCGCTGTACAAAAGAATAGGTAAAACAAACAATATAAAAATGTATATACATATGTAAAATTAAAGTGACACTAGTGAAAACCCATTAATCAAAAGCTTTCCTAAATAAACATGTTTTCTCATATACGGTACTTTTTAAAAGAGACAACAGAGTCTGCCAGACGCATGGACAGGGGCAGGGCGTTCCACAGTCTGGGAGCAACAGACTGAAAAGACAGGTCCCCTCGGGTCTTATAACGAGTCTTAAGGACTAGAAGCAGGTTCTGGCCAGCGGACCGAAGTGTCCGGCCAGAGGAACACGGCTTCAAAAGGTCCAGGATGTACTGTGGGGCCTGACCGTTTAAGGCTCTGAAAGTCAATACTAAAATCTTAAAATCAATCCTGAATTTTACAGGGAGCCAATGGAGAGCCGACAACACTGGAGTGATATGAGACCTTCGAGGAGCACCTGTTAAAAGCCTAGCAGCAGAATTTTGAACAATTTGCAATTTGTTCACGGCAGACTTATTCAGACAAGTAAAAACAGAACTTTTGGATTCTTCTTATTTCTTGACACAAGGTTAGAAAAATATGCTGAGCGAGCCTGCTTTATCAATTCATTCAGATACCTCTAATTTAGTGGCTTTACACCAGTGACGGACTGGTAATCTGGCATTTGGGCAGATGCCAGAGGGGCCGCGGGCCCTCATGGGCCGTTTGGGCCGGCCAATCAGAGAGCCGCATGATTGTCACAGCCATGCGGGCACTTAATTGTTAACTGCGGCCCATATAATTTCTCTCGGCCCCCTTTCAAGCATCAATAACAAATTGGCAGAGAAAAAGAGAGAAATATAAGAGAGCACTGTTGGCTGACGTTGAAAAATGCTGCAAACTGACTGATTTGTTTTTAAACTCAAGTGCAGCTTCAGCTAGCATTAGCGCTAATACAGCTAGCATGTGAGCGCTATATCTGAGCCAGCACACCAGGGAGAGAGACAGGCCAGTGAGGAATATGAGTAAGAGGAAGAACAAAACAAGCAAGAGGAGGATGAAGCGATAGACATGGATAACAAATCTATGGAACTAACCACAGAACAACAAGCGTGCTGTGGGTCTGAATGTGGATTACCAGAAGCAACAGAGATGGAGACCAAAGTTTCTTCAATGTCCATAAGTTGATAAGGCTGCATTATTTCAATGTCCTTTGTTTTTGCCACTGAACTGAAAACTCAAAAGTTGTACTGCAAAAGTAACACAATGAATGAGATGGCATTTTATTCTACTGTTACGAATCCATCCTTGTTCCTTCCATGAAAATATGTTCACTGTTATAACACACCTCGGTCTCACGGCAGTTTGTGAAATGGTCACGTATTTTTAATCTATTGATACGTGTTCACAGGGACGTTTTTGTTGTTTTTTTCATGGTGGCCAGCACAAAAATGTAACTAATGTATTTAAATGGGAAGCATATGTCGTGGTCAGAGCACGTTTACGGTAGCGAGTAGTATGAAATGCCTTTAACGGCGGAGGCCGGAGATTGCGTCCCGCATGTGGCGTTTTGTTTCCCCGTTAACCATCCCGTTATTGTCGCGTCCTCCCCCGCAGCCATCTCCCGGCGTGTGAGGCGTCCTTTCCCCGTTTTCTTTTCCTAAACCCAACCTCCGCCATCCCATTATTGTTACGCATCACCCGCGGCTGTCTGCCGGTGGGTGAGGCGTCCTCCCCCGGGGTGCGATGTTTGCTTTCCCCGTTAATCTCCCTATAGACCATTTTGTGCTGGCCACCACGAAAAAAACGACAAAAACGTCCAACGTGAACACGTATCAATAGATTAAAAATACGTGACCATTTCACGAACTGCCGTGAGACCGGGTTGTAAAACAACACTATGATAAAATGTACCAGGTCATTAGACCTCCAAAATCAACATCCCTGTCTCATCCCTGTTTCCAGAACCTACCTATAACTCTCTTGTCATGCCTCTGGTATGTTTTCAGGTGAAGGAAAGGGATCCCCAACATCTTGCTGACCTTCCTCACTGCAGCATATCCCATCCCTAATTCATGGGCCAAAAGCACCATGTGGACATTCACGTCAAAAGCAACATCACCTTTCGTCTCGATTCGACACTTTGCCTATACCCACTCTCTCCTTTGCAATTACTGCACTCTAGACCACTCTGCATCAACAACACCAAGACAAATTCCTTGTATGTGTAAAAAATGTACTTGGCAATAAAGCCCTTTTTAATTCTGATTCAGATTCTAAGCTAAACTCGGAAGTGTCAGAGTATACCACGTGATGCGTCGGAGCGAATCACGTTAGCAGAAACCAGCAGTAGCCAATGAGATTTCGTCATTAGCTTTAAATCCCCCTTTGGACATTCACGATTGGTAACTGATAGAAAGGAAATGCCCTTATTTGGGTTACATAGTGTTGTGCAGGAGACTCAGAGCTTTACAACAATACCGGTTATGACAGACTTCAGTAAACAGACGGAACTCGGCATGTCGCGTTGGAATGCTAACTTCTTGGTAAATTCAGGAGAAACTTACTGCCGCAAGTAAACAAAATGTAATAAAATAAACATCTTTGGGCGTTTTCACACCTGAAAGTCCGAACCAAGGTCCAGACCAAGGTTCATGTTTTTGTTACATTGTATACATTTGAAGTTTTGGTTTCACACTGAAGTTATGCAAGCGCACTAAGGATCTATATGTAGCAGTATGAGTTGAACTCCTAACTACCTGGTGCTCTGTTGACCAATCACTGCCTCAGGGCCCCGTATAAAAACTGCTAGTTTCCCCCTTCCGCCCTCTCTTGCCCGTTGGTGGCGGAAGTGCGTCATACTTCCACGTCGCTCACTCCGTGTAGTTGCTCTGCTGTGCTACAGGTAGGGTAGCGGCTTGGTTGCCTCCACACTTATTCAATTTCTCTGTTAATTCGTTCTCCTTATTTATTTTGTACTGAACACTTGTAGATCTTCGGTTGGCAGGCTATGTATGGAGTTAGAATCATGCCAAAACCTCACACACACACAAAACGTGTTTTACTCACGCCCAACGATTCACAAACAAACTCAGTGTGGTTTGCAAATACAAAACATCATTCACAAACTAATGCATTTTGTTCTGCAAATTAGAAACCTACCTATCAAACAAATACAGTATGTTTTACACGTACAAAAACGTATTTCTTCAATGACAAAAAATATCCTGCAAGTACAAACTAAAATCTTTCAAGTGCAAAAAAAAATCTTTCAAGTACAAAAAAAAATCCTTCAAGTACAAAAAAAAATCCTTCAAGTACAAAACAAATTCTACAAGTACGGAAAAAAAAATCCTACAAGTACAAAACAAATTCTACAAGTACAAAAAACTGTCACGTGACTTTTGGCACTAACTTTCCGCTTTGCCGATCCACACACAAATGCTCTCAGATTCACACACAAATGCAGGTAAATTTACTAACAAATGTCCTGTAATTTGCACTCCACAACAACGGGTGGCGCTGTTAAGTCAAATTAAGCCTACCAGGACCATAGATATATATACGCGGATTTATTTAAACGTTATTATGGTGCATAACTTACTGGAACAAAACTGAGCAACGGGTTGTTGCTGATGACAAAACCACTGATTTTATATATGTATATTGAAGCGATGCTGGCGTTAAAGACCCGCTGATCGTTGTCTGATTCTCTGAAATGAATGCCGGCATTGCATTGTGGGAAATCGGCTTTGCATGCGCCCAACTCTGATCATATCGTGTTCTGTCTTACAGCATAGGCCTACTGTAATATTTCACCAGTAATAAGACCAAAATAATATTATTAAAGTAAAGAAATGCATACTATGATAATATCTACATATATGTTGCTAGATGTAGTATTATAGTTTAAAAAATATCAAAACAACAAAGCAGCTTCCCTGGCCGAAGTAGACCGAAATAATAACATTAAAAGAAATACAATTAAACCATGATAAGATCTGGTGAATAAATGTTGATTAAAACAGCGGTTATTGGGCTAAAAATACCATTAATAGCAAAGCTGTATACAGCTTCTCTGTACAGAAATAAACGTGCTGTGATCAGGGAATCTGTGCGTAGATCACGGATGATGATGTCATTGACCTACATGCATCGCATCCGTGGGCCCGTCACGGAATTTTCGGCGAATCTGTGAAACTGCCACAGTTTTTGAGTTCATTTTGCAGAATTCTGTGAGACCGGCAGCCTGTAGGCTACTACGAAGCAAGATGAACATGCTGGATTTCTTTCAGTTACCCGGCTTCACCTAACCTAACAACCGGGGTCCTGCATAACCTGTGTCACGACGCTCGTTATAGCCTAGTGACACAGTGATGGTAACGGTGGATCAGTTGTTACCGGGTACAATCACCGTGGTAACTTATTCTGAACACCTAACCTGGTCTGGAGCACGTTAAGTTGGAGATCAGAGATCAACCGATGTAAAAGCACCGCATAGGCCTACTGACCAGTCAATAGGCTACTCGATTGATAACGCCGTCACTGTTCTTAGAAGATCAGGTGGAGCCCGGTGCGCAGAAAGAGAGAGAGAGAGAGAGACAGAGAGAGAGAGAGAGAGATGCGCTCATAAAAGTTAAAACCTTTAGAGACAAAAAACCCCGTTAACATTCCCTGATGGGTATTTTTATTAAACGTATAGGCTAGATTTTAATGGGAGGGAATTGCATATCCGCTTGTTGAGCCATGTGTCGCCAATGCGCACATCGGTTTGAATAATGTTTTTATATATTTTATTTGCTCTCATGATCGCTTCCACTGCCAGGGTTGCAACTGATCATATAATAGGTGAAAGCAACGACAGTTTATGGAAAGCACAAGTGTAGCCTAATTATGGTCAGATATTGGGCCTGACTGATGGGGAAGTGATATTGATAAGCCATGTGATTTAGGCCTACGCATCTAGAGTACAGCGTCCGCTATTTTTTTTGCCAGCTTTCCTTCCTGTTTTAGGAAGCAGCGACTGTATTGCGGTTGTTAGGTTAGGTGAAGCCGGGTAACTGAAGAAATCCAGCATGTTGATCTTGCTTCGTAGTAGCCTACAGGCTGCCAGTCTCACAGAATTCTGCGAAATGAACACAGCCCCTTAACTCAAAAACTGTGGCAGTTTCACAGATTCGCCGAAAATTCTGTGACGGGCCCACGGATGCGATGCATGTAGGTCAATGACATCATCATCCGTTGTCTACGCACAGATTCCCTGATCACAGCACGTTTATTTCTGTACAGAGAAGCTGTATACAGCTTTGCTATTATTGGTATTTTTAGCCCAATAACCGCTGTTTTAATCAACATTTATTCACCAGATCTTATCATGGTTTAATTGTATTTCTTTTATTTCGGTCTATTTCGGCCAGGGAAGCTGCTTTGTTGTTTTGATATTTTTTAAACTATAATACTACATCTAGCAACATATATGTAGATATTATCATAGTATGCATTTCTTTACTTTAATAATATTATTTTGGTCTTATTACTGGTGAAATATTACAGTAGGCCTATGCTGTAAGACAGAACACGATATGATCAGAGTTGGGCGCATGCAAAGCCGATTTCCCACAATGCAATGCAGGTATTCATTTCAGAGAATCAGACAACGATCAGCGGGTTTTTAACGCCAGCATCGCTTCAATATACATATATATAATCAGTAGTTTTGTCATCAGCAACAACACGTTGCTCAGTTTTGTTCCAGTAAGTTATGCACCATAATAACGTTTAAATAAATCTGCGTATATATATCTATGGTCCTGGTAGGCTTAAATTGACTTAACAGCGCCACCCGCTGTTGTGGAGTGCAAATTACAGGACATTTGTTAGTAAATTTACCTGCATTTGTGTGTGGATCGGCAAAGCGGAAAGTTAGTGCCAAAAATCACGTGACAGTTTTTTGTACTTGTAGAATTTGTTTTGTACTTGTAGGATTTTTTTTTGTACTTGAAGGATTTTTTTTTCCGTACTTGTAGAATTTGTTTTGTACTTGAAGGATTTTCTTTTGTACTTGAAAGATTTTTTTTTGTACTTGAAAGATTTTAGTTTGTACTTGCAGGATATTTTTGTCATTGAAGAAATATGTTTTTGTACTTGTAAAACATACTGTATTTGTTTGATAGGTAGGTTTCTTATTTGCAGAACAAAATGCATTAGTTTGTGAATGATGTTTTGTATTTGCAAACCACACTGAGTTTGTTTGTGAATCGTTGGGCGTGAGTAAAACACGTTTTGTGTGTGTATGAGGCTTTGGCATGATTCTAACTCCATAGATATCCTTCACCTTATTGGTTGATCGCCGTGAATGAACTGATAGCTGCTATGTTTGCATGCTCGGAGCTTCCTCCCTCTGTGTTAATTATTATTTTCTGTAAATGCTAGGAACCGGGCTGAAGCCGCCGGAGATCCTTGTAGCTGCTTAGCACTTCCACTACTGGCTGCTGTTTTGCCGACACTGCTGTTTGCCGACACTGCTGTTTGCCGACACTGCTGTTTGCTGACACTGCTGTTTGCTGACACTGCTGTTTGCTTCAGACGGCTTTTGCCGCGACTGTTGCGGTTGTATAAAATTTGAATATCGTAGCGATTGCTGCACGCCTGTGTTGCCTTCACGGCTACTGGGCCAATATGAGTCACCTGTTTTATCGAGCCATTGTGTTATAGTTGTTTTCTACTTAAACATTGACTTTCCTTGGTTATGTTATTGTGTCAATTATAAGTTTTTTGTTTCTTTTGAGGTTATTGCAAAGTCTTTTTTTTTTTTTATTCTTGCTTTGTATGGCTTCCTGGAACCACTAGTGGTTCTGGCCATTATATTGTATTTATGTGTGTTCAATTTCTTTCAATTTGTTTCTTTATAATCTGTTGATATTGATTTTTGATATTCCTTTTGTGGGTGAACCCCTTTAATTTTGTGTGTGTGTGTGTTTCCCATTTCTCTCCCCATTTTTAGTTGCTGAGAGCCGAAGGTGGTGGTATCTCCTTCCCGGTGGGCTGTCTTTCCCCGTTTTCATTTGCTGTGTTCACTGTTGTGTTTTTTTGTGTGTTCACAGGGTGACTTTCCCTGGGATCCCCCTTACCACCCTCGTACCCCCTTCTCCGCCACTGTTGAGCCTCAGCACAATTATTTTTCCCCCTTTTTGGTGTGAATGTGTTTTAAATTGATTGCTTTTAACTTTATTGATTTTTATTGAAATAAAACTGTATTCTTTTGTAAGTTGAACCTTGTCTTTGGTGCCTTTTTGTATACTGACCTGTGTGACCTTAAATATATCAATAATCTTGCAATTGGAAGTAAAATCATTCATTAGTAAGTGATATCATTCTCTGGGTGAAATTCCCACGGTGGCGTTTTCGGTGTTTGCTTTTGTCAGCTCTCGTGCCGCCACATATACGTGACAAAACTACGTCCTGCCGTCATCACATACATAAGCTGCGTCTCCAGATACTTATAATTGATTGGTTTGTAGACGGGTTTCCCCGTACTCTCGTATCCTCTCTCTACTCCCTGCTATTCTCCCCTACTGCCGCGCCCCTTTTTGTTTTGTTGTGATGTTGAGAAGCAAGACACAGGAACTTTCTTTCTGGAGCATTTATTCAGAGACAAACAGAAACCTACACTGTACATTTACTACCACTTAACAAATAAACGGATGTATTCTCTGCTCTGATAGCCGACAGCTGTCATCTCTGAGCGCTGACACCGTTACCGTCTCTCACGGACACATATGCACCGTGCTATTCCTTAAGGAGCTTCCCCGGTCTTGTAACACAAGGAGAGCCTGCTAGAGCTTCTTGTATTTGGTCCGAAAGTCCGAACCATCCAAAAAATGCTTTCACACTATAAACGAACTGGACCATGGTCCGGAACGAGACCACCTCTTTTTATCGGACCAAAATTCGGTCTTTTGATCCAGACCGTGGTCTGGGTGAGGTTTCACACCTGTAATTTTGGTTCGGATCAAACTGAAAAGTCTGAAGGTCCGGACCAAATGAGGTATGTGTGAAAACGCCCTTAATGTATATTTTCAACGTTTTCTTTATCGCAGCTTGAAAGAACACATATTGAAGGACTAAACCATCCCAAAATCTCAAAATTGAACACTGCATGAAAAATCTATATTTTTGCCTGCCGTGTCTCGCCTTAATCGGCAAGAGAGGAAGATCAGAAAACCTGGATTGATCTTACCAACCTTCTTGGAAAGGAGGATGGCCAGGCACAGAGGAAAGGCTACTAATGTTACATTTGTTAGGACACAAGGTTGTTGTGACAACCTGTTCATTAAAGTTAACTTAAATAGAAGCCGCTGTCAAATCAGTGTCGCTGATCAAGTCTGACAGGTCGAGATAGGCCAGCCTATCATTCCATCTACCATTTTATTTTGGGTAGTCTGGATCCACAGAAGTACATTTCCTTGATAAAATCTGACATCCTGCATTTGGATGTCTGCTCTCTATGTGTTGCCATTCTCAAACTCCGTTCTCTTCAGGAAACAACGACCAATGAAATGTTCTGAAGAAAATTTGAATGGTTCAACAAGGCAGGCCTGCCTGTTTTTTTCAGGGAATGATTGTAAAGATTTACCAAGAATATGTTTAGGGCATTTCCTCTCTAACTGGGACATTTTGGGACTGATTGGTGGGATTGCTGTGGACTAAGTACACACAGAGATACACTGGTAAGAGCCAATGAGGTTTAACCATGTATCAGCTAATTTAAATAGCTCACGTTACTGTATTATGTCAACCGTTAACTTCATTTAATATTGTATGTGGCGCTTTCTTTTGCGGGATGCAAGTGTTCTACCAAAACAAGTTCCCTCCTGAGACTATTTAGCAGAGCCTCCGTCGCTGCGTCCAGGGCTTAGCGCAACCCAAGACCATTGGGATTGGTTTAAAGAAATGCAAACAACCCAGAGTGTTTAATTCTCCTATCACAGACATGGTTTTTCTCGAAGGTAGCCCATTAGCCAGGTACATTCGTAAGTCTGACTGATTCCACATACGTCTTATCAAATGCCAAGTAACATCACTGAAGCATTGGAAGATTCATAACAACTGAATCGTTACATGCAAAGAGACAATATGCAAAATCCACTGTAAAAACAAAACAAAATATATACAACTGAAATATGTGGAAGATTTGAAGTCAAACCCCACATAAAATGTACTTTGTTTGATGCACTTTTCCTTGGCCCCTGATTGGCTGCTTGCAGCTACATTTTGGTTTCTAACCTGTGATTGGTTGGCTCTCTGTACCTTTTTTCCTCAAACTGGCTAGTTAACAGATGACGTGTGTTTAAGGGGAGGGGACTACACAGACTGTATAATATATAAAAATGAAATGACAAACTATTCAACAACAACACATCACCAGCAACACATCAGATCAACTGCTGTAAAAAGACAAAGATGTCAGGCACTCTTCCTGGTAAGTTTATTTCTTTTACAGAACTCTTACTCAGTGTAGTGTTTGATAAACCAGCAAAGAAACAACTTATTCTCTTATTATTACGGTTTTCAACCAGATCTCAATCTAAACATTATAGCCTCCATGTTTTATTTTACTTACACTTCATGTTCTATTAACTTTATGTTGTATTAACTTGGTTATATTAACTTTATGTTTCTGTAGTTTTACAGTCTTCACAGACCTTGTTTCTTGTATGACACATTCACATTTTGCAGTATTTTATTTGCCATTATTGCATTGTGTTGTATTACATTTTTAAAACATTTGTTTACATTTTTATTTGACTAAATGACTTTACATATTTAACAACTTGCTCAAAGATTCGTGTCACAAAATATATAATATATAAAAATATGTTTTTTTGTTTACTGTGATTAAACTTTTCAGGCAAATGTGCATTGACAATGAAAAATAACTTTGCTAAATCATTACTTACATGATCATTCCTCATTTAAACATTGCCATGTATCAGCTTTCGCTTTTTAACAACAACTTTTTGATGGCTAGATTAATTATCCCTGAGTGAATTTATTTGATGATTCAGTACGGAAGCCGAGAACGGCTGTGCTCGCAATTATTTTTTCCCGCTTTCTAGAATTCATGAGTTCAGTATTTCCTTTTAAGATAACAAAGCTTTGTTATCTAAAGATTACAAGATAATTAAGTTAACACAAGAAAACAAAAAATTGTTTCCTCTTCCGTCGAAATCGAGGGGACGGGATTTTTGAAGTTAGCGGAAGGATACACGTGTTACCAATTCCGGTTTTCAAAATAAGGTGTTAACAAAGGGTATATACAGTGCTAAGCATAACTTTACACACCCATGCTAAAGTTGACTAAAAAGAGGATTAAAAAAATCTACTTTTGGAAATTGATCTTAATGCCTTCATTAAGAAAATGAGGAAAAATCAAACCTTTAAGGACACCAATTTTCTTTGTGAATGAATAATGTATTGTAAATAAATAAATGTTCTTCCTTAAAATACAGAGGGCATAAGTCAGTACACCCCTATGTTAATTCCCATAGAAGCAGGTAGATGTTTATAAAGATAATTTTTTGGGGTCTTTTTCCCTTTATTGACAGTGGTTGACACGCAGCAAAGGGCAGAAAGTCAGATTTGAACCCTGCGCCGCTGCAGGACTCAGCCAACATGGGGCGAATGCTCTTACTGGGTGAGCTAGAGGCCGCCCCAAATTGTTATTTTTAAAGGCCATTTATTTACCTAGATATTGACATGGTTTTATTTCAGTTAGCCTAATAGCTGGTTTGATTTGCATTGACAGATGATTTTATGGAAAGTACCCCATGCCAATCTCTAGGTATGTTAAAGGGTATGTGATGATGTGGGGGGGCTATTTTAATTCCAAAGGCCAAGGGAACTTTATCAGGATGCATAGTATCCTGGATCCATAAAATAACTGGTCTTTCAAAATAAAAATATGCCTGCCTCTATGGGAATTTAACATAGGGGTGTACTGACTTATGCCCCCTGTATTTTAAGGAAGAACATTTATTTCTTGCTACATTGCATGTGTAACATATGTGGAGCAGAACACTACGTTTTCACTATAATCAATGAAACACGGACAGACAGAACTTTTTGTGGTTTGAAATAATCAAAAGAAGTCTTTAAATATTAATGACGGTTTCAATTCTCCAACAGAGTTCAATGAGCCAAAACTGTCGATTATGCTCGTTGGATTGACTGGAGATGGGAAGACTTCAGTCATGAACACCCTTCTGGGAAGAGATCAAAAACATGCACAGAGCGCTTCCTCACAGACAACAGAGTGCAAGATGGAGACAGTACAGCGTGGTGACCAAGAACTGGTTATTATCGATACTCCGGGTGTGCTGAACACCAAGAAAACAGAAGAAGAGGTGAAGAAAGACATTGGGGGAAGCATCGCACATGCTGCTCTTGATGGCGGTCCTCATGTGTTCCTGTTGGTAATACGGTCGGATAATTATTCAAAGGAAGAAAAAGATGCAGTGGAAATCATTCAGAAAATCTTTGGTGATGGGTTTGAAGATTATACGTTGGTCTTGTTTACCTATAAAGATGATTATGTACATACGTACAAAGAAGTGAAAGAGAATATGAAATTCCTTGGGAAGTTCATTCATGGAGATGATTCTTTTCATTCTTTTGAAAATAACCAAAAAAATGAAGAAAAGGAAAAACAAGTGTCTGATCTACTGAAGAAGATCAACAAAATGGTTGCGGAAAACAGGAAGCGAAACGGGCCACGTTACACCAGTGACATGTTGAAAAAGGCACTGGAAATCCAAAAAAAAATGGAGAAGTCAGAACCTAATGGCACAAAGGCAGATATTCTGTGTAAAACCATTGAGGCTTTTGTTACTGAGGTGGTGGGCGAGCCATTGGTAGGTTTAGTGTTAAGGATTGTTAAATTTGCCATGGAAAAAGTAAAAGTTGCTAACTGAACTTAAAGGTGCACTATGAGTTCCTGCATGGTCACTTCTGTTGACGTTCCAAGTAAATTCCAAAAAAAACAGAGCAAGCTCGCCCCTCCTCCAACCATCTTGTCTGTGATTTGCTGGAGTGGTTTGTTGTATTTTGGTGCACAGCCTGTGCCCCTAGTGTTTGTTTGACGTTTATGACCCCTGTGTTGTCTCCCGAGACCGGGCTTTTTCACAATGTATTCAGGGGGCAGGCAGTTAACGGATCAAGGAGAGTTTAAACGATTTGAGACAAAAATTTGATCTTGCTGAAACCATGTAGGAACTCATAGTGCGCCTTTAAATGCCTCATTCAGACAGGACAGGAACAGCGTTTTCCTGGATAAAAGTCCTGTGTTTGTTTGACCCATCCACCCCGACCTCCCTATGTCACCTGGCATTACCTTAAATTCTTGAAGAAAACTTTGTTTTTCTTGCATGCCTCCACGGTCAAAAAGGATCCAAAAACAGAGATTTTTTGATTAATTGATTACTTTGTTTTTTGTTCCCCATGGAGGCATGGGAGTTTGATACAAATTGTATTTAGGGGAGAAACCTGAGTACAAGTGTCCTGGATAGGAGAATTAAACTCTCTGGGTTGTTTGCATTTCTTTAAACCAATCACAATCATCTTGGGTTGCGATAAGCTCCAGACGCAGCGATGGCGTGTCTGTTAAATTGTCTCAGGAACGAGTGAGCTATTTAAATTAACGGATACATGGTTAAACCTAATTTGCTCTTGCCAGTGTCTGGGCCCCTACACAAAAGCCTCAAATAGCTTATCAGGGTGTCCCATTCCACATATCTGCATTATGTCTTATGATTGTTGTAACTTTTGGGAGTTTTGTAATTGCATGCAACAAAGACACACCTGGTTTCTAACAGTAACCGGTGATGCAAAACATTATGTGGGCTTTGTCTACGTATAAAGTTTATGCCAAATTGATATTTTTTGCATGCGTTTACATGTGTAAAATGACAATGCTGAACATTTGAGAATTGAGGTTTGAATGGAGGACTTCTGTTGCATGTCATCTGCCCACTCTTTCTCCCTATGTGTCCTGTCTTTACGCTCTGCTGTGTATATGATTCAAAAAAGTAAAATGCAATAATGAATGCATGAAATTATGCAGCAATAATGAAATATTAACAGACATTACATTCCTGTACTTTTTCTAAAGACAAATATTAAGGTGTGGGGTTTTAAATCAATGGTGTCAATATTAATTTTCTTCATCAGCAAATAAAATCTGAGTCAAACTAAACTCTACAGTATTTGTGTGTTTTTTTTCCTGGTAACATAAGTTCAGTCCAAGTAAAGACACGTTACCATGGTGAATAAAAAGAAAAGCCTTGGGTAAATAATTCAATTCAATTTTATTTACAGTATCAAATCATAACAAGAGTTATCTCAAGACACTTTACAGATAGAGTGGGTCTAGACCACACTCTATAATTTACAAAGACTCAACAATTCCAGTAATTCCCAAGGTAGTAAGTGCAACATTTGTAGTCTGAAATTGTGTTAATGGATAAGTGTTCAGAATTTAAACGCACAATGTCTATAGTTATAAATTTAGCCTGCTACTAAGCTGTAATGTAATGTGACTATGGTGGAAAGGAATTAACAAAAAGATAAAATACTTCTAGAATACTTGTTGAATAGACTGCTGCCTACATTCACATCTATGTGAAACTCTCTGGTTATGAAAATAGAATTACGTTGTTTTCTCGTTGACATTACCCGTGCCTTGTCCGGACAACAGAGTTCACTTGTATTTACAGATTCACATGACAACAGATCGTCACATAGGTCACAAGTGAGCTTGTTATCCAGCAGCTAGTCTGCCAGCTACTGATTGACAAGCAGCCTTCGCCTATTCAACAATTCTCAAAAAAGCTGGCACACTGGTGAGATAATTATGCCTCTCAGCCTTCCTCTGCCAACTGGAGCACATGTTGCACAAGATAAACCAACTTTTTGGAAAGTATGCGTACTGCTGTTATCCTGCACAGCTACAGTTTAAAAACAGAATTCTGTTTTAATCAGGCCTCACACATTTTTATAAATTTGAGATTTTGTCTTGTGACACTTAAAACTAATAAACAGATGTGCAGCATATAATTTCAAAAAACGTACGTTCTTAAACAAATAAATGGCATATTTCTTTTTTGAAAAATATGGTTTCTTTTAGCGCAGCATGGAACAGACCTTCACCAAATTTCTCTCTCATATTGCTGCTCATAACCACTGAAAACTGTCAAAAAATCTAACCCAAAGTCCAATTATTATGGACGTTATCTGACATTCACTTTTTTTTTTTGTGACGATGTAGTTAAAGTGATGGTTCGGAGTAATTTACCCTAGGGTCCTTTGCACCATGATATCGAGCCAAACACCCCTTTGGTATCATTTCGGACATTATTAGTGGGTTCATTTAAGACAGTGGTTCTCAACCGGTGGGGCCGCCCCCCTGGGGGGGCGCGGACACTCTCCCGGGGGGGCGCGAGTAGGCTACAGGATGGGAGAAAAAAAAAAAAAGAATTCAGAAAAAACATTTCCCTCATGTTGAAATGCAAGTGGTTGGACTGTAACACACAATCATCCTCCTGGCGACTTGTTTGTCAAAAACTAATCTAGCGACTTTTACTGGTGATTTTGGAGACTTTTGTGGTGTTTGGAGACTCGAAAGCACGTATCGCTCTACCGTTACTGTGCTCAACGAGCAGCGGGTGCTGCCGTGAGCCCCTCCCCGACCAAAAGCCCTCCCAGGCGGTCAGTCTCTCAGTAGCCTCGCGCAGCAGTCCCAGCCTGCAGTCAGACCAGAGAGGAGACACACACCACTCCTCATAGAAAATCAGATTCTGCTCCTTGCAGACAGAGTGGACGCCTTCACACAAAAACTTGACCTCTGGCATGGCCGCATCAGTCGAGGGAACTGCGTCATGTTCCCCAGCCTCGCAGACTTTATCACTGATGCAGGCACGCTACACGACTTCTCCTCTCTATTTCAATCAGCGTCTGAGCACCTGTCAGCAATGAGAGAGCAGCCACTGACCAAGCGGGAGTGAGAACGGGTCAAATAAATTTCCTTGTTTCTGTTATGAAGACGATCGTGTGTGTGACTCGAACATCTCACATTTACCAACAAAACGTACAGCGACCGCGCAAAACATTTCAGACCGTCCTGCCAACGTGTGTACATTTTAACATCAATGTACGCTGTAACGTTTTTTTCATTATATAGTCACTGAAGCGGCTGCTGTTTCAGTAATGTCTGCTCTCTGCAGCGGGCGGGGCTGCTGCTCCATTTCCCCCGCGACTGACGCGCGCGCACACACACACACACACACACACACACACACACACACACACAATCACACACGGTGGATGCAGGAAAAAACGCAGATGACCTAAATTGAGGACAGCTATGCTCGTTATTGTAAGTGCAATGGTAAGTTAAAGTCCAATAAGTACTTTATCAAACCGTATGAATGTGTGTGTGTGTGTGTGTGTGGCTACTGGCCAGGATTGGACATTAACTAACAATGTAAAGACCAACATGCCACTGACAGTGACAGATATGTTCATATTTGATTCATATTCACATTCAATAAATTATTTTTTGTCTTAAATCCACCAGCCATTTTCCTATTATACCAACATTTGCAGCATCCAGAGCCTTTTAAGGTTCCTAGGAAATCTCAGCCCAGAATAATTAATTAATAGTACTAATTATTATTCTCCCCAAAACAAGTTTCCTTTTTATTTTTAAAGAAAGTAAAAAAAAACTTTTTTTATCGCAATTTTTAACAAAAGCTCCCGTGAAATCAGGCATTTTGGGCCGCAACAATCTCAAAAAAAGGCTGTGAAATCCTGGAGGGACTGCCCTTGTGTGTTTTTTCATGTGTTATGGTCCACATTCACCAGTGTTTTTGTTGTTGTTGTTGTGCGCTTATCTACTCCTGATTTTGTCAGTCATCTCATCTCTTATATGCTGTGTCTCTATGATCCTCTCCTGTCTTATTCATGCTAGCCTACTCGTGGACATTGCGCCGTCGTCACATGCTGTAGTAGGGGGGCCCGCCTTGATAATCCTGCATAGGGGCCCGGTGTTGGCTAGTTACGCCACTGACCTCCTGCCCTCTTTCGTCATTCTGGGCAGCATTGATGCAGGAATACTCTCAACTCTGTGACGTCACCTTGGAGATTCTCCTCCCTTTCATGTCGGCATATTTGTGTGAGGCAGGATTCTCAGAAATGACTGCACTCAAAACGAAATACCGCAATAGTGCACAAATCGAGGATGATTTGAGGCTATGTTTATCAGACATTTCGCCAAGAAATTGGAGGGGGGGGGGCCCAACTGCAATGAACCAGCTTTGGGGGGGCCCAGCTTGCAAAAGGTTGAGAACCCCTGATTTAAGAGATACAAACGTGGGTCCATTAGCCCCTGCGCTAAGCTATTCAGCGGCTAACGCTACTCTACGCTAACTCGCCCAATGTTCGACCCAGGTGAAAAAAGCTTCTGGGGGGGTGTTTGGCTCGAGGTCATGGTGCAAAGGACCCTAGGGTAAATTACTCCGAACCATCACTTTAAGGCGGCAGGCGTGTGTTGCTTAGGCGGCCGCCTTAGCTGCAAAGTGCTGTGGGAAACCCTGCCTTTTCTCACAGGAAGCGATTGTCGCACCTCCTAATTCATTTCCAATGAGAGGCGAGCGGGCAGGTAGGGGGCGCGGGCAATCTTCGTTCATGCTATTCAAAGACAGGAGTTAAATTGTCTTGAATTTGTGCTCATGTAATATGAGTGAACAGGAGTTTATCACAGTGCATATTACTGTTCAGAAGGTCAAGGAAATCTGTTGTTAAGAATCTTATCAATATTGGCAGTGATAAAAACTGACTGCATGAGGAAATAAAGACTATCTCACAGTCCAAGTTGCGTGTTAATGATGTGATTTATGAAGAAGGTTAAAACATCGGTACATTTATCCAAATGACACCGTGATAACAGTTTATATTCTGAATATGTTCCAAAGCTCACTTAACATGCTCTGATTGACTTTGATTAGAAATCACAGTTGCCTAATCATTTGCACCAAGCCAGCAACACCACAAAGCCAGCTGCAATGACTTTGCAGTTTGGCCATTTCCTGTCTCTAAATGACTCCCCTTGTTGTGGGCGAAGTTTGGCAGCAGATGTTTTTAGAGATCAGGTGAAAAGTGCAGTTTTGGGGTTTGGTTTGGCAGAAAGATGTGTTTGTGTTTCTGCAGCTCAGACTTGTTGGCTCTGGTTGCGTGAATCAAGGGGTGACAAACAAAGGAGACACTTTCAGACAACATATTTGATCCCTTCTTGTTCTTTGGAATGCGTTTTGGTCGACACGCTTAAACCAGACTCAGAATCCACTGATCTCTTTGTCACATTTCTTTTCCGTTATCATTCAACCTTCATATTGATATGTTTTCTTCTTTTCCACAAGCAAATAATGACCTGTCCTTCCCAGATGGTGTACAAGGATTAAAAAAAGGATTAAAGGATAAAAAAAAAAAGATATAAAAAAAAACTTCAATTCACAACCTTAAAGCTGCAGTAGGTAAGATTGTGAAGATCCTCCTGGATCGCCAACAAATTTGAACATCGACAACTTCTCCGTCCCTCCCCCCTTTCTGCTGCAACCCAAACCGTCTCCTAAGCCCCTCCCACACAACGGAGTTTGACAGAACTGCTGGTATGTCAGACAACATGTTCAATAACTAAATACTAACACAATGTTAACTTTACTCACCAACAGTAAAACGATGCTAACTAGCAGGCTACCGTTAGCCATTTCAGCATCATATCTGACCACCACTAACGTTACTATTATCCTCACCAACGTAGCTTTGTGGACTTTTGACTACTAATAACCAAGTGAAAGATAAATCATTCATGGTAATTATGTTACCTGTCGAGAAGAAATGTGGCTACGTCTGCATCGTTCTTCAGATCTTTAAAATCCTGCAGCTCACGCCACCTCTGAAAAGCCACTCCAATATTCACCCGAGTTTTGGGAAACCTTTCTGCAGCTTGTGCGCGGGGAGGGGGAGGGCAGAACACTATATATGTGTGTACGTGCCCGAGCAGTGATTGACAGGCAGATCGACCCGCCCTGTGGCCCTGATTGGAGAAAATCAACCGGGAGCGGTGGAATTTTGCAAATGGCACTACAGGCTGTAGGAGGTGCCAGAGGAGCTGGATTTTTTATTTTACATAATTCATGGAACATAGGGTCAGTTTCAGCAAATATGACAGAAAGTTAGTTTTATAAGACTTACCTACTGCATCTTTAACTGTTCTGAGAGGTACTCAGCGGTCATTAAACCGTGTGGCTACAAACCAAAGGAACCCCAACTGAATGACAGCTCATCTCTTATATACCAGCTGATGCAATTAACGCCTGACGATAAACCACCTACCAAGATCAATTAACAGAACTTGTTAGTTTATAATGAGTCTAGTTTACTCTCAATATCAATGCATTTATGCACAATTCATCAAAATAAAAGCTAACATGGCTCCAACAACATATGTGAAGAATATCAATACACACTACCGCTTAGATCATTATTGAAGCAAAACAGTGCAATGTGGCTCCTAATATTGAGTTAACTCTCTGCATCTTAGCCATTCTTTCCCCAATCTTTGGTTCCCCTGCTCTCCTTGTGTAATAATGGTTGTATAACCTTAACCCTGTGATGCACAATTAAGTTACATCATTCTTTTCAGGACAACATATCAGGCTAGCAGGATATGTTTGCTGCAGGGATGTCAAATGAGTAAGTAAACTATTAAGACAAAAGAAAAAAATGTTTGTGCACTCAAAGACTGGATTTATCGGGTAACGTCTGTAATTACGTTACAATTAAAACTAGGATTCCCACTTTTATAAATGGACCCTTGATTAGGAATATATGATACTACAGTCAGCAAATCTCATTCAGTTGTACATCCAGTTTTGAGACCCCGAATATCCACGCAACTACGCTGGCGAAGTGTCCCTCCCCGAGTAAAAGCCCTTTAACCCATTAAAACCGGATCACGCATCTGTGCGTATGACCATTAAGCCCGGCAAACGTGTCTGCGTCATTTTGAGCAGTGTTATATGCACTGTGATTGGCTGAAATATTCTTCGGGTGAGTGACAGAGATTCTTAGGGATTTTTTTAAAACTCATGTGACTAGTAAAATGCTTTGAGATTGGTCAAAATAAGCATACACATACAGTAAGTTTTTATTTTACTGTCTTTACTGTTTTGGGCAACATTTTTAAACACCGTGCTAGCGATCCGTCATGGCCGACTCAAGTGAAGGAAGTGATATTGATGAAGTTACGGAGGATGACACAGGACAAGATTCAAATGATATCCCAGATGATTTAGATGTACCAGCCGATCGCGTAGTTAGAGAGCAGTGGAGTGAGGGTGTGTGTCTCTGTGTGTGAGAGTGTGTGTGTGTGTGTCTGTGTGTATATATGTCTGTGTGAGTGTGTGTGTGTGTGTGTGTGTGTGTGTGTGTGTGTGTGTGTGTGTGTGTGTGTGTGAGTGAGTGTGTGTGTGTGTGTGTCTGTAAGTGAGTGAGTGAGTGTGTGAGTTATAATTTGATGCTGATACTAATGACAATAAATGAATAAATGTCTAAAGATGATTGATAATAATTGATGATTATGGATAACAACAATACAAAATAATAGGATGCAATAGACAATGCTAGCTTATGATGGATGATGATAATTGTGATGTCTGATGACTGATGTGATGGAAATTTCTTGCAGCAGTTCAGTAAATATCAATGATAAAAATGAAAACTAATAAAGACTGTTCGAGGATCAAACCAAAATCTGGTCTTTGAGCATTTATTATATTTTGCAAAATATGAGAATACAGATTCACAGGTACAACTGAATGAGCATTTCTAAACTAAAATCTAAACATCACATCATCATATAGTCAAAACCTCTCTTAAGCCACCCCTCTCACTTTATCTTATGGCCTGGCCAGAGTTGAAAAGAGGACATCATGAAAAGTCAAACAATCCTTACCTTCCCCTCTGCTCCTGTTCTTTTCATTAGCCTAAACAACCATTTATCTCAGGAGGCAGAAGGAAGCATGGTTTTGTCGCCTTCTCGACTTTGTCAGCTAAAAAGTTAAACAAATGAGAGAAACTAGTGTCTCTCCAAAATAAAGCTTCTAGGCTAAGAGTTCATGGCTGCAGCTGTCCCTCTCTAGTCTTTAAGAGTCTAAGAGGAAGGACCAGCATTCTATGGAGGTTTTAAACAATCTTTAAGCAAATGGTTAAAATCATTAATCAATAATGGTTAAAATAAAATTTGCCACCACAGTCCACCCTTTTGATTACAAAATAATCACAAAAAATTAACTTTACCTTTAAAGATTCAAACCTTATTAAATCATTAATCACATAATCAATCTTTACTTCTTAAAGTGATGGTTCGGAGTAATTTCACACTAGGGTCCTTTGCACCATGACCTCGAGCCAAACACCCCCCCAGAAGCTTTTTTCACCTGGGTCGAACATTGGGAGGGTTAGCGTTATCAGCTGAATAGCTTAGCGCAGGGGCTAATGGACCCACGTTTGTATCTGGTAAATGACCCCACTAATAATGCCCGAAATGATACCAAACGTCTACTGTAGTACATATAGGTTAATGTACTCATAAAACGATGGATTGTAAAGTTTGTAAGTACACCAGAAATTTATGAACACTTGCCTGCTGGCTTCTGCTCTCTGCTGTTGTTGCTGCAGTAAGACGAGTGCTTAGGGCTGTCTACAAATTACAACACCGAAAAGAGATGCAACAAAAATATTTTTTAATTTAACTTTTTTTTTTAAACTAAGTACTGTAGTATAACTAGCAGGAGACAATTAATAACTGAGGTTAGTTTGGAGACATTACCTTATTTAATCATTAAATTAATAAATATTTTTGTTGTATCTCTTTTCGGTGTAGTAATCTGTAGATTGTCCCTAAGCAGGCAGCAGCAGCAGCAGCAGCAACAGAGAGCAGAAGAGAGCAGGCAAGTGTTCATAAACTTCTGGTGTACTTACAAACTTTCCAATCCATCGTTTTATGAGTACATAACCTATATGTACTACAGTAGACGTTTGATATCATTTCGGGCATTATTAGTGGGGTCATTTACGAGATACAAACGTGGGTCCATTAGCCCCTGCGCTAAGCTATTCAGCTGATAACGCTGCTACGCTAACTCTCCCAATGTTAGACCCAGGTGAAAAAAGCTTCTGGGGGGGTGTTTGGCTCGAGATCATGGTGCAAAGGACCCTAGGTGAAATTACTCCGAACCATCACTTTAAGATTCAAACTTATGGATATTGTTGAACGAGAGTATGTGAAAATCCAACAAAACAATTAAAAACTATATTCCTGCTTTTTGAAATTTTGAAATATTTTTGCCTTTTGAAATGTATATGTATTAATCCAAAAGACAGCAAAAACTATACTTCTGCTTTTGAAATGTATCAGCTCAAGAACAGTGGAGACTGTACTTCTGCTTTTGACATGAGTTAACCCAAAAACAGCTGAAATATATTTTTGCTCTTGAAACTATAATACTGCCTTTGATTTTGGTTTATGAGTGCTAATGTGCCTTTAGAAATATATGTTTTTGTGTTACTGATATTACTATAAACATGCTTAGAAACATTTTAGTGTGAGTTACTGTGTGAAGCTGCCTATTTGACCCTGCAGTCGGAAAGAGGAAGTGTCTGCAAGAGGCCTCAGATGCACTAGTAGCTTTGTGTATCTGTCTATCTGAACCTGCACAGCTGGAAAGAGGAAGTGCTGTTGGGGCCCTGTATACATGAGGGGTTAGGCTCTTGATGCATACAAGAGGTGAAAAAGGTTACTGCTCTGACCTATTGATCAATGCAGTTGAAGTGAGCAGTTAGATTCTATGTTAGATAGCAACATGCATATGTATAAAGGAAATATCGTCATATGAGATGGTTTTACGTATATCCAACCTGATGCTTGCTTTAAGACTGTATTACCATGTAAGGTAAAATGAATGTGATAAAACACACCTCGCTGTGATGGGGGGCTGAACCCCAAGAAATGTACTTATAAAAATGGGTGCTTTGTCAAAAAACGCCCCCTCCCTCTCGCCCGCTCGCGCTCTCTCCTTTGGGTTTGTTTTCTGTTTTTTCGACCAAGACTCTGTCTTAGAGCATTTTTTGAGTGACTGAACTCTGTTCATTTTTCATTTATTTAGTTTGCTTGTTAACTTTTTGCTTTTTTAAAAAAAAATAATAAAACCACCTGTGTTCGTCTTGAGCAAGATGACCCAAAAAGCCTTGTGAGTCTTTTTTTGCTCTTTTAGAAGACTCTTTCCTTTTTTTCCTTTTTTCTTCTTTTTTGCCATTTGCCTGAGTGAGCGGGGACCCCTGAAAAAGGGAGTGGTGGCCTCCTCTTTAGCCGTGCGGTTTGCAGCAACCCCGGGGACCGACCTGACAAGCAGACCTTTGATCCTCCAGCTGAGCGGAAACCTCTGTGACCAAGGCAGAAGTGGCTGTTCGAGTGTGAGTAATCAATTGTAATTGTTTGGTTATAAAGATCTTCTGTGTGCTGTGTATTTCACATCCGGGGGACATCTAGGTTGTCAATCAAAAGCCTCTTGTCTCGTCATCGGGTTTCCACTGTAGCGAGAACCCACCAGTGCGGGGGTGTATGTGTCTCTCTAAAAATAATCTAAAAACCATAGGGAAGTATTTCAACTAATTCTTCTTGAACCTGTTTATAATTTATAACATAATATTTATAAATACAGGGGGTGTGCGTCTCTTTAAAATAATCTAAAACCCATAGGGAAGTATTTCAATTAATTCCTTTGAACCTATTAATAATTATAATGCAATATTTATAATATTTGAACCTATATTATGTTAATACCCACAGTATTAAATATAGGGAAGTATCTGAAACAACTCCTCTAATATAGGCTTAACCATCCGCCCCGCTGACAGTATCTGTAACGGCTGTATGGCAGAAGAGGGCTTAGAGGGCGAGGGTTATCGGGGGGAAGAGGGGGGGTTGGCTTTAAAAGAAAAAGCGATACTATGCCTCGATAACTGTCACATCGTTCCACAATATAATTGTCTATTGCTGAAATGCTGTTTTTGAAAGAAGTACAAAAAAAAACCTTTTTAATAGTAGCAAGCTTTTACGTAGTAAAAATCATTAAACAAATTTTTAATCAGTCTCACACAGTATCAGAAACGGTGTCCAGGACCTCATCATCATATCTGGACATACGAAACAAGTCAGAGGACTCAGTATTCTGAAGTGCCTGATACTGTATCATGTTCACCATGAAGATGGAGGAGACCATTTTCTTGACAAGTGGGATTATACAGCATACACAGATCAGGAAACCAAACATCAAAGTTATTAGTGGTGCAACAAATCTAGCTAACCAAACTTTCCATCCCCCTTGAAAAACCCAGGCCCACCAGTCCCATCCTGCATAGTGTTCTGGGACGTCCTGTGCTTTGAGATTAGTCAAAAGTAGGTTCAAGTGGTGAATGGTGTCAGTGATGTTTCCTGAAATGTCTAGGATGAATGTGCAGCAGTGAACTCCAATGATGTGACATAATCCCCCCTGTGCTGCTAGCAATAGATCCAATCCCATCTGATGTTCCATTAGCATGTTTCTCATAGCTCGCATAACAGGAGGAAATTCTCCAAACCCTGAAATCATCATAGCAGTCAAATTCTCAAGACTTTCCTCAAACTGATCAATATTATGTGCATTTTTCACTGTGCCATACCAAGGGTAGAATCCTGCTGCAAATTTAGTTCCTGGGCTGGTAACCTCTCACTTTTCTCTAATAGAAACATCAGATGTGGGCACGTACATGGGATAGTGGTGAGTTGTATGCACAAGGGAAGTCATAACTGTAATGGCAGGTGTCAAATATATCATACTACATCTTCCTGCCCATCGAGGAGTCAAAATCTGATACCAATGATCTCCACAGAGCCAAACGTAGTCCACTAGAGACCCTGCGCCAGAATCATCAGGCCAACGCATGGTGTGAGTCAAAGATGGTATCAGTACTGAAGCACTAAGATACCCCGGTGTGGAATGTAAGCATGCACTAATGTTTAATTTCCCTGTTGCGCACGTACAATTCAAAGTCTGCTGACAACCCGTGGTTACCCCCAAATACTGAGAACCCATGCGACGAGGTCGTTCAATGCATAAGGCATGAGTCAAATTCTTCATAAGGCTATGGTGAAACTGTCCTATACTATCAGATGCTCTTCCATTTTTAGTTGTGAAGATAGTACCATTCGGAGCACGGACAGTGCGATTCGCAAAACCTCCACAAGGTGAAGGTTGAATAGAAGCCGAATAGAACTGACCCCCCTCCTCTCTAACATTCTTGAGTGCTGTCAGAGCACAGACAACTTCTGTGAGATTCAATGTGTGTGGTTTTACTGGGGTAGCCTGCTTCTGAGAGTGGGGAAATAGTGAACAAACGTAACAAGAGTCATTATACCCTACATCACGCGTGAACTTCTTAACTAGGCCAAGCCATGCATTAGTGGAGAATGCATCATTCTCATCAGAAGATCCCCATCTGTTGGATAAACTTTCAAATGTCTGCGTCAAATGTGGTGATTCTGTGTGAGATGTGTGAGGTGAGATTACTTCAAGGTAGAAAGATCCGCAGGCAAGCCTCCCTAAGGTTGTACGAAGTAACCTTGGTCGG